>CM062817.1:1009849638-1010218365 GCA_031772625.1 Pinus tabuliformis
TTCCTTTTATTCTCTTGCATGTCATAAAGAAATACTTTAGATAGCTTTGCTTTCAGTTGTTGCGAAGGACTGTCACCCTTAAGTGGGTTAGGGTCATTCCGAGTTGGATACTTTCCCCACAACAGAATGGCGACTCCACTGGGATCGTGTCTTGTTGGTAGCTTTGTGTTTCTTCTTGCTATTCATTTCTTAAACAAAAGAGTACCGAATCGAACTGCATGCGATCCTTCGAATGCAAAGTAGAGGGCAGCTACTCTAGCCCAGTGCTGGGCATGTTTATGATTTGAAGAGCTGATCCACAAGGACTCTTTTTTAGCTCTTTGTGATAGTGTTCATCTTCCTTTAATCATCCTCTAGTGTATACTTGACTGACAGCCTCTGATTTGGCCAAAAACCGTTCATTTTTAGCAAACTGTGACCCAATCTGAGAGAGACGTGAGTTGTCTCATCAGTGCAGCTGCAACAAAGGCTACCTGCACTGCAACGCAGGTCCCGAAGGGGCTACCTGCGCTGCATCTCAGATTGACAGTGCAGCACCTGCGCTGATCCAGTTTTGCCTTGTGCAACTTGGATTCTCCACTGTCTGTTGCCCAGTTTTCAGTATTGTTTTTGCAGCCAGTTGTCAACCTGTATACCCAGCTGAAACCACTTCTCTTTTCCTTCATTTCTGCCTCAGTTGTATGAAGAAACCGTGATTGTTCTTATTGTATTTCTTGCTGTCATTCACAGTTTCCCATAGCGAAAGTAAACTAGTCTTGCTATGACCTCTTGAATCTAGACCTGTGAGAAAGTGTCGGTGTGATTCTAAGAGTTAGTTTATTGCTGTTCATAGCTACTTGAGCATTTTCTTTCGTTATATGGTTCGAATTTCAATATTTCTTGTGTTGAAACGAGTCAATCTTAAGGTGTTCTTTTGATTATTGGACAAACACTTGTTTGCTTTCGCTTGAAATTGAATTCGAAAGCGTACAACAGCTTTCTTTTTGTCATACACCAAACATTAAGAAAGAATAAAAGAAATACTTGCATTTTGCATGTGCATTTTGACAGTTTGCATGTCGATTTAGGAAAAGTGCATCAGTGTGTGCTCTATGATCTATTTGAAACGATGATGTCTTTCTTTTCCTTCAGTAGTTAAGGTTTTCATAAGTTGAAAGAATTGAAAAAGCTTGCTTATCATTCTTAGACTGCATTTAGGAGTTGTATCATACATCACGTGGTGATCCATAAAGGCAAACTGCTAAGCAAGATCAACCTAAAAAGAACTGAATTTATCTAACAACGCTTTGAAACATAACGAAACACAGTAGAGGTCTAGGTAGAGACGTGAACTGACGTCGTTAAACATAGTGACTGTCGATCTCTACGAAGGTGGGTGATTCCTCCTGAGGGACGATAGCACTAATACGGATTTGTGCCCCCGCGTACTGTCGCGTATATTGGGGGACCCCTATAGGAATAAAGCCTTTATCCATAGGAAACCGTGTCAGCCACCCTACTGATTGCGATGTAGTGAACACAGCGTTCACGAAGATCGACCACTCGTACCGTAAAACGTATTCTGTGGTTTCGCGAAAGGTTTGGCACACCCTTGCCTAGAACTCCAGAGTAGTTTCTTTTGGCCTTTTTCAAACTCTATAACTGAAAAAGTCCATCCGAGCATTTGTCACTTCGGGCTCGTTAATACATCGAAGGAGACTAGAGTCATCTTTAGCTTTTTCTCGACTCTTAAAAAGTGAAAAAGCAAGTTGTGTCTTAAAAAAGCGTCGTCATATAAAATTCATTCTAAACGGAACATAATCACCTCCTATTCCTGCGTTGATCTTCGAAGTTAGTCTTTTGGCATCGTAAGTTCTTGTAGAATCGCTAAGAAATCTTTTGGATAGACTAGATATCTCTGAACAACCGTCGACATCTAGGACTGTGTCGTCTGACACAGCAGCAGCAGAACCTCCTGCTGCTACTCCAACGATGTTCGCTGGTATACCATCTGTCCCGAAAATTGTCAACAACAAGCCGAGTCGATCAGGGACGACAATATGGTTAGTTCCTATTTCTTCATCTGGATTATCATCTGGTACTTCTTATGTTGAAACTCAACAAATTGATCCAATGTGTCTTCAAAGGCCAATTTACCCTTTAAGTACTGGATTTCCACCATGTGGAGGGCAGTATGCTCTTTCATTGTTCCCTCCTAGAGAACAACCATATGAGAGTTTACAACAAGGATCAGGCCAAACTGGAATTACATCCAGCGGTTGGGTACCAATACTGCCTCAACGATCAGGAGTTGCACATTCAATGCAACCAGTACACCCTGTGTCGAATATTCCCACCACACCTGCTATGGCGAATGCGTCGCAAGTACAAGCGCTACCTGTTGTAATACAACAACCTCTTGTCTCAGCGGCTCAATCACAATCTCAGGGTAGTGCCTCCTTATCTGGAGCGACTCAGGCTCAAACAAGTACTGTGACTCCTCATCTTGGTCAATCATCCAGTATTGGTCAACAGCAAATGGTCCAACAACCAGAGCTAGTTCAATCTCAACAACCGCCATTCCAGCAATCATATCAAGGACCTGAGCAACAAGTCTTTGGAAGTAATGGGCAACCATGCTATAATGGTTATGCCCATCAACTTTGTCAAAGTTGTCAGCATTATGCTGGTCTGCAAAGACCCATTGCTCAGGCGATACCATCTTATCCTGGATATGCTTCGCCTAACCTGAACCAACAGTTGCCCTTTGTAGCAACTCTAGAATTGCCAGATCTAAACCGGCTGACGAATGATCCAATTGCTTATTCCCCTTAGTGGCCAGCGATTCCGCATAAACTTCCATCGGACATTCCTAAATTCAATGGAAATCCAGGTGAAGACCCGTCGAACCACGTCATGAATTTTCATCTGTGGTGTTCATCCAACACTCTAAACGATGATTCGATAAGACTTCGCCTCTTCCAAAGGACATTGACAGGTCCAGCGGCTAAATGGTACATTGAATTGCCAAGAGCCTCTTTCGACAATTTCAGCTCCTTAGCCACGACTTTCTTAACCCATTTTCAATTACCGATAAGGTATGAAACAGGAACAGAACTCCTTACCAACTTCAAATAGACAATGGCCACTCACATATCTGATCATATACATGAGTGGCGACGTCGTCGTAGGATGGTGAAAACTTACGTTCCCGATCAGCTGTTAGCTGAATGGTTTATAAAGTCGTTACTTCCGGCTATAACGGAAGATGTGGCCAAGGGGGGAGTCGTAACAGAGGAGCAGGTCATTGCTCGTGCTTAATATCTGGACTTAGTATATACTCAGTTTGGCACGCTCTACGACAAAATACCTGACGCCCCCAGACCTGAATTTTCAATTCCTCCCCCTCCTAAATCGAATACTGACTCTCACGCCAGTAATGGCGTGACTGGAAAATGCAAAATTTCTAGTCAAAATGCAAATGAGGAACTTCTTGCCTCAGAAGTAAATGCCATGTCGACCGACAAGGGAAAACGACTGAAGCAACCAGGGGGCAAGAAGAAAAAGAAAAGGAAAGGGAAACCCCTGACAGGGTGTCATATATGCGATGAGGATCATTGGACGAAAGATTGTCCACATATAGCTGAAGTTAAGAAACTCTTCAAGAGTTCAAAAACCCCAGCAGTATTGACTGATCCGTTTCCTAATCCAAGACAAAATCTAGTTGCTAATCAAAATGCTTCCCGATCCCAAGTGCTTATGTTGTCCACCTCAAAGCAGCAGAATAATGCTTTAACAAGGAATAAAGATTAGAGGAATCCAAAGCAGTTGAACAACAAGGCAAATAAACAACCTAGTAGTTCAACAACAACTTTGACCAAAGTTGTGCCACCCATCGTTCCTAAACCAATGATAAAGTCGCCAAAGGGAGTAGTACACAAATCGACGTTTGATCCTCGTGAAAAAATAACACAGGATTATAATATAATAGAGGACCTGACCCAACCGTCATCCGCTATGTCGACACTTGAGGTAGCGCAAAATTGCACCTCCCAAGAGAAAGCTTTATTATCAGCCATAGGTGGGATTGGCCCAATGGATTCCAATCTTGTGGCCTTTGATCATAAAGGATATGACCCTCAGATACCAGCTCAACTAGCTTTCCTTATTCAAGTGAAAGCCCTCAACAAAACTGTTCACCGAACAATTATTGATGAGGGGAAATCTACATGTCTTATGTCGATGAGTTGCTGGAAAAATTTAGGCTCACCACCCTTGTCGAAATCGTCAACGACATTAAAAGCATTTGATGGACGATCATACACTCCATACGGGATTCTAAGTAACTTGCAAGTTGAACTGGGGGGAAAAACAGTAGAAGTTGATGTTGAAGTAATCGATGGAAACCTCGATTACAACATCCTACTGGGAAGGCCTTGGATATATGCCATGGCTGCAGTTGTGTCGACCTACTTCAGGAGGATTGTATTTCCTTTTCAAGGAAAAATTACAATCGTCGACCAACAAACATTTCTCCCCAACAGTTCTCAAGTTATGGGAAGCAGCACAATGATCCATGAAAGTAATCAATCGCTCCAAAATATTGGAGTAGGTCTCCTAAAAGACCCTGCCTTAATGGGTACTTTTGCCCTACCGCTGGCGGGTAATCTGGCGGAAGTAGCCACAGGGGAAACCTACAATATGAAATCTTCTATATCCAACGGATTCGGAAGATTCCTAAATATTTTGTCAGCATGGATCATCGCCCTAATGGAAATACTGTAAATACAGTGGGCTCCGAGGACGGTTCTTATCTCGTGTCAACCTCGTTAAAAAATGAAACGAGGAGTCACGAGGATAGTTCTTTTACTATGTCAACCTCATTAAAAAATGCAACAAATCCCCTTTTCAAAATTCAAAGGTAAACCTTCATTCCAACCACCAAGTTGAATGCAATAAAGCTTGGGGGGCACCCTCCTTTGACATGTGTTATTATGATGTTGGGGGCATGCAAAATAAACGAGCAGTTTTGGCATAGTTCATGCTCGTTAAAAAATAAACGCAAAACCGAGCAGTTTTAACGCGGACTTCATGCTCGTTAAAAAATAAACATAAGCATGTGAGCAAGCTCCCCCCCAGAGTTCAAGCTCATCCAGAAAAAATGAACTGGTAAATAACCATTTGAGACCGTAAATTCATCAGCCATAAAAGCCTTGGTCGTGTTTGTGCACCGTCACCTCCACTTTTCATTTGGCTGATCATTCACATCCACTTGATTGTTTACCTATTTTGAGGAACAGCTGCGAAGAGTGATTCCACCTAGCCATCCTTGTAATACTGCCGTAATTGGAAAATTCCAACCTGTACCTCGAATCTGCTGCTATCCCTGTTTATCACTCGTTCCTCAAAATACGAGTCTTCTTTGAGCTCTTTTCACTGACTCGTAAAATATGAAAAGTTTGCCGAGTTTTGGCCTTCCAGCTCGTTAAAAAGACCGGAAGAGCTATCCCTCCTCTAGATTTTAATCTTTTTGGACCTGAGGGATTATTGCACAAAAAGATCGAGCGCTTGTCTAGTTCGGCTCGATAAAGCTATCGAACATTCATCCCTTCTGTATTGTTTTATACTTTTTCGGACATAAGGGATTAGATGACGAAAAAGGACCCCTGGAGTCCACTTTATGTACCCTTTTCAGACTCTCTAAAAATGAAAAGGACTGAGTTGTCTTTGTCGCTGGGCTCGTTAAAAATATTAGATAGCGACAAACTTGTCTATAGACAAGAACGAGTTTCCCTATCGCTAGGCTCGTTAAAACATAGCGATGGGATTGCCCGAAGGGCAGGTTATAGATCAAGAATATGTTATCCTCCTCAAGCTTGACAAAAATAAAGAGGTACTGGTCAGAAATGACTGGGGAAAATTGGGAAGAACCTCAAAGCTTAATGGTAGCAAGTCTCTCTTGAACATGACACTTTTGCCTCCGTAAATATCGGGTTGGGTTATTATCATTCACCGGTCCCTTCACCATGGTCTCGCCACACCATCCATACATGGGGTAATGCTACCGATCCATCACATCAGTGTCGTTATATGTTCAAGAGATGTCATTCAGAAAGTGTCAACCGGGTCCCATCCACTACCGTACATTATCTTTCATCCTTCCATGACCGCCACCCTGAATCATATTTCACAGATCGTTTTCACCATCATCACTAGCCCCGTTCCGTGTCACTGATGTGGGATTCATTAAGGCCCTCCTTTGACAGATCACTTCTTGTCGACATCAGCTCACTATCCAAGAAGTTGATCTAGGAACACCCCCTCAGTACTTTGAAGCTTGCATGCCTCAATGGCAAGTTTCTCACTCCCGGCGATAGGTATACATTAATGACCTTCGACCAGGAGACTTTGTGTGGTGTTCGACGTCAGATCCTATATTCACACCACGTGAATTGTGCTGCAGTACCTTGAGGGTCATCATCATTATCGGTGATTCCTCTCGCGCTTATTACCAGTTTACATTATTGACTGGTAATCAAGCGATGTCTTTCCATGTTCGACTTCAAGAAATTATCACATGGATCGACTTGTACTAAAGTGAAGAGTGGACAAGATTGAAGACCCCGGATCTAGTTTCATCCATCCGGGCTGCGATATATATTCAGGAGATAAAAAAATAGACATGTGCAGCAGATGATCATCCTACTAAAAGGATGATAATTGAAAGGAGAGAATTATCAGTCTATTATCAGATGATCGTCTGTATATGTACAGCAAATGTATTTATAAAGCTGAGCATGGGAAATGCCCGCCTCAGCTAGATCATTAAAAGAAAGTATGAAAAGATAATGTATTGTATTGTATTTTGTTACAGGTCACCTCCCAGCGATTGAATGAACTTTGGATCCTCCTAATAAAGCATTTCACCCGATAAACGACCTCATACTTTAGGGGGCAACTGTTATAGACATTTTTGTGCCTTACAGCATAGAGCATGAAATGTCAATAATCTAAGGGATCCAATGTCCCTAAACATGTTGTTCTTACCCTTAGAGGAACAAGGTCAGCAAACCACAGCACTGCAAATCAGTTCTCCACTGAAAAACACTCAAAAACAGGTCAATTTTGGATCAAAGCAGCTGCTCCACTAAGCATCTGCGCTGCATAGCAGGTACAACAAAGGCTACCTGCGTTGCATAGCAGGTAGGACAAAGGCTACCTACGTTGGGCGTACTTGGACATGTGGAGGAATCTTTTGCTCAAAGTGCCAGTGCCCAGGAAGCTTCCAAAAAGACACTTGATCATAAGATTCGCCTAATGATGAGTTAAGAGCTTCTAAGACTCCAAGTGGAAGGCAGAAACTCTGAGTGAAGGACTGAAGAAGAACTGGAGTTGAAGAGGACAACAAGTCACACATCAAGCTAACTTATCTTCACTCCAAAACTCTATATAAGGATCTCATCCCATGGGATCTAGAGGCCGGAATTTAGCGCGAAGAATTGTTGTTGGTTTGCAGTTGTGAGCATTGGGTGATTGCTTGAGGGAGGTGAAGAAGAGATTTCTCTTCGTCGGGAAGGTGATGCTGGATTGGACCTCTCATGGTTGTATCACCGCCTGAACCTTACTTCCATATATTAATAAAGCATTTGAGGTTCTTCTATTCGCATGTGTTTCAATGGTGAATTGTCTTACTTGCGTCTTTGATTTATGCTAATCCTTAGATCGATTATGAATGCATGCTTCTTGTAGTTTCCTTTTCTTGTCTTATTTGCAAGATCTCGTGTAGCTGGGCCCGTGAAAAGACTTGGAGCTGGGAGCAAGCGGCAAACAAAGGAGATTGGATCGACCATTTGCGCAAGACATCGGTAAGTGGATCTCTTCCTTTTATCTCTTGCATGTCATAAAGAAGAAACTTTAGATAGCTTTGCTTTCAGCTGTTGCTAAGGAACTGTCACCCTTAGAGTGGGTTAGGGTCATTCCGAGTTGGATACTTTCCCCCAAAACAATCAAGGATTCAGAGATGCATTTGGTTCTCAAGTACTGCAGCTCCCTACTGTTAACAGGAAAAGTGTCTACTCAGAACGACCCTATTCCACTAAGGTGTGACAGTGACCTTAGAAACAAACAAGGAAAACTACTTTCGTATTCTTCTTTATGAACTATAAACGAAGAGGAATAGGATGAACCAACCTGTGTCTTGCGCTAGTCCTTTCATCCAATCTCTCTTCTCTTTGACAGCTTCCAGCTACCTGCTCCCTTACTTGCCCAGCTTCACCAAGTTCCTGTAAGATCACAGAAGAAGAAAACTACATAAAGACATGGATTTATATTCATAAATAGCTTAGGATCAGATTTAAGTTAAACATGCAAATATAACAAACATTAATGATACACAAGCATGTAGGAGAAACTCAAATAGTTTTATTGATATAACAAGAAGGTCCAGGAGGAGTTACAACCAATGATTCCTAATCCAGCATCAACCTCCCAGCAAAGGAATCCCCTCTTCACCTCCAACAAAGCATAAATCACCCAATACTCTGATATCTTAAAACCAACAGCAATTCTCTCCAATGTACAAAATTCCAGCCTCTGGATCTCTGGGATGAGGGATCCATATATAGATGTATGCAAAGAGGATGAGTCAGCTTATGATCTGACTAGTGGCTTCTCTCTGTCATTTCTTGCTTCCACTTGGAGACTGAGAGCCTCTTACTCATCCTTGGTCGAACTCAGTGAGGCAAGTGTCATTGGGGAAGATTTTGGAAGCTTCCATTGTCTGTCCACCTCATGGAATGACACTGCCATTTGTCATTTCCCACTCAACGCACCCTGGTAGTGCATTTAAACGCACCTAGCTAGTGTACTTGGGTGCTATGCAATGCAGCTAACTAGTGGAGCAGTTGAAATGATCCTGATTTGACTGATTCTGAGTAGTTTCTGGTGGAGAACTTCTGGGAGAAGCTGTAATTTGTTGACCTTGTTCCTTTAGGGGTCGGAACAACACTTTTAGGGACTTAGGATCCCCTGGTTTATGTACATTTCATGCTTAGAGCTGTAAGGCACAAAAATGTCTATAACAGTTGCCCCCTAAAGTATGAGGCCGTTTATCGGGGGAAATGCTTTATTAGGAGGATCCGAAGTTCTTTCAATGCTGGGAGGAGACCTGTAATAAGATACAATACAATACATTATCTTCATACTGTTTTCATGATCTAGCTGAGGCGGGCATTCCCATGCTGAGCTTTATAAATTCATTTTCATGTACATAGGACAGACAATCGTCTGATGGTAGACTGATGATTTTGATAGAGCCATCATTCTTTTGGTAGGATGATTATCTGTGCTGCAATGCTGTAAATTTCCATGTCTTTATTTTCCTGAATATATATCACAGCCCGGATGGATGAAACTAGATCCGGGGTCTTCAATCTCATCCGATATTCACTCGAAGTACAAGTCGATCCATGTGAGAAATGTTTTGAAGTCGAACATGGAAAGACATCGCTTGATTACCAGTCAATGATGTAAATTGTTAACAAGCGCGAGAGGAATCACCGATAATGATGATGACCCTCAAGGTACTGCAGTACAATTCACATGGTTTGAATAAAGGACTTGGCGTCGAACACCATGCAAAATCTTTCGGTCGAAGGTCATTGATGTATACCTGTCGCCGGAAGTGAGAAACTTGCCATTGAGGCATGCAAGCTTCAAAGTATTGAATGGGGTGTTCCTAGATCAGCTTCTTGGATAATGAGCTGGTGTTGACAAGAAGTGATCCATCAAAGGAGGGCCTTAATGAATCCTGTTGTGGGGAAAAATGCCTATGCAGGATGATCCTATCCACCTAAGGTGTGACAGTGCCTTAGCAACAAACAGAGACATCTATCCTGGTTTGTTCCTTTATGAAATGTGAAAGAAGAGAGATCAATAGACTTACCGGTGTCTTCCGTTTGTCCCTCGATCCGGTCTCTCTTCTCTTTGGGAGTTCACAGCTACTTGCCTTCTCACTCGCCCAGCTTCAACAGGTTCCTGCGAGATCACAAGAGAACAGCTACTTGCGACAAGAGAACAGCTACTTGAGACAAGAGAAGAACACTACACAAAGACAGATATTCACATTCATAACTAGTTTAGGATTAGAAATAAACCAAATACACTAATGCAATCATACATCAAGAATACATCAGCATATAGGAGAAACCAAGATAACTTTATTGATGAATAACAAGGTTCAGGAAGAGATACAACCCAGAGGGCTCCAATCCAGCATCTCCTTCCCAGCAAATGGAATTCCTATCTTCACCCCCTTCAAAGCATTAAGCACCCAATGATTCCAGTCTCAAACCAACAACAATTCTTTGCAATAACAAAATTCCAGCCTCTAGATCTCATGGAGGAGAGATCCATATATAGATGTTTGGAGAGAGGATGAGTCAGCTTGAGATCTGACTAGTGTCCTCTCCCTCTGTCAGTTCTTGATTCCACTTGGAGGTTCTTGCTTCCACTTGGAGATTTGGAACCTCTTACTCATCACCAGTCGAATTCCCTGAGGCAAGTGTCATTTTGGAAGCCTCCTGGGTTTTGACACCTTGAGAAATGAGCCCGCCACATGTCTACTCTCGTTCAGCGCAGGTAGCCAGCATTCCATTTGACATTCAACGCAGTTAGCTAGTGTTGGCTTTGACATTCAGTGCAAACAGCTAGTGTAGCCACTGAAATGATCCTGATTTGACTTGTTTTGAGCATTTTTTGGTGGAGAACTTCTGTGAATTGTTCTGGTTTGTTAGCCTTGTTCCTCTAGGGGTAGGAACAACATGTTTAGGGACTTTGGATCCCTTAGATTATGGAAATTTCATGCTCAATGCTGTAAGGCACAAAAATGTCTATAACAGTTGCCCCCTAAAGTATGAGGTTATTTATCGGGTGAAATGCTTTATCATGGGGATCCGAAGTTCATCCAATGCTGAGAGGAGACCTGTAATAAGATACAATACAATACATTATTTTTCATACTGTTTTCATGATCTAGCTGAGGCGGGCATTCCCATGCTCAGCTTTATAAATTCATTTTTCTGTACATAGAACAGACAATCGTCTGATGGTAGACTGATAATTTTGATGAAATTATCATCCTTTGAGTAGGATGATTATCTGCTGCAATGATGTACATGTCAATGTCTTTATCTTTCCTGAATATATATCGCAGCCCAGATGGATGAAACTAGATCTGGGGTCTTCAAACTCGTTCGATCTTCACTCTAAGTACAAGTCGATCCATGTGAGAAATGTTCTGAAGTCGAACATGGAAAGACATCGCTTGATTACCGGTCAATGATGTAAACCGTTAACAAGCGCGAGAGGAATCACCGATAATGATAATGACCCTCAAGGTACTACAGTACAATTCACGTGGTGTGAATAAAGGACTTGGCGTCGAACACCACGCAAAATATTTCGGTCGAAGGTCATTGATGTATACCTGTCGCCGGAAGTGAGAAACTTGCCATTGAGGCATGCAAGCTTCAAAGTACTAAAAGGGTTGTTCCTAGATCAACTTCTTGGATAATGAGCTGATGTGGACAAGAAGCGATCCATCAAAGGAGGGCCTTAATGAATCCCACATCAGTGACGCGGAACAGAGCTAATGATTTTAATGGAGGTGAAAACAATCTGTGACATATGATTTAGGGTGGCGGTCATGAAAGGATGAAGGATAATGTATGGTAGTGGATGGGACACGGTTGACTTTTCTAAATGACTTCTCTTGAACATATGGCGACACTGATGCGATGGATTGGTAGCATTACCCCAAATATGGATGGTATGGCGAGACCATGGATGTGACCGGTGAATGAAGCAACCCAACCCGATTATGGTACGGAGGAAAAGTGTCATGTTCAAGAGCGACTTGCTACCATCAAATTTTTCTTTAGTTTCTCCCAATTTTTCCCCAGTCATTGCTGACCAGTACCTCTTTACTTTTGTCAAGCTTGAGGAGGATAACATATGCTTGTTCTATAACCTGCCCTTCGGGCAAGCCCATCGCTATGTTTTAACGAGCCTAGAAATAGTGAAACTCGTTCTCGTCTAAAGACAAGTTTGTCACTATTTAATGCTTTTAACGAGTCTAACGACAAAGATAACTCGGTCCTTTTCATTTTTAGAGAGTCTGAAAAGGTACATAAAGTTAACTCCAAAATTATTTTTTCGTCATCTAATCCCTTAAGTCCGAAAAAGTATAAAACAATACAGAAGGGATGAGTTTTCGATAGTTTTAATGAGCCGAATAAAACAAGCGCTCGATCGTTTTGTGCAATAATCCCTCAGGTCCAAAAAGATTAAAATCTAGAGGAGGGATAGCTCTTCCTGTCCCTTTAACGAGCTGGAAGGCCAAGGACTCGGCAATCTTTTCATATTTTACAAGTCAGTTGAAAAGAGCTTAAAGAAGACTCGTCTTTTGAGGAATGAGTGATAAATAGGGTTAGCAGCTGATTCCAGGTACAGGTTAGAATTTTCCAATCACGGCAGTGTCACAAGGATGGCTAGGTGTAATCACTCTTCACAGCTGTTCCTCAAAATGGGTAAACAATCATAAGGAGGTGACGGTGCAAACACGACCAAGGCTTTAATGGCTGATGATATTACATTCACAGTGGTTATTTACCGGGATAGTTCATTTTTTAACGAGATTAAACGCGGGTGGAAACATTTGCTTGATCTTATGTTTATTTTTTAACGAGCATGAACTATGTGCTAAAACTGCTCAGATCTTGCGTTTATTTTTTAACGAGCATGAACTTTGTGCTAAAACTGCTTGAATTTTGCGTTTATTTTTTAACGAGCATGAACTTTGTGCTAAAACTGCTCGATTACCCAGTCTTATGATAAGAATGTCTCATGTAAGATTCCATTTTTTATGGAGCTTGCGCCTTACCAAAGCTATGCCCCGCATCCTTTCGTTATGCAAGTTAGGAAACTACTAACCCAAAAAACAGATAAATAACCGCTCTTTGCTTGCATTCCAAAAGGTTTGCATGCCCCCAGGTATAAAGTACGATTTCAAGGTTACCTCTACTTCTCTTCCTCCAAAACAATTGTTTTAAAGAGAGAGGCTTACCTCTTTCAAGTTACCCAAAGATTGTCTCGTTAATCTTTCAAACAAAACACTTCCTCGGCAATGTCTACCGAAATAAAAAAAGGTGAGTGACGAGACCCGCCCTCTCACATAACTTTGACAAAAGAATCTTATTCTAGAACAACCCCTCTTCCAACCACGGATGGGGTACGGACTAGTCATATTCTCTCGCGGAAACCTACTCTATACCCAAAGTTTCCCTGCCGAAGCAGACTAGGATCCATGCCCCGTGGGTTCCAGTCATATCCTCCCGGATTACTCGCGCTCATCAGGAGGACGGACCATGGGTTGAGACACTTCTTGCGTGAATAGACCATTTAGGGATGGTACATGACTATTTGCGATGCGTGATCCGGGAAATGAAAGTTGGTCCACGAGCTTGACCATTCTTCCTTCATGCGGAAAACACATTACTCTAAAGAGTGAGGAGACAATAGCTCCCATGCAATATATATAGTCTCGTCTAAGGAGTAGGTTATAATCCAAGGGTCCTTGAACGACCATCACGTTCATTTGAACGGTCTTCCGTTTCAATGTTATAGGCACATTGGGGAGGATCCCTACAGGTCGATTGGTTCCTTTATCAAAGACTGATAGATTTCTCATTTCAGGCAAAAGCGCCGGCGAACCAAGCGCTTTCCAAGCAATAGAGGAAAGGATACTCACAGATGCCCCCTCATCAACGATAGTGCCAACCATTACCATTATGTATATTTGAACGATAATTCTAAATGGTATGCTTGTTGGCAACTGGGGTCTGCCTAGTTGGTTCCAGTCAAAGGACACAACCGGGTTGCTTGGTGGTGGGACCGAATAGACGGCCGGATATGACTCTGACGAAGTTCCTTCCTGCGATAAAGGAATGGGCAAATTTCCCCCTTGTTCGTCGGAGTCTGTGTTGATGAAGAGAATTTGGACGGTGTCGTCTTTATTCTCCTTGGTGATGGTATCATTCGAAGATAGAGCCTCTGAAGGCAAAACCGGGTCAACTGCCGTCTCAACCTTTTGACTTTCTTTAGGCATGGATCCAGACGGTTCATCTTCAATGATAGGTGCTTCGGCTGACCACCTGGGCGGGACAACCGGGTTCTCAACTAGTGAAGGACTTGGTAGGAGTTTTTGATATCCAGGAGGAAGTTGCGCTCGTAGAATCAGGCGATCTTCCAGAACTCTTTTAGCCTCGTCTAAGAAGGGACAACGGTGGATGGCATGGTCGCCTTCACACAGCTTGCAGGGAAATCTAGCTTTCCCTCTCTGTCCTGTGGCTTCACTTTCACTAGTTGACGGTGAGCAGTCAACATGGCTATCAAAGGTTGATGCTACCGAATTGTGCAAACGGGGAGACCAGTCCCTTAGTATCCGAGGGATGCAGGGACAATCTCTGTGGAAATGGTCTCCCTTACATATGACACATGGCGATTTAGGCCTGGTCAGTGCTGTGTGTGGATTTTTTTCAGACGACACTTGTTTGCCCCCAGTCGCCTTTGGCTCCTTCTTCTTCTTCTCTCTCCTCTTCTTTTCCTTATTCTCCTTAGGAACTTGGTTTTTTGTTTTACTAGTTCCGTCAAGCGAAGAGGAAGGAGGAGAGGAAGAGTTAGATGAAGTAGAAGGCTGGTTGGCAACTCTGGTATGGTCTAACTGTTGACTCGAATGTTCAGGAATGGTGGTGTTCTGAACGACATTGGTTGAAAAGAACCAGACTGGCAGGCCAATTGTCAGTCCTGGAAGCGAAAATGTGGCCATATGAGGCGCACCAACATCTCCCCAAGAGGAGAAGGGACTAGGATTTCCACCAAGGGGAATTCCTTGGTTGGTGTGCTCCATTTTTTCAACCTAAAGATCAACGCAGGAATAAAGGGTGATTGTTCCATTTAAAATAAATTTTTAACGACGCTTAGACACAACTTGCTTTTTCACTTTTAAAGAGACGAGAAAAAGCTAAAGATGACTCCAGTCTCCTTCGATGTTTTAACGAGCCCGAAGTGACAAATGCTCGGATGGACTTTTTCCATTATAGAGTCTGAAAAAAGCCAAAAGGAACTACTCTGGAGTTCTAGGCAGAGGGTGTGCCAAACTTTTCGCAAAACCGCAGAATACTTTTTAGGGTACGGGCAGTCGATCTTCCTGAATGTTGTGTTCAGTGCATTGCGATCAGTAGGGTGGCCGACACGGCTTCCTAAGGATAAAGGTTTTATGCCTATAGGGGTCTCCCAATATATACGCGACGGTACGTGGGAGCACAATTCGTATTGGCGCTACCGTCCCTCAGGAGGAATCACCCACCATCCACGAGATCGACAGTCGGTAGGCTTAACGACGCCGGACACGTCTCTAGCCTAGACCTCTATGTTGTGCGTTATGTTGGAAAGCGTTGTTAAGTTCATTCAATTTATTTTAGGTTGATCTTTTTAGAAGTTTTCCTTTCAAGGTTGACCACGAGATGTATGATACAATTCCTAAATGCAAGCTAAATATGATAAGCAAGCTTTATATCTTTTTCAACTTTGAAAATCCTAGCTACTAAGGGAAAAGAAAGACACCATCTTTTCTCAAAGAGTAATCAGCACACTCTAATGCACTTTTCCTAAATCCAACATGCAAACTATCAAATGCAAATGCACAATGCAGGTGTTTGTTTTCCGCTTTCTTAGTATTGATGCCTAGAAAGAAAGCTTTTTGTACAACTTTGAATTTGCTTTTAAATGATCAATACAAACAAGTTTACTTTTTCGAAATCAAAGAGGGTAGAAGAGATTACAACACTTAACGATTTTCGAAATGAAGACTTGTTTCGACACTTAAAAGAGACAAATTCAAACCAATAAGCAAAAGTAAATGTATAATCAATCTGCAAACAGCCAATGAACTCTCTTCTAAGATCACAATCAACAGATCTGAATCAAGGGCTACAGGATGACTATTTCACTCATGCAAAGGAAAATCGTAAATGATGCCACAAACACATAAAAAGACTCACAGTCTTTTTGTACAAAAGGAGGCGAAATGTAAGCAGAGAAAAGGAGTTATCAGACTGGTACCTATGCTGGTTACAGGCTGCAAAAATCAGAGATCAAAACAAGGCAAAACAGAGCAGAGAACCCCAGCTGCACAAGGGCAAACCGATTCAGCGCAACCTCAACACAGGGGTTTTGACATTCAGCGCAGGTAGCCTTCACGGGAACTGCGTTGAAATGCATAATCCCTTCACTGGGTCTGCGCTGAAGGGGAAACTCTCGTTTCCCACAGGTTCTGGGTCACAAATTGCTATTTAATTCACTGTTTTAGGCCAAATAAAAGCAAAAAGCAAGGTACAATCAAAGGGATGCTTTGAGGGGCTACTAAGATCTATCACAAAGGATCATCAAATCATTTATGAGTCCATTGTTCAGATCATAGACAAGTCCAGTGATTGGATCAAGGTAGCAACTGTCTACTTTTCATTCGGGAAAAGCAGATGCAGTTCTATTGTTGTTGTCAAGTCTATGAGGCAAACAATGATAGAAACACAAATAAAATGACTAAACAAATCTTCCCCAGCGGAGTCGCCAATTTTTTGTGGGGAAAAATGCCTATGCAGGACGATCCTATCCACCTAAGGTGTGATTGTGCCTTAGCAACAAACAGAGACAGCTATCCTAGTTTCTTCCTTTATGAAATGTGAAAGAAGAGAGATCAATAGACTTACCGGTGTCTTCCGTTTGTCCCTCAATCCGGTCTCTCTTCTCTTTGGGAGTTCATAGCTACTTGCCTTCTCACTCGCCCAGCTTCAACAGGTTCCTGCGAGATCACAAGAGAACAACTACTTGCGACAAGAGAACAACTACTTGAGACAAGAGAAGAACACTACACAAAGACAGATATTCACATTCATAACTAGTTTGGGATTAGAAATAAACTAAATAGACTAATGCAATCATACATCAAGAATACATCAGCATATAGGAGAAAACAAGATAACTTTATTGATGAATAACAAGGTTCAGGAAGAGATACAACCCAGAGGGCTCCAATCCAGCATCTCCTTCCCAGCAAATGGAATTCCTATCTTCACCCCCTTAAAAGCATTAAGCACCCAATGATTCCAGTCTCAAACCAACAGCAATTCTTTGCAATAACAAAATTCCAGCCTCTAGATCTCATGGAGGAGAGATCCATATATAGATGTTTGGAGAGAGGATGAGTCAGCTTGAGATCTGACTAGTGTCCTCTCCCTCTGTCAGTTCTTGATTCCACTTGGAGGTTCTTGCTTCCACTTGGAGATTTGGAACCTCTTACTCATCACCAGTCGAATTCCCTGAGGCAAGTGTCATTTTGGAAGCTTCCTGGGTTTTGACACCTTGAGAAATGAGCCCGCCACATGTCCACTCTCGTTCAGCGTAGGTAGCCAGTGTTCCATTTGACATTCAACGCAGGTAGCCAGTGTTGGCTTTGGCGTTCAGCGCAAACAGCTAGTGTAGCCACTGAAATGATCCTGATTTGACTTGTTTTGAGCCGTTTTTGGTGGAGAACTTCTATGAATTGCTGTGGTTTGTTAGCCTTGTTCCTCTAGGGGTAGGAACAACATGTTTAGGGACTTTGGATCCCTTAGATTATGGACATTTCATGCTCAATGCTGTAAGGCACAAAAATGTCTATAACAATCCAACATCAATGACACGGAACGGAGCAAATGATTTTGATGGAGGTGAAAACGATCTGATGATATATGGTTCAGGATGGCGGTCATGAAAGAATGAAGTATAATGTATGGTAGTGGATGGGACACGGGTGACTTCTCTGGATGACTTCTCTTGAACATGTCGGCGACATTTATGTGTTGGATTGGTAGCATTTACCCAAAATGTGGATGGTATGGCGTGACAATGGTGATGTGACCGGTGAATGAAACAACCCAACCCGACTCAGGCACGGAACGGAAGTGTCATGTTCAAGACCGACATGCTACCAATAAAGATTCTTTGAGTTTTCTTCCCAAATTTTCCCCAGCCATTGCTGACCAGTACCTCTTTATTTTTGTCAAGCTTGAGGAGGATAACATATGCTTGTTCTATAATTTTCCCGTTGGGCAAACCCATCGCTATGTTTTAACGAGCCTAGCGATAGTGAAACTCATTCTCGTCTAAAGACAAGTTTGTCGCTATTAATCTTTTTAACGAGTTTAACGACAAAGATAACTCGATCCTTTTCATTTTTAGAGAGTCTGAAAAGGTACGTAAAGGTAACTCCAAAATTCCTTTTTCGTCATCTAATCCCTTAAGTCCGAAAAAGTATAAAATAATACAGAAGGGATGAATTTTCGATAGTTTTAACGAGCCGAACAAAACAAGCGCTCGATCTTTTTGTGCAATAATCGCTCAGGTCCAAAAAGATTAAAATCTAAAGGAGGGATAGCACTTCCTATCGCTTTAACGAGCTGGAAGGCCAAAACTCGGCAATCTTTTCATATTTTACGAGTTAGTTGAAAAGAGCTTAAAGAAGACTCGTCTTTTGAGGAACGAGTGATAAAATGGGTAACAGCTGATTCTAGGTAAGGGTTGGAATTTTCCAGTCACGGCAGTGTCACAAGGATGGCTAGTGAAATCACTCTTTGCAGCTGTTCCCCAAAATGGGTAAACAATCAAATGGAGGTGAATGATCGGCCAATTGAAAAGTGGAGGTGACGGTGCAAACACGACCAAGGCTTTAATGGCTGAAATTCTTCATTCACGGTGGTTATTTACCGGGGAATAGTTCATTTTTTAACGAGCTTAAACGCGGGTGGAAACATTTGCTCATGTCTTATGTTTATTTTTTAACGAGCTGTAACTATGCGCTAAAACTGCT
The DNA here is from genome assembly GCA_031772625.1 of Pinus tabuliformis. Lineage (NCBI taxonomy): Eukaryota > Viridiplantae > Streptophyta > Pinopsida > Pinales > Pinaceae > Pinus > Pinus tabuliformis. The sequence continues at coordinate 1,009,868,582 of CM062817.1, forward strand.
CGATTAATCCAGTCATATGATAAGAATGTCTCATATAAAATGGCAAATTTTAGATTTTTTCCCCACATCCTTTCTTTATGCAAGTTAGGTGACGACTAATCCTACGAGTTTAAAGGGTTAGAGGTCCTAAAAATATAAAAAATAAATAGCCGCCCCTCACTTGCACTCCAAAAGGTTTGCATGCCCCCAGGTATAAAATATGATTTCAAGGTTACTCCTCAATTTGCAGACAAAACATTTGTTCTATGAGGAAAGGCATACCTCTTACAGGTTACCCAAAGATTGTTCTATTCGCAGTGCAAGCAAAACACTTCTTCGGCGATGTCTACCAAGATAAACAAAGGTGAGCAACGACATCCGCCACTCACATAAATTTGACAAGAGAATCTTATTCTAGAATAACCCCTCTTCCACCGACGGACGGGGTACAGACTAGTCATATTCTCCCGCAGAAACCTACCCTACACCCGAAGTTTTCCTGCCGAAGCAGACCAGGATGCATGCCCGCTGGGTTTCATTCATATCCCTCCGAATTACTCGCGCTCATCGGGAGGACGTACTGGGGATTGAGACATTTCTTGCGTGAAGAGACCATTTAGGGATGGTATATGACTATTTGCTATGTGTGATCCGGGAAATGAAAGCTGGTCCACGAGCTTGACCACTCTTCCTTCGTGCAGAAATCACATTACTCTAAAGAGTGAGGAGACGATGGCTCCCATGCAATAAATATAGTCTCGTCCAAGGAGTAGATTATAATCCAAGGGTCCTTTAACAACCATTACATTCATTTGAACTGTCTTCCTTCTCAATGTTATGGGCACATCGGGAAGGATCCCTAAAGGTCGACTGGTTCCTTTATCAAAGCCGGTCAGATTTCTCATCTCAGGCAACAGCGATGGCGAACCAAGCGCTTTCCAAGCAATAGAGGAAAGGATACTCACGAAGCCCCCTCATCTATGATGGTACCGGCCATGACCATTCTATATATTTGAACAATAATTCGGAATGGTATGCTTGCTGGTAAACGAGGTATGCCTAGTTGATTCCAATCGAAGGAGACAACTAGGTTGCTTGGAGGTGGGACCGAGTAGACGGTCGGGTATGGCTCTGACGAACTTCACTCCTGCGGTAAGGGATTGGGTAGATTGCCCCCATGTTCATCAGAGTCTGTGTTGATGAAGAGACTTTGGATGGTGTCATCCTTATTCTTTTCAGTGACTGTATCATCCGAAGATAAAACCTCTGAAAGCAAGACCGGGTCAACTGCCGCCTCGACCTTTTGACTTTCGTCTGGTATGGATTCAGATTGTTTATCTTCGATGATAGGCGCTTCAGCCGACCACTTGAGCGGGCCAGCTGGATTCTCAACTAGCGACAGACTCGCAAGAGTTTTTTATATCCAGGAGGAAGTCGTAATGGTGAAACCAGACGATCATCCAAAACTCTTTTCGCTTCGTCTAAGAAGGGACAACGGTGGATGGCATGATTTCCTTCGCACAGTTTACAAGGAAATCTAGCTTTCCCTTTTTGTCCTGGGGCTTCACTTTCGCTAGTTGACAGTGTTCTTTCAACATGATCGTCAGAGGTTGATGACACCGGATTGTGCAAACGATGAGACCAGTCCCTTAGTATCCGAGGGATGCAAGGACAATCTCTGTGAAAGTCGTCTCCTTTGCAAATGATACATGGCGATTTAGGCCTGGTCGGTGCAGTGTGTGGATTTTCATTAGACGACACTCGTTTTCCCCCATTCGCCTTTGGCTCCTTCTTCTTCTTCTCTTTCTTCTTCTTCTCCTTCTTCTCCTTAGGAACTTGACTTTTGGCTTTGCCAGCCCCATCAAGAGAAGAGGAAGGAGGAGAGGAAGAATTAGAGGAAGTAGAAGGTTGGTGGGAAACTCTGGACTCGTCTAATTGTTGATTCGATTATTCAGGAATAGTGGTGTTCTGAACAACATTGGTTTAGAAGAGCCATACTGGCAAGCCAATTGTCAGTCCTGGAAGCGACAATGTGGCCATATGGGGTGCACCAGCATCTCCCCAAGAGGAGAAGGGACTAGGATTTCCACCAAGGGGAATTCCTTGGTTGGTAGACTCCATTTTCTCAACCTAAGATCAATGTAGGAAAAGGGTATGAATATTCCGTTTAAAATAAATTTTTAGACGCTTTGACACAACTTGTTTTTTCAGTTTTTAAGAGTCGAGAAAAAACAAAAGATGACTCTAGTCTCCTTCGATTTTTAATGAGCCTGAAGTGACAAGTGCTCAGATGGACCTTTTCTGTTAAGGAGTCTGAAAAGGAACGAAAGGGACTGCTCTGGAGATCTAGGTAGAGGGAGTACCAAACCAATCACAAAACTGCAGAATACCTTTTACGGTACGGCAGTCAATCTTCCTGAATGCTGTGTTCGGTGCATTGCGATCAGTAGAGCGGCCGACACAGCTTCCTATGGATAAAAGGTTTTAAGCCTATAGGGGTCTCCCAATATATACTCGAAGGTACATGGGAGCACAAGTCCGTACTGGCACTTATCGTCTCAAAGTGGAGGAATCACCCAACCATCAGTGAGGACAACAGTTACCAGGCTTTACGACGCCGGAATACGTCTCTAGCCTAGACCTCTAAATGTTGTGCGTTAAGTTCCAATGCGTTGTTAGATTCATTCAATTTATTTTAATTTGATCTTTCTTAGAAGTTTGCCTTTTGGGTTCACCACGAGATGTAGATGTAATTCCTAAAATGAAATCTAAAGATGATAAGCAAACTTTTATCTCTTTTCAGCAATGAAAATCCTAGCTACAAGGGAAAAGCAAGACACAATGTTTTCTCAAAGAGAAAAGAGCACACTGTAAATGCACTTTTCCTAAATCAAGCCAAACAGACTATCAATATACAAATGCACATGTGCATGTATTTGTTTTCACTTTCTTAATATTGATACCTAAAAAGAAAGTTGATGTACAAATCTGAATTTGCTTTCAAGTGACAAACACAAGCAAGCTTCTTTTCGAAATCAAAAGGTAGAGAAGATTACGACACTTTATGATTTTGAAATAAATACTCGTTTCGACACTAGAAAGTGACAAATTCAAACCAAAGGCAAAAGTAAAAGCATAATCGACTGTCAACAACAAATAAACTTTCTCCTAAGATTAAAATCGACACTTACGACATATCTAAATCAAAGGACGACAGTATGACTATTCTACTTTTTCAATGGAAAACTGTAAAATATGTAACAAACACACAAAGAACATTTACAGTATTTTTGTACAAAGGAGGCGGAATTAAGGCAAAGAAAAGGGGTTTTTAAACAGACACACACTGATCACAGGCTGCAAAAATTAGAGACAAAACTGAAAAAATGAAGCAAATAACCTCAGCTGCACAGGGCTAGACTGATCAGCGCACCTGTTACACAGAGAAACTGGATTGCAACGTAGGTAGCCCTCTCGGGAACTGCGTTGAAATGCAGAATCTCTTCACAGAGCCTGCGCTGGGGCAGAAACGAGAATTCTATCCGGGTTCTGGGTCATGGTTTGCAGTTTAATCTATGGTTTTTGGCCAAGTAAAAGAAATCAGTAATGCACAATCAGAGGGTAGATTTAAAGGAGGTCTAAGAGCTATCACAAAGGGCAATCAGATCCTTTGTGAATTAGCTGTTCAAATCATAAAGAGATCCAGTGAATGGATTGGAGTAGCAGATGTCTACTTTGCATTTGATAATGGCAAATGCAGTTCGATTGCTACTTCTATGTTTATGAAACAAACAACAAGAGAAACACAAACAAACTAACTAAACACAATCCCTAGCGGAGTCTCCATTTTGTTAACGGGAAAAGTGTCTACTCAGAACGACCCTATCCCACTAAGGTGTGACAGTGACCTTAGAAACAAACAAGGAAAACTACTTTCATATTCTTCTTTATGAACTATAAACGAAGAGGAATAGGATGAACCAACCTGTGTCTTGCGCTAGTCCTTTGATCCAATCTCTCTTCTCTTTGACAGCTTCCAGCTACCTGCTCCCTTACTTGCCCAGCTTCACCATGTTCCTGTAAGATCACAGAAGAAGAAAACTACACAAAGACATGGATTTATATTCATAAATAGCTTAGGATCAGATTTAAGCTAAACAGACAAATATAACAAACATCAACGATACACAAGCATGTAGGAGAAACTCAAATAGTTTTATTGATATAACAAGAAGGTCCAGGAGGAGTTACAACCGATGATTCTTGATCCAGCATCAACCTCCCAGCAAAGGAATCCCCTCTTCACCTCCAACAAAGCATAAATCACCCAATACTCCGATATCTTAAAACCAACAACAATTCTCTGCAATGTACAAAATTCCAACCTCTGGATCTCTGGGATGAGGGATCCATATATAGATGTATGCAAAGAGGATGAGTCAGCTTATGATCTGACTAGTGGCTTCTCTCTATCAGTTATTGCTTCCACTTGGAGACTGAGAGCCTCTTACTCATCCTTGGTCGAACTCAGTGAGGCAAGTGTCATTGGGGAAGATTCTGGAAGCTTCCATTGTCTGTCCACCTCGCGGAATGACACTGCCATTTGTCATTTCCCGCTCAACGCACCCTGGTAGTGCATTTAGGTGCGTTGCAACGCACCTAGCTAGTGTAATTGGGTGCTATGCAATGCAGCTAGATAGTGGAGCAGCTGAAATGATCCTGATTTGACTGATTTTGAGTAGTTTCTGGTGGAGAACTTCTGGGAGAAGCTGTAATTTGTTGACCTTGTTCCTTTAGGGGCGAAACAACACTTTTAGGGACTTAGGATCCCTTGGTTTATGGACATTTCATGCTTAGAGCTGTAAGGCACAAAAATGTCTATAACACCTACACAGGTACGTCTAGGACGTGATGGAGTTCCTAGACATCTCCTCTCTTGGCATGGCATACCGACATGCCGTTAATATCACGCAAAATTTTAGACAAAAGAAGAAAGACTTTGGATCTCCGAATATGAAGCAAGGTAAAGGTGCCCCAAAACTACAGAACAAAGGAAAAAGCACATGTGGGGCGGCCTAGGACAACCCATCAAAGCCACAAGCAAAGAACAACACCATGAAGCCAAAGAAGGACACAGGAAAGTGGTGTGAGTTCCATAAGAGCTCCACTCACAACAGAAGTGAGTGTCGGGCCAAACAGTCACTAGTGGCCGAGCGAAAGGCTTTAGAATCAGATGCATGTTCCAATTCTGAGTCAGAACCCAACAAGGGGAATGATAAATGGAAACAAATTATTGATGTGGAGCCCAACACCACAATTTACACCACGAAGATCTAGAAGGAGGAACCTGAAGATCTGGAGGAGGAGGAGCGCCTCTTCCACTCCTAGATATGGCTAAAGAGTTCTCTGCTACAGTTCATTGTCGACAGCGGAGCCAAAATAACCTAATTTCAATAGAGGTCGTGAAGTGGTTGGGCTTACCAACCACAACCCATCCACAACCGTACACTATTGGGTGGCTTCACTAAGGATGGGATCTTCGCATGAGCCAACAATGTCACCTTCCATACAACATCAAGCCCTTCACGGATGAGGTATTATGTGACGTTGCTCCCTTGATTTTTTTGATGTATTATTAGGCCAACCATAATTATGGAAGCGACATGTTGTGTATGAGTCAAGGTTTCATGTTGTTATTGTTACTTTGGGACATAAGTTTTACAGGATACCAGAGGTAGCAGCACCTAATGCCATCTCTTTGGTTACTACAAAACAATGCAGTAAGATCATTTCAAAAATTGGGAAATTTGTTTTCCTAATGATACGCCCTCATGGAAAGAATATTACGGTGCCCACGGCCTCCAGATACGGCCCCTCCACACAACAACAATAGATGGATAAGGTCATCGAGGAGTACGAGGACATATTCACCTCCCTGCAGGGGTGCCTATGCACTGTTAGGTCAAGCACTCCATCGATCAGACCGAAGGTGCGCCACTATCCAGTGGACCAATCTATCAGTGCTTCGTTTTGGATAACGATGAAATCAAGAGACATATTCAAGAGCTGCTGTAGAAAGGTCACATCCGGTTGAGTTCATTGCCCTGTGGGAGCGCAATCGTGTTGGTGCAGAAGAAAGATGGGACTTGGAGACTCTGTATTGACTATTAGGCATTGAACAAGATCACTATCTGGAGTAGGTACTTGATCCCACAGATTGATGACCTTCTGGATTAACTGAAGGGGGTGTTGTACCTCTGAGATGATAATGGTCAATTGATCATGCGAGATCATCTAAGATATATGTTTTGGGGTTTTTGTTTATGTTTTTATGGAGGACCAATACGTAAACAAATTATGAGAATGATGTATTAACTCTTTTAGATAGTACTAATAAATAACCAAAGGGCTACTATTTAACTTCATATAGTGATTTAAGTTGATAAGATGTGAAGAAAGAATAGTAAGGAGATATGATTAATTTAAATTTCAGATAGAAATCTAAATCATGATAAGTGGGAAAACCTTTGACCGATGTTCAAAAGTTAAACAAAATATGCTTAAAATTACGTAAGATACTGACGATTTTATGATTTAGAGGGAGCAATTCAGACAGACAGTCAAATATCTCAATCTCTTTATAATAATAACTTCAGAAAGGATTTTTAAGAATAACTGTAACACATTTATTCTCACCTGATATCTCTGTAAAAATTAAACATATACAAAATTAAAAAAATGAATGGAACACATGAAAAACTTACAAAAGAAAATGAGACAGTATGATATCAAATTGAGAATCCTTTGTTTTATTATCAATGATCTAGAAAAAGCTTGTACATCAATTCTTTACAAAATTGCTTATGGAAAGGTACCGCACTTTAATAACTCGTAGAGGATAGTTATTTATACTAGTTTGGATAGTGAACAAAATATCCTAAACTAACTACAAAAATATACTGAAACAAAATAGGAAAAGAAAATTGTTGAATGATGTGTCCCTATTAGGTAGGCAGTTGTTGATGACTATTCCTTCCAAATTTGTTGTACTGTCTTCTTGTTGGGATGGACAATTAATCAATTTCTTTACACAATTGATCCCACCTCTCCTCACTTGGTATCTCAAAATTTACTATCCTTCTTAATATCTCATCAACTTCGGTATATCTTTCAAAATTGGGTTTAGTGAGAAAAAGGTGTCCAACTTCATACGTGATTGTGAGGTCAGGGCTCAAAGCTTCCAAAAACTATTTGCCAGTAATCTGTCTTTTTATCCTTGCAAATTGGCTTTTGTCTGCTGCAATAGTATATAATCTTTCACAGTAATCATCCAATTTTAATAGTTGAACATCCGATGTCACTAACTCTGGTAATGTTAGGATATTCCGACACATAGGAAATAGCTCAGTTCAACTTGGTCTAGTATAGAGTTAGGTATAGAGTTAGGTAAAGTGTGTTTCTTTACCGTTGTACATTTTGTAACTTACAATCTGACGGTCATGATATGTAGTGATCCGACGGTTCACTCTCTCCTCGGTATTACCGACACTTGATCCGTGGCTTGACACCCGATTGGTCCATGAGTTCTATTTAAAGTGCATGGAGGGTCACTGTTTGGGTAATCCGTGCATGAGTGAAGCTTATGTAAATTTTCATTCTTTGATTAAAAAATTGCCTGTAGTAGCCACATTGGCGCAGGCCGTGGACTGTTTCCCTCTTTGAGGGTTTTAACCACGTCAAAAATACTGGTGTATTGATCTGTGATCTGGTTGTGAGCAGTTTCCTTTTGGTGTTCTTTCTGAGGAACTTACCCTGTAAATTCCTACATGGTATCAGAGCTATTTGAGGGCCGCATCCGTTGGTGATCCAAATCTGAAGCCATTAGAACTGCATCTGATTGTCGTTTCCTAGATCTACTGTTTTTGACTGCTTTTTGGCTGAGAGGACTGCTTTGTTGTGTTCGGAGCATCTGTTCCAGTGAGGAACCCCTTTCGTTTCACGCGAAATTGTTTCCGGTAGCCCTAACGCGTCATTTTTAAGATCTGGAGGTATATAGTCTTTATTTGCAGTTTACTGTTATTTTCTCTCTGCTTATTTAGGTTTCGGTTTATTTACCTTTTTTTTTAACTGGATCTATACCTTTCATTTCTGCGTATGTTCTTTGTCTTGCGACTCTGTGCGATCTGGGCAAATCAGAAACAGAAAGGAAGGATTTTTCTCATGCGTATGCTCTTTTCCCTGCACCTTAGTCTGATCTCGGAAAATCAGAAACATTGAGAAAAATATTTAGTTTTTCGGCTAAAGCTAACTTTGAGCCGCAAGGTTCAACTTTTGAAAATATTTAGTTTTTTGGGTAAAGCTAACTTCGAGCCGTAAGGTTCGTTTTTTCTTTGCATATTCGTGTTGGGTTTTGTGTTTTTGTTTTGTAGGAAAAAAGAGCTTTCTCAAGGCAAGCACGCAACCCAAGGCCCCCCCCCCCCTCTCTCTCTCTCTCTCTCACTCAAATTTTTTGTATAGCTCAATTGGTTCAAAGCTATTTTAAGAGAGTAGAGGTTTTGGGTTCAAATCTCCATTTTGTGGGGGCGTTTTCTTTTCATTCCCGCACATTCGCGCACTTTGCCGGCAACTTCAACAATTTTTTTTCAAAAAGCCATAACTTCTTTATCCGGAAGCCTTTTTCAGAGCCGTTTTTTTTAAAACAACCTAATTTTTCGAGATCTATCCATTGGAACACTTACTTTCAGCATCTCCAGCTTCAGTTTCAAAAAAAAAATGGAAATTCCATGCCAAGTCATTCTTGACAGCACTAACTACTTCCAATGGATATCCTACATGGAAGATTTACTTAGAAGTAAAGGTCTCTACAGAATAGCCATAGACCAAGAGAAGAAACCAAAAGATGAAGACAAGGCTGCAAAATGGGAAAATGGACAAGATCAAGCACGTGGTTTGATAGGGATGTCTATTTCTCCTGATCTTAGATTCCATATTGCAGAACTTGAAACTCCTCATGAAGCATTGGAACAAATCACTAAAGTTTTTGGGATTAAAAATGAAATTAGAGCCCATCAACTTGAAAATGAGTTGCTTACATTGGATCCTAATAATTTTTCTTCCATTGAAGATTTCTTGTCCAAATTCAAGACCCTTAGATATCTCTTGGAAGGTGTTAAGGTTAAGAAAAAACATAGTAACCTTATTTATTCCATCCTTACTAAGTTGGGACCGGCCTACTCTGTATTTGTTTCCACCTTCCATTCTACAAGGGAAGCTTTCATTTGTCAAGGAAAAGACTACAAGGCCCCTTCCTTTGACTCTTTTTGTGATTCTTTAATAAGAGAACAAGAAAAACTCTTACACCTTGGTCTTCTTAATCTTGGAAACTCTTCCAAGAAAGCGTTAGCCGCCTAGCAGCAACCAAATTCAAAGAATCCTAAGAAGTCATATCCTAAAAAGAATGGTCCTAAACCAAACAAGGGTCCTAAGAAAACTCAGCCTCAAAATGAAAGATCATTTCAGCAAAATGATAAGACCAATAAAAACAAATGGAAGAAGACTGATAGACATTGTAACTTTTGTAATCGAGATGGCCACTTAGAATCTAAATGCTTTAAGAAGATGGAAGCCTTGGAAGCCGCAATGAAGAAACATAACATCCATGTGGAGCATTCTTAAACTTCAACCTCAACTTCATCTTCAGGAATGGCACTTTCTGCATGTCGTTGTCAATCATCTCAGTCTGGTTATGCATTAAATGTATCTTCTTCTTCTCATTCTCATGAGTGGCTCATTGATTCTGGAGCCTCTTATCACATGGCCAAAAACAAAGCCATGTTTTCTTCTTTAAATGATTGTAACACCAAAAATATATATGTTGGTGATGATAGATCTCTTAATGTTGTAGGGACTGGAACTGTTCATCTAGACAATGGTCAGTTTAATGATGTATTATGTGTTCCAACCTTATCTTGCAACCTTCTATCTGTATATCAGATAACTCATTCAGGTGAAGGTAAAATTGTTGAATTTTCACCTCATGATGTTGTAATCAAGGATCTGAGAGATCCTAAACAGATTCTAGCTACTGGTATTGCTGATGATTCCACAAGGTTGTATAAGTTTCACAACTTTGGGTCATCAAATCTTCCCTCAGTATTTTTTGCTCATAATGATGAAGTGAGCAAACTTTGGCATGAGCGATTTGGTCACTTAAACTATCGCTCCCTTCAGCATCTATGTAAAGAAAATATGGTGACAGGTCTTCCTATGGTATCTTGCAGAGATGGTGTTTGTTCCGGATGTGTACTCGGAAAACATCATCGGGACAGTTTTGAAAAACATGCCTCTTGGCACGCCTCACCCCTTCACAGCTTGTGCACAGTGATTTATGTGGTCCACTTCCTGTTGCTTCATTCTCTGGCTGAAAGTATTTCTTAACTTTCATTGATGATTTCTCCAGACGCACTTGGGTATACTTCTTAAAACTCAAGAGCGAAGTATTTAACACATTTTTGGCCTTCAAAGCCTTTGTTGAAAAACAATCTGGACATCAAATTCTTAAGCTAAGAACTGATAATGGTGGAGAATATGTTAAAAACACATTCATCAACTTTTGCACCGAAAATGGAATTCAAATGCAACATACTGTTCCATACACTCCACAACAAAATGGTGTAGCTAAAAAGAAAAATCGCACCTTAAAGGAAATGGCTAATTGTATGCTGCAATCTAAAGGACTCAGTCTTAGTTTTTGGGCCGAAGCAATTAATTGTGCAAATTATATAATAAATCGCACTCCTACTAAGGTTCTAAAGAATCTCACTCTAGAAAAAGCTTGGAGTTCCACTAAACCAGATGTAAGTCACTTTCATGTTTTTGGAAGTGAAGCATGGGCCCATATTCCAGATGAAAAGCATAAAGCTTTAGAACCTAAGAGTGAGAAATGTACTTTTGTTGGATATTCTGAAGATGTAAAAGGTTATAGACTTATTCCATTTAAGTCCAAAAATGTTATCATTATAAGAGATGTAAAATTTGATGAAAATAAATCGGCCTGCGAGCCTAGTCCGGCGGATGTGCCACCTCTTCCCATCTCTTCTACTTTTGAAAACATTTCTTCTTCAGATGATGAAAGTGAGGATGACAATCCTCCCCCACCTTCTCAGGATCCTCAACTTCCACGATGGGTCCGTGCTACTCGGGATGCAGTAGGTGATCTTGCCGGTGATCCTATAGATCAACGACGTACACGTTCTCAGTTTGAAAGAGCCTCTTCTTTACTGGCTCAAGCTCCAGTAAATCATGATCCTGACACTTTTGCAGAAGCTTCAGGCCATTCACATTGGGAAGCAGCTATGAATGAAGAATATCATTCATTGTTGGCAAATGATACATGGGATCTTCTTCCAATACCAAAGGGACACAAACTTGTTAGATGTAAATGGGTTTACAGAACCAAGTATGGACCAGATGGGAAAGTTGATAAACATAAAGCTCGTCTTGTTGCTAAGGGATTTTCACAAGTTGAAAGCATTGACTACACTGAAACCTTCTCCCCTGTTGCCAAAATGAACTCTATCTGCCGTGTTCTTTCCCTTGCTGCCTCTTTAAAATGGGAAGTCCATCAGATGGATGTTAATCTGCCTTCTTGCATGGGGACTTGCATGAAGAAATCTATATGGAACAACCCATTGGCTTGATCCAAATAGACTCCAGCCTTGTATGTCGACTTAAGAAATCTCTTTATGGTCTCAAGCAAGCTCCTCGGGCTTGGTATGCCAAAATGGATAGCTTTCTTTTAGAATCTGGCTTTTCTAGGTGTTATTCTGACAATACTGTCTACACCAAGAAAGTGGGCAACTCTCTTATCATCCTTGTTCTTTATGTTGATGATCTTATTCTTATTGGTAGTGATCCCAACCTTATAAACCATGTGAAGTCCAGCCTTAAAAAGAAATTTGAAATGACAGACTTAGGACACTTACACTATTTTCTCGGTCTTCAAGTCTTGCAATCCAAGGAGGGTATTTCCCTTTCCCAGTCCAAGTATGCTTGTGATATTCTTCGTCATTTTCACATGGAAGACTATAAGCCAGCCCCTTCTCCCTTTCAGTCTGGAGTCAAACTTTCAGTATCTTGTACTTCTCCTGAAGTTGATGCTACCTTATACCGCCAACTTGTAGGAAAAATCTTGTATTTAACCCATACTCGTCCTGACCTTTCCTTTGTTGTTGGCCTTGTTGCTCGTTTTATGCAAAACCCCCGTGAAATTCATTGGAAAGCAGCCAAAAGAATACTTCGTTATGTTCGAGGTACAGTACAGTTTGGGATTCATTACAGTGCCAAAGCAGCTCCTCTATTAGTTGGTTTCACTGATTCTGATTGGGCTGGTGACCCTGATGATCGGAAGTCTACTGGTGGTTATGTCTTCACTCTTGGTTCAGGACCTATTACATGGGCTTGTAAGAAACAGGCTGCCATTTCTCTTTCGTCAGCAGAAGCAGAGTATCATGGTGCCGTGGAAGCTAGTAAGGAAACCTTGTGGCTTCGTTAGATCCTATTAGAGTTTGGCTTTCAGCAGCAGCATCCAACCACACTTTGGTGTGATAATCAAAGTGCCATTCAGCTATGCAAAGATCCAGTCCAGCATCAGCGCAACAAACACATTGAACTACACATGCACTTCATCAGGAAGCTCATTCATGACCATGTTCTTGAAGTGCAATATTGTTCAACAGATGATCAGGTTGCAAACATCTTCACAAAGGCTCTCACAGAGGCGAAGTTCACTAAACTTCGATATATGATTGGAGTTCAGGAAGTTGTCACTAAGGGGGGATAGGCTCTAGTGCCTCCTTCCTTCTCCTACTGTGTCATATTTGTAAATCAATAAATCCTATCCCAAGTTGTTCTTAAGGGGGGATGTTAGGATATTCTGACACATAGGAAATAGTTAAGTTCAACTTGGTCCAGTATAGAGTTAGGTATAGAGTTAGGTAAAGTGTGTTTCTTTACCGTTGTACATTTTGTAACTTACAATCCGACGGTCACGATATGTAGTGATCCGACGGTTCACTCTCTCCTCGGTATTACCGACACTTGATCCATGGCTTGACACCCGATTGGTCCATGAGTTCTATTTAAAGCGCATGGAGGGTCATTTTTCGGGTAATCCGTGCATGAGAGAAGCTTATGTAAATTTTCAATCTTTGATTAATAAATTGCCTGTAGTAGCCACGTTGGCGCAGGCCGTGGACTGTTTCCCTCTTTGAGGGTTTTAACCACGTCAAAAATACTGGTGTATTGATCTGTGATCTAGTTGTGAGCGGTGTCCTTTTGGTGTTCTTTCTAAGGAGCTTACCCTGTAAATTCCTACAGGTGAACCTTTCTTTTTCAAAATATTGAATTTAGAATGCAACATTTTGACTGCAATGTTCAAAGCTTCACACTTTGCTTTTAGCTGAGTCAATAGATTCTTCTTCATTAGGACTTTCTTAGTTTCCAAAATAGTATTTTCATTATCTGGAATATTTATCTCTTGTATGTGTTGCCTTGTCTTAGATTTTAGTAATTTGATAATCCTTGCTGCTTCTTTTGGTTTTGTGCCCAATGTTGCCCTCTGATTATCTATCTTTGTCTTGCATCTAGCAATCAATTCTTGTTGCCCAAAAATAATTTGAATAGATGGCCATATTTTTGTTATGGAGTGGCTAATGTCTAACTAGATGTCCTGTTTTTCCTAGGCCAAAGTGTCTCCCATTAGAGTCTTACTCTCTAATTACTCGACCCTTTGTTCTAACATGTGTGATTTCTACATTTCCTCTACATACACGGTATCATTCTTTACCTTTTGTGACTCCAGGGCTTGAAACTTCTAGAGTATCTTTTCATTTTGATATTTTTGTACCTGTAACTCCTATGCTAATCTTATTGCTTCAACTATTGTTGAATATGAAGCAATGTCAGTAGAAGATGAGCTTAAATCTGTACCTGTTATGAGAAGTGGTGTTACTGAGGTCACAACAAGTTATGGTGCTTCTTTTTCCTTGAGAAATTGTTCTATTTTCTCCTCCATTTTCTTGATCTGTATGTGTTGTTCGGAAAAGTATCTATTCAGAATGCCCCTATCCCACTCTAAGGTGTGATAGTGCCTTAGCAACAAACAAGGAAAACTACTTGAGTATTCTTCGTTATGAAATGTAAAGGAGGAGAAAGGATGTAACTAACCTGTGTCTTTCGCTAGTTTGTTGATCCAATCGCTCCTCTCTTCAATAGCTCCCAGCTCCCTGCTCCCTTACCGGCCCAGCTTCACCGAATTCGTGCAAGATCACAAGAGAGAGAAACTACACGAAGATATAGATATACATTCATAAAAAGCTCAGGATCAGATTAAGCTAAACATGCAAATATAACAAAACATCATTGGTACACAGCACGTAGGAGAAACTCAAATAGTTTATTGATAGAATAAGAAAGTCCAAGAGGAGATACAACCAAGTGAGTCCTGATCCAGCATCTACCTCCCAGCAAAGGAATCCCTTCCTCTCCTCCAACAAAGCATAAATCACCCAATGTACTAATCTCAATCTCAAACCAACAGCAATTCTCTGCAAAGTACAAAATTCCAGCCTCTGGATCTCTGGGATGAGGGATCCATATATAGATGTAAGCAGAGAGGATGAGTCAACTTATGTTTTGACTTGTGGCTTCTCTCTGTCAGTTCTTGCTTCCACTTGGAGACTGAGAGCCTCTTACTCATCACTTGGTCGAATTCAGTGAGGCAAGTATCATTGGAGAAGATTCTGGAAGCTTCCATGGTCTTTCCACCTCGTTGAATGACTCTGCCACTTGTCATTTCCCGCTCAACGCACCTAGTTAGTACATTCAAGTGCATTGCAACGCACCTAGCCAGTGTATTTGGGTGCTTTGCAACGCAGGCAGCTAGTGGAGCTCCTGAATTGATCTTGATTTGACTAGTTCTGAGTGGTTTCTGGTGGAGAACTTCTGGGAGAAGCTGTCAATGGTTGACCTTGTTCCTTTAGGAGCTGTAACAACATCTTTAGGGACTTTGGATCCCTTGGATTATTGAAATTTCATGCTCAAAGCTGTAAGGCACAAAAATTTCTATAACAGTTGCCCCCTAAAGTATGAGGTCGTTTATCGGGTGAAATGCTTTATTAGGAGGATCCGAAGTTCATTCAATGCTGGGAGGAGACCTGTAATAAGATACAATACAATACATTATTCTTCATACTGTTTTCATGATCTAGCTGAGGCGAGCATTCCCATGCTCAGCGTTATAAATTCATTTTTATGTACATAGGACAGACAATCGTCTGATGGTAGACTGATGATCCTGATGAAATCATCATCCTTTTGGTAGGATGATTATCTGTTCTGCAATGCTGTACATGTCAATGTCTTTATTTTTCCTGAATATATATCACAGCACGGATGGATGAAACTATATCCGGGGTCTTCAATCTCGTCTGATCTTCACTCTAAGTACAGGTCGATCCATGAGAGAAATGTTTTGAAGTCGAACATGGAAAGACATCGCTTGATTACCAGTCAATAATGTAAAATGTTAACAAGCACGAGAGGAATCACTGATAAGGATGATGACCCTCAAGGTACTACAGTACAATTCACGTGGTGTGAATAGAGGACTTGGCGTCGAACACCACGCAAAATCTTTCGGTCGAAGGTCATTGATGTATACCTGTCGCCGGAAGTGAGAAACTTGCCATTGAGGCATGCAAGCTTCAAAGTACTGAAGGGGGTGTTTCTAGATCAACTTCTTGGATAATGAGCTAATGTCGACAAGAAGCGACCTGTCAAAGGAGGGCCTTGATGAATCCCACATCAGTGACATGGAACGGAGCAAATGATTCTGATGGAGGTGAAAATGATCTGATGATATATGGTTCAGGGTGGCGGTCATGAAAGAATGAAGTATAATGTATGGTAGTGGACGAGACACGGTTGACTTCTCTGGATGACTTCTCTTGAACATATCGGCAACACTTATGTGATGGATTGGTAGCATTTACTCCAAAGGTGGATGGTATGGCGAGACCATGGTGATGTGACTGGTGAATGAAACAACCCAACCCGACTCTGGCACGAAGTGGAAGTGTCATGTTCAAGAGCGACTTGCTACCAATAAAGGTTCTTTGAGTTTCTTCCCAATTTTTCCCCAGTCATTGCTGACCAGTACCTCTTTAGTTTTGTCAAGCTTGAGGAGGATAACATATGCTTGTTCTATAATTTTCCCTTCGGGCTAACCCATCGCTACGTTTTAACGAGCCTAGCGATAGTGAAACTCGTTCTCGTCTAAAGACAAGTTTGTCTCTATTTAATGTTTTTAACGAGTCTAACGACAAAGATAACTCGGTCCTTTTCATTTTTAGAGAGTCTGAAAAGGTACGTAAAGTTAACTCCGAAAGTCATTTTTCGTCATCTAATCCCTTAAGTCCGAAAAAGTATAAAACAATACAGAAGGGATGAATTTTCGATAGTTTTAACGAGCCGAACAAAACAAGCGCTCGATCTTTTTGTGCAATAATCCCTCAAGTCCAAAAAGATTAAAATCTAGAGGAGGGATAACTCTTCTGGTCGCTTTAACGAGCTGGAAGGCCAAAACTCGGCAATCTTTTCATATTTTACGAGTCAGATGAAAAGATCTTAAAGAAGACTCGTCTTTTGAGGAACGAGTGATAAAATGGGTAGCAACTGATTCTAGGTAAGGGTTGGAATTCTCCAAGCATGGCAGTGTCACAAGGATGGCTAGTGAAATCACTCTTCGCAGCTGTTCCTCAAAATGGGTAAACAATCAAATGGAGGTGAATGATCAGCGAATGAAAAAGTGGAGGTGACGGTGCAATCACGACCAAGGCTTTAATGGTTGATAATGCTACATTCATGGTTGTTATTTACCGGAGGGTAGTTCATTTTTTAACGAGCTTAAACGCGGGTTGAAACACTTGCTCGATCTTATGTTTATTTTTTAACGAGCATGAACAATGTGCTAAAACTGCTCGATCTTATGTTTATTTTTTAACGAGCATGAACTATGTGCTAAAACTGCTCGATTATCCAGTCATATGATAAGAATGTCTCATGTAAGATGCCATTTTTTATGGAGCTTGCGCCTTACAAAGCTATGCCCCGCATCCTTTCGTTATGCAAGTTCAGAAACGACTAATCCTACGAGTTTAAAGGGTTAGACCTACGGGTTTAAAGGGAGGACCTAAAAATTTAAAAAATAAATAGCCGCCCCTTGCTTGCAATCCAAAATGTTTGCATGCCCCCAGGTATAAAATAGAGTTTCAAGGTCTCCCTCTATTCAAGCTGACAAAACATTTGTTTTATCAGGAAGGGCCACCCTTTATTCAAGCTGAAAAAACATTTGTTTTATCAGGAAGGGTACTACCTCTTATAGGATACCCAAAGATTGTTCAATTTACAGTGTAAACAAAACACTTCTTCGGCGATGTCTACCGAGATAAACAAAGGTGAGCGACGAAGCCCGCAAACTCACATAACTTTGACAAAAGAATCTTATTCTAGAATAACCCCTATCTCAATCATGGAAGGGGTACAGACTAGTCATATTCTCTCGCGGAAACCTACCCTATACCTGAAGTTTTCCTGCCGAAGCAGACCAGGACGCATGCCCCCTGGGTTCCAATCATATCCCTCTGAATTACTCGTGCTCATCGGGAGGACGGACCGTGGGTTGAGACATTTCTTGCGCGAAGAGACCATTTAGGGATGGTATATGACTATTTGCGATGCGTGATCTGGGAAATGAAAGCTGGTCCACGAGCTTGACCACTCTTCCTTCGTGCGGAAAACACATTACTCTAAAGAGTGAGGAGACGATGGCTCCCATGCAATAAATATAGTCTCGTCCAAGGAGTAGGTTATAATCCAAGGGTCCTTGAACGACCATCATGTTCATTTGAACGGTCTTCCCTTTCAATGTTATGCGAACATTGGGGAGGATCCCTAAAGGTCGATTGGTTCCTTTATCAAAGCCTGTCAGATTTCTCATTTCAAGCAAAAGCGATGGCGAACCAAGCACTTTCCAAGCATTAGAGGAAAGGATACTCACAGATGCACCCTCATCAATGATGGTGCCAGCCATGACCATTCTGTATATTTGGACGATAATTCTGAATGGTATGCTTGCTGGAAAGCGGGGTCTGCCTAGTTGGTTCCAGTCGAAGGAGACAACTAGGTTGCTTGGTGGTGGGACCGAGTAGACGGTCGGGTATGGCTCTGCCGAACTTCCATCCTGTGATAAAGGAATGGGTGGATTGCCCCCGTGCTCGTCGGAGTCTGTGTTGATGAAGAGAATTTGGACGATGTCATCCTTATTCTCCTCAGTGACTGTATCATTCGAAGATAAAACCTCTGAAGGCAAGACCGGGTCAACTGCCGCCTCGACCTTTTGAGTTTCGTCGGGAATGGATTCAACTGGTTCATCTTCAATGACCGGCGCTTCAGCTGACCACTTGAGCGGGCCAGCTAGTTTCTCAACTAACGAAGGACTTGGCAAGAGTTTTTTATATCCAGGAGGGAGTCGTAACGGTGAAACCGGACGATCATCCAAGACTCTTTTAGCCTCGCCTAAGAAGGAACAACGGTGGAGGGCATGGTTGCCTTCGCACAGTCTACAGGGAGATCTAGCTCTCCCTTTTTGTCGTGGGACTTCACTTTCGCTAGTTGATGGTGTGCTTTCAACATGGCTATCAGAGGTTGACGCCACCGGATTGTGTAAACCGGTAGACCAGTCCCTTAGTATCCGAGGGATGCAAGGACAATCTCTGTGAAAGTGGTCTCCCTTGCAAATGACACATGGCGATTTAGGCCTGGTCAGTGCAGTGTGTGGATTTTCGTTAGATGACACTCGTTTGCCCCCAGTCGTTTTTGGCTCCTTCTTCTTTTTCTCTTTCTTCTTCTTTTCCTTCTTCTCCTTAGGAACTTGACTTTTGGCTTTGCCAGCCACATCAAGTGAAGAGGAAGGAGGAGAGGAAGAATTAGAGGAAGTAGAAGGCTGGTGGGTAACTCTGGACTGGTATAACTGCTGATTCGACTGTTCAAGAATAGTGGTGTTCTGAACGACATTGGTTGAGAAGAGCCAGACCGGCAAGCCAATTGTCAGTCCTGGAAGCGACAATGTGGCCATATGGGGTGCACCAACATCTCCCCAAGAGGAGAAGGGACTAGGATTTCCACCAAGGGGAATTCCTTGGTTGGTGGGCTCCATTTTCTCAACCTAAAGATCAACACAGGAAAAAGGGTATGAATTTTCCGTTTAAAATAAATTTTAACGACGCTTGGACACAACTTGCTTTTTCAATTTTAAAGAGTCGAGAAAAAGCAAAAGATTACTCTAGTCTCCTTCGATGTTTTAATGAGCCCGAAGTGACAAATGCTCGGATGGACTTTTTCCGTTATAGAGTCTGAAAAAGGCCAAAAAAAACTGCTATGGAGTTCTAGGTAGAGGGTGTGCCAAACCAATCGCAAAACTGCAGAATACTTTTTAAGGTACGGGAGGTCAATCTTCTCGAATGTTGTGTTCAGTGCATTGCGATCAGTAGGGCGGCCGGCACGGCTTCCTATGGATAAAGGTTTTATGCCTATAGGGGTCTCCCAATATATACTAGACGATACGTGGGAGCACAATCTGTACTGGCGCTTATCGTCTCTCAGGAGGAATCACCCAACCATCAGCGAGATCGACAGTCACCAGGTCTTACGACGCCGGAACACGTCTTTAACCTAGACCTCTATGTTGTGCGTTAAGTTCCAATGCGTTGTTAAGTTCATTCAATTTATTTTAGGTTGATCTTTCTTAGAAGTTTGCCTTTTTGGATCACCACGAGATGTAGATACAATTCCTAAATGCAGTCTAAAGATGATAAGAAAGCTTTTATCTCTTTTGAACAATGAAAATCCTAGCTACAAGGGGAAAAGAAAGGCACAATCTTTTCTCAAAGAGCAAAGAGCACACTGTAAATGCACTTTTTCCTAAATCAAACCATACAAACGATCAATATGCAAATGCACAAATGCATGTATTTGTTTTCACTTTCTTAATATTGATGCCTAAAAAGAAAGTTGTTGTACAAATTTGAATTCGATTTCAAGTGAAAAACACAAACAAGTTTCTTTTCGAAATCCAAAAAGACGATTACGACACTTTATGATTTTGAAGTAAACACTTGTTTCGACACTAGAAATTCACAAATTCAAACCAGAAGACAAAAGTAAAAGCGCAATCAACTGTCAACAGCAAACAAACTTACTCCTAAGATCAAAACGACACTTATGACAGGTCTAGATCTAAGGGCGACAGTATGACTAGTTTACTTTTGTCATGGGAAACTGCAAATGATGTAACAAATACACAAAGAACAAATATAGTTTCTTTTATACAACTGAGGCAGAATTAAGGCAGAGAAAAGGGGTTTTCAGATAGGTACACACACTGATAACAGGCTGCAAAAATCAGAGATAAAACTGAACACAAGGATGCAAAGAACCACCGCTGCACAGGGCAAAGGCTGATCAGCGCACCTGTTGCACAGAGAAATTGAATTGCAGCGTAGCCCTCTCGGGACCTGCGTTGAAATGCAGAGTCTCTTCACAGAGCCTGCGCTGAAGCAGAAATGAGAATTGTCTCTGGGTTCTAGGTCACGGTTTGCAGTTTGATCTGAGGTTTTTGGCCGGATAAAAGCTATCAATAAGGTACAATTAGAAGGATGATTTAAAGGAGGACTAAGAGCTATCACAAAGGGCTATTAGAGCATTTGTGGATCAATTGTTCAGATCATAAACAGGCCCAGTGAATGGAGTAGAGTAACAGATCTCTACTTTGCATTTGTAAATGGAAAATGCAGTTCGATTCAGTACTCCTAAGTTTATGAGAAGAAAAACAATAGAAACACAAATAAACTAACTAGATACGATCCCCAGCGGAGTCGCCAATGTTTTGTTGGGAAAAGTATCTATTCAGAATGCCCCTATCCCACTCTAAGGTGTGATAGTGCCTTAGCAAAAAACAAGGAAAACTACTTGAGTATTCTTCTTTATGAAATGTAAGTGAGGAGAAAGGATGTAACTAACCTGTGTCTTTCGCTAGTTTGTTGATCCAATCGCTCCTCTCTTCAATAGCTCCCATCTCCCTGCTCCCTTACCAGCCCAGCTTCACCGAATTCCTGCAAGATCATAAGAGAGAGAAAGTACATGAAGATATAGATATACATTCATAAAAAGCTCAGGATCAGATTAAGCTAAACATGCAAATATAACAAAACATCATTGGTACACAGCATGTAGGAGAAACTCAAATAGTTTATTGATAGAATAAGAAAGTCCAAGAGGAGATACAACCAAGTGAGTCCCGATCCAGCATCTACCTCCCAGCAAAGGAATCCCTTCCTCTCCTCCAACAAAGCATAAATCACCCAATGTACTAATCTCAATCTCAAACCAATAGCAATTCTCTGCAAAGTACAAAATTCCAGCCTCTAGATCTCTGGGATGAGGGATCCATATATAGATGTAAGCAGAGAGGATGATTCAGCTTATGTTTTGACTTGTGGCTTCTATCTGTCCGTTCTTGCTTCCACTTGGAGACTGAGAGCCTCTTACTCATCACTTGGTCGAATTCAGTGAGGCAAGTGTCATTGGAGAAGATTCTGGAAGCTTCCATGGTCTTTCCACCTCGTTGAATGACTCTACCACTTGTCATTTCCCGCTCAACGCACCTGGGTAGTGCATTCAAGTGCGTTGCAATGCACCTAGCCAGTGTATTTGGGTGCTTTGCAACGCAGGCAGCTAGTGGAGCTCCTGAATTGATCCTGATTTGACTAGTTTTGAGTGGTTTCTGGTGGAGAACTTCTGGGAGAAGCTGTCATTGGTTGACCTTATTCCTTTAGGAGCTGTAACAACATCTTTAGGGACTTTGGATCCCTTGGATTATGGACATTTCATGCTCAAAGATGTAAGGCACAAAAATGTCTATAACAATATGTTTTTCTCAATAATGAGCTTCAACATCTCCTTTGTGTGCTATTCATTTTATGCCATCTCTTTGGTTTGGGGATCCTTAGTTGAAGACAGTTTCAACTGTTTCTTCAAATTTGTTATCTCTATATTCTTCTTCTCAAGTATTTCTTCAATTTCTTTATAGTCTTGGGGATCATAACCAAATTTGATAATAGTATCTTCTAAAGACTTAAATTCATTATCTTTAGCTGAAGATGAAAATTGTTCAATCTTAAGTTGTGACTGCACATTTGACAAGGTAGTTATGAGCTTTGAAAGGGACATTGAAGTTGTATTCATTGTAGAAAATAACATTTCCCCTGATTGCCTATGCAAATCCATTTGGTCAATAGGATGTATTTGGTTTACATCAAATGAAAATATGGTCTTCTTGTAATCTGCTCTAGATTTGGGAAAAGGAATTTGAGCTTGCAAAAATTACATTTGCATCCTTCCTCTTTCACTATCAAAGGCATAGAGAACTCTATGCTGAGAAGTGGATGTCTGTTTCCAAAACTGACTGTATACTTGTGATTTAATACTTTCATTCTTTTGTTTGATCTCCAAAAATGTTGAGAAGATATCAGTATCTTCTGCTGAGATGGTCTCAATTGAATGAATAATCTCCATAGGTTCAGTTGAAGAAGGAGTTGAAGAAGTAGAAGGAGGTTTGGGATCCGTGGACCCTGCTGACGAAACATATTCCAATTCTCCAAGATCCATTTTTTCTGGTGGCATGCTCACTTTTGATAGTGACAATTCGATATTCAATTTATTTTTTAGTATATAATACTATTTAATTGATTCTGCATCTGCCTGAGTTTCCTCTCTAGATCTTTTGTGTTTACTACTTTGAGTGACTGGTGTCTTTACCTATGGAGTAGATATAACCTCTTCACCTGCTTCTGTGAGAGCTCCTTCAGACCACTGCGTCTGGTTCATAAACTTCTCCAATTCTATCCTGGGAGTATGGTTGTAAGTTGTTGCCTTCAACTGAAATCTTTGGGCTAAAATGATCCCAAAAGGATCATAAGACTAGGTGAAGCTTGGCTGGAGATTCATACTCTTCCATAATTTTCCTATGTCTGTACTTGGAGACCTAGTATTACAAATGAATGTCCATACCTTGGCTTTAAGTTTGAAATATGAATTTTTCTTGCTTGAGACAAAATGGACTTCATCCATATTTATCATCTGCCTGATGTATTCCAGTGAGAATATCCTTATTGGCACATACTTAGGTAGTTCATATGGAGCCAACTCACTACCATATATCTTAATCTCAGTGTAGTTCTGGTAGAGGTACCAGTCACCAGTCTTGGTCTTTTCCAATAAGTGTAATGTCTTCTTAACCTCTTCTCCAATTATGGGCTCTCCCTATCTATTGAGTAATTGAAGAACTAGATTTACAAAATAATCTATAAACTAAGAGAAAGTAAACTTTGATGATGCTTCTTTCACTAACTTTGTCTAGTGAATCACTAATTGATTCACTCCCTGCTCATATTGTCCGCTAAGATGAATTGGAAATGAATCTCCCCCCTGAAACAAAATCAAATGGATTATGACTGAGCTATATCCGAAAACTACTTGAGTGGTAAAATTCATAAATTGTTCATGTATATTATCAGCTAGAAATAGGCTATAATTATACAGGAAAGTAGGTTGATATTCTTTGCTGAAAATGGAAAAGAATCCATGGATGGATTCATAAACATATTGATCATTTTCATAGACTAGGAGGTACAATAGTAGGGAAATAATATTTCTAGTGGCTTCAGGGAACATAGAAGATGGATAAAGTGGATTTCGCTTGGGTAATTCAGCATATTCTGGTAGAAAAGGTTCAAAGATAAGGGCTATATGTGGGAAAGTGATTTTATTGTAAAGATCCACGAAAGCTATTGGTGAGAAAAGGTTGAGGGAGTCAGATGGAGGTATCATTAACATTTGGTTTATGCTCTGAGTAGTAATGGTGATTAGGATTTTTCCATCCCAAGTCATCACTATTCTTTCTACAGGATCATACCTGGCTTGACACCAAGTGATTAAATTAGGGAAGTGATGAGTCTTGGGAAAGGAGTATAAGGGCAAAAGTGTCTCCCAGAAACGAATGGGATCCTCTTTATTAGCATATTTATGCTTTAACCATAAATGCAATTCATGGAAATCGAATTCGCATTCATAGTGAGTAGCTTTGAATAGGGAGAATACAAGGGGAAGGTGATCTAAATCAAGAAATGTTGTAGATGGATTTCCTTCTCCGATAACTTTCTATGTTTTAGCCTTAGGAGCCATTTTCTACGGGTGAGGGATTTGGAAATTTTTTTAATTGAAAGACGGATGAAAAGGGAAAATACACAGAGAAAAAAAGGATTTAGGTGATAGGATGGAAGCAAGAAAGTGGTAAAATGTAGAGCCATGGGGTATTTATAAAGATAATCGGGCTTAATTTTCTATTTAAATCTGGCCATAGGCAATTGATTTTTAGAGGAGTAAGAATTAATGTCAAACTGGAGATTGAAGGGTTAAATGAGGTTGGTAACAACTTTGGAGCATAGCACACAATGACTTTGCTACATGGCAGGTGGCGAATGGGTGAGATATAATGTACTAGTGACGTGGAGGGTTGTGAATGGAGGAAGGGATAACGGGTCTATGACATGGTGCGAGAACAAGGTCAATGGTTGGATGGAGGAAAACAACCGGCGGGATTTTGAGGGGGTGCGGTGGTTTTCAGTTTTGAGCTTTGGGGACCCGAAATGCCATGGGAATGGCATGTAGATAAATATGGAAGCCATTAAAATTGTTTTTCGGAGCACCCTCCCCCCCGCATTAGTGGGAAACGACCAAAGGGGCCCTGAAAAGCCTCCTACGCCATTGATCTGAGCAGAGTGAAATCTATTCACTGAAAGGTGCCTAATGGTCATTTGATATTTATTTGACATTTTGTTGATTCAGCCCATCATACGTTATGACCTTTTTGCAAAGCAATCAGGTTTAAACAATAATTAAACTTTGATTAAGGAATTTAAACATTATTTTAAACTAAACAACAATTTCAAAGGCGTTTTTGAGCTAGCAGACTTAAATTTTATTTTCTAAAGCAAATATTCTTCTTATATTGCTTATCTAACATTTCTTTTATTTTCCTTCCTTTTCTAGAGAAACTACCCTATCATTTTTTATGGTATGGACCTGAAATAATAAATAAATCCTAACATTTTTTTTTCAATTTTATTTTTGGTCCATATCCTAATTTATCATTTTTTCTATGGCATTTTTATTTTTTCATCTAATGGATAGCTTATTAAAAATAAAAGAGCTACAACATCGGCTCTAACTGGGGACTGCTTTCTCTTGTAGAATGTAGAGAACTTGCAGATCCATGTGCCTTCTCCTTAGGGTATTGAGTCTTTGCTGTAAAAATCATACTGACAGTTGAAAAGTAAAATAAGACCAGACTTTTTACAATGATGGTAGTAAAATCTACTTCAACTTCTAAATACTAAATATAATGCTTCTGGAATCTTCCATTAATAGGAAATGTGGAACATTGTCCCTCTAGATTTTGTAACACAAAATTGTTGTTCCCTTTTACTTCAGCAATAGCTAGAGGTCCAAACCATAGGTTGTCAAACTTTCCATGTTTTCCTTTGTCTTATCTTATGGAATCCCATCCTAGAACTAAATCTCCCTCCTTGAAGTCCCTTTCCCTAGCTCTTCTATCAAGAAGTCTCTTCAATTTATTTTGATATTTTTTCAATTTGTATTCAACCTCATCTTTGTTCTCATTTAGTTAAATGATTTTATTTATCCTCCATGAAAATTCATCGTGTTCATCAGTTATTTCCTACAGAAACTTTAAAACAGGGAAAGCCAAGTTGGTAGGGAAAATTGCATCTTTCCCATAAACTAACTAAACAAGGAGATTTTCCAGTAGATCTCTTTGGAGTAATCCTGTTGGCCCGACTGTATAAATTAGATGAGTGTCCCAACTCTTTTTATGATCTGCTAAAGTTTTTCCGATAACCTTTACCAGACTCTTATTAGATGATTCTACAAGACCATTACCTTGAGGATAATATCGAGTTGAATGGTGTAACAAAATCTTATATTTTTGGAAAAATCAATCATTTTAATAGTGGAAAATGTTGTGGCATTGTCAATAACAATCTGGCTTGGGCAACCAAACCTAGATAAAATGTTTTCTTCAATGAATTTCATCACTACTGCATCAGTAGTGTTTCTTACTAGAATTTCTTCCAACCATTCCACCCATATTTTGTTGCAGTGAGGATCCATTTATGTTGATTTCTTGAACTAGGATGAATCTCTCCAATAGAATATAATCCCCATTAGAGAAAATGTTGTAGATCTGATCCAAAAATATAAGAGAATATAAATAAACCCAGAAATAATATGAAATGATTTTTTATTGATCAAACCCTTAAGGTAGGGCAACAGCATACATTCACTCCTTAAGGAAGGAGAACACTCCACAAGCCATATGCATGTTCATACAATAATCCTTCACTATCCCTCCATGTGGAGTCTCTAGCCTCTATATAGGCCTCATACATACCATACCATGGATCATTGCCATGGTTCCCTCATACCATCAAACTAATACCATGGGCCCATTACATTATTATTAACTACTTGTGGTCCCTTACATGACATGGGTTAACCACCTTATTTACTACTATGGCCCATCCCATTATTACATTATTACCTTCGGTACCTCCCTTGGTACCCCATATTATCCCCCCTAGGTATATAACATTCCACCCCGCTAAGCATGTTTCGTCCCCGAAACATGGGAAGAACACAAATAATAAGATCTACTCGAAAGAGTATTCCACTGATACCATGCACGTGCATCTAGCCATCCAAGGGAAAGGTGAACCCTTGATCTCACTGGTGCCTCGGTCGTTTGAGATGGAAGTTGACCGTGGCAGCTCTTCTGTGTTGATGTGTAGTAGGTGGATCTTCTCTCCTCACTATCCGTCATACGAGGGTTGTTGTCCTTGTGACTACTTGGTTTCCATCTTGATGGTTGTCTTGCGGGGTGATGTGGGTGATGATATGTTGAAGTTTTAACCCATGATGTCTTTTTCTTTAATTCACTCTGCTGTGGTGCCTGTTGTGGTGTCTTCTTTTCCAATATGACTTCAACCACTAAACCCTCATCATATGTGTCAACACCTGTTACCTTTTCGTCTTCAGCCTCTGTTTGTGTTTGATTGTCGACCATCAACTGCTCATCATCTGATATGTCAGTCCCTGGAACATCTTCTGCGTCAACCTCCGTGGACTCTACCTGTTTATTGATGGAAATATCATGTAATCTAATTTTCTTCTTTTTATACCAGAGCTTCAGGAATTTCTTTTGCACATTAATATTGACCGTACCCACAGATTCCATCTAAGGATATCCCAAAATAACATCCATGTTATCCATATATGAAGTATAAAAGTCACAATGAAACACATAATTATCTAAAGAAAGCTTCAAATCTTTATAAACTTGAACATCCTCATTATCAACCTGTATATTTTCAATGTGTTTTGTTGGAACTTGCAATTTCTTTGCCAAATTAACATTGATAAAATTATGCTTACAACTAGGATTTATAGACACAACGATCTTCTCCTTTTGGATCAATCCATGAACTTTCAATAAGGAGACACCCGTAGCAATTAACCCCTTATATGTCTCATTCACCTTTTTTCTAGCTCGAGACCATTTGTCCAAAAAGACTTTTTCAAATTCTGCATCTGAAAGTTTGGTCAACTGCTTGTGGTCAAGTGATAACCACCATTTTTCAGCCTCATCTCTCATATTAAGCTTCATTGAAATCTTCCAATATCTCCCATGTATGGACTTGTATCTTTGTATGAATTCTTCAATAGTAGGACCATCATCTTTCCCTATAAAATATAGCATCTCCATGAAGAGGGTTTGAGAAAAATTCACTTGGCGAAAATTTGAAATTGTCACAGTTTCGTCAATATTGCTCAGAATCCCTATTATGACCTATTTTCAGAAATGGAACAAGCATTCTGCATCTACCCATGTGATAGAAATCTTGATCCCGGCACTTAAAATTTTAGATCTGCACTGCAACTCTCCCGACGTCACCAAAATTTCTGCAAAAAAGAGCTGATTTTAAATCACCGATATCTCTCTCATCCGGACTCCGACTCAACTGATTTTTTTATTGAAATTAGGTATTTTTTCTCAAAGATTTCAGATCTATAATTAGATTTTGCAGATTGTGCACCAGGACGTCCAGATCTGCGCCGCAAACGCGCTGCCATGAAAAATTGTCTGCAACCCCACCGAGTTTTAGATCAACAATATCTCCTTCATCCGGACTCCGATTCAATCGATTTTTTTTTTTTAAATCGGCTATTTTTTCACAAATAATACAGATATCTAATTGGATTTTGTATATCTTGCACAAAAATGTATAGATCTGATCTGCAAACTCGACGCCCCCGAAACCCTGCAAAAAATAAAAAGAATTTCTCCACTGTTTGCCCAAGAAAGTGCTTTGATACCACTTGTTGTAGATCTGATCCAAAAATATAAGAGAATACAAATAAACCTAGAAATAATATGAAATGACTCTTTATTGATCAAACCCTTAAGGTAGGACAACACCATACATTCACTCCTTAAGGAAGGAGAACACTCCACAAGCCATATGCATGTTCATACAATAATCCTTCACTATCCCTCCATGTGGAGTCTCTAGCCTCTATATAGGCCTCATACATACAATACCATGGTTCCCTCATACCATCAAACTAATACCATGGGCCCATTACATTATTATTAACTACTTGTGGTCCCTTACATGATATGGGTTAACCACCTTATTTATTACTATGGCCCATCCCATTATTACATTATTACCTTGGGTACCTCCCTTGGTACCCCATATTATCCCCCCTAGGTATATAACAGAAAAGGTGTTGAGACCAGTGTTGAGATTAGTGGAAGAGATGATAGTTTTTTCTTACTAGCAAGCATCTGACAAGGGTCACAACTTCTGACCTTTGCTCCTACTTGTAAAAACAATGTTGGCCAATAAAATCCTGCCCTTAAAATCTTATATGTTGTTTCCCTCCAAGCGTAATGTCCTCCACAAAATCCTAGATGAAACTAATCAATGATCCGTTCGGTCTATGATTCTGTTAAGCGTAATAACAAGATATTTAGTGGGTCTTTCCAATACAGATTTTCATTTATGATACGATATTTGACTTCTTTCAATTTGATATTTTTACACTGACTTTTGGAAAATGATGTAGTACATTCAAAATGAATCAAGAAATTTACAATATCTTGATACCAATTTGACAAAAGAAATTTCTAATCAATATGTATAGAAATGGTCTGATCTGAATGTAAAGTCTCTTGTGGATTCTATTCTTCAGGATGCTGGGAAGGTTCTTGTGGATTCTCCTCATTCAAATTTTGGGAAGGTTGTTGTGGCTTCTCCCCTTCTGCATAGACAGAAGGTTCTTGTGGATTCTCCTCATTCAAATCTTGGGAAGGTTCTTGTGGATTCTCCTTTGGTACTTCGAAAACAGAGTTGATGCCTAACACCTTAAAATTGGACTCATCTAGAAGCTTCACTAATCCTTGACCCTTTACTAGCTTTGTGTTTTTGATAGCTAGATCATAATCCTCTTAGGTTCCTATACCAATAGGTTTCATTTTTCATGATTGACAGTGGAAGTGCCAAATATGTTCATCTTTTCATGCTGCAAAGGTTCCATATTTTGTAAAAAAGGCATTAGTGGAAAGTTAAAAAATGTGAAGAGGGTATGCCCTAAAAGAATTATCAAAGGGAAAAAAGAGTAAATTGGTTAGAAAAATGATAAAAATGAACCGCAAAGAAAGACCAGGAAAGTGGCTAGTTAAAATGCCACTACTAATTTGATGGATGGCCCAACAGTTCAATCTAGACCATGTCATGGTTTAAATTGCTTGTTCTAGACTAGAGAATGAATATCTGTCCAAACAGTTCAACATTGGCAGATGAGTAGCTAGGTAGAGAAATTAAGGAGCCCAACTGCTTAATTTGGGCCCTTGGAAGAGACAAGGGTTCATTTTGGTAAGAGGGCAGTCAAAAGAAAAGAGAATAATCAGGGTCTGCAAGTCTAAGTGCACCCATTCAAAAGGAAGAAAAAATGTTAGGTGTATTAGGCTGGGTAGGTAGTTTGAGGTTGCAGAAAGCAAGGTTTTGATCACCTGATGTATTGTCAATTACAACTTGTCTCATCAATGAAAGAAATGCCAAAGCAGCTGTTTGATGGCAGAATGATGGAAGCATGTCTAACTCCCTTTCACCCCCCCCAAAGTTTCTTACTAACACCAGTGAAGGACCTTGGGATCTGCCCAACCAGTCCTGTTATCACTTCATTTTTGTAAAACTACTAAGTCAATATTTGACTTTCTTAAATGAAAACAAGCCACATTTCTTGTGTAAAAATCATTCTATACTCCTTTCATCTTCCTATCTCTAAGATTTCATACTATGGACTTAGCATTCATCCATTCAGTTTCAATCCATAAACTCATATTAACCACTAATTTTATTATATAGCTCCCTGAAACCACTTCCCCGTCCCTACTTCTACAAAAAACTATATAAAATCCCAAAAATGATTTAAATATCCCACCCTATGGCATTATAGCCATATAAATATAGTTTAGGGGAATAATAGTCCATCCGGGACTACTATTAACCTTTCCGTGTCCTAACCTGGAGTTAATTTAACCTCTGGTTAAATTAATAACCACTCCCATTTTTCCCTTAAACCTTACTATTCTACCCTTTTTTGCGCTCTTTGTTAATATTGGGTGTTCAAATGTTTATTTAAACATTAAACACTTCCGGCGCAAATAACCCGCAAAACCCACAAACACAAATTTTTGAACCCCCGCCATATAAACAAATGATATAATATTCGGCGGGCCCCATACATTATCGTACCCGCAACTCACAGTTCCGTCCACCGTCAGATTGGGCCCTCCCCATCCGATGGCTCTCACCGATTTTGGAGCTGCCCCGACGATCGATGGTTAGCCTCCGATAGCCTAGCAGTTTCTCTGCCGTACAAAAGACAGGTGTGCCGTTTTGATTGTATCGGAGCCCCTCTGACAAATACCGCTCCCATACAGAAGGCAGTCTGATAAAACACAAACTGCCTTCTGTCTCTCTGCCCTCGATGTTAGCGTCACGTTGCCTCTTACGTCACTCTTGCGTCGACCCATTGTCACCCCGTGTCATTGCCACCACATCTGCCTTCGTCCCTACCCCACGACCGTGTCCTGCGCCACGTTGTCGGCGCAGTTAAATGGCACATCACCCTGCCGTGCCCGGGACCCACCGATGACGTCATGCTGATGTCATATCAAAAAAGCGCCAAAATGTCTTAAAAGCCCAAATTTGTGTTAAAAGTGGCAAAAAACATCGTTTCCGCTTGTTTTGTATGCAAGCAAACGTTGTTAATTTTTGCATGTCACTCACGTCCACTACGCATTCGACGTGCCCAACAGTCGCCAAGACCTGCTCGACCTGCAACCCGACCTGTTCGGCCTGCAACCCGACCTGTTCGGCCTCTGCTTGCAGCCATTCACCACAACATTTCTCCAAGTGAACAAGTATTTACCTAAAAAGCACCAGTAGCCCTGTTTTTCAGGATTTCTCTGCAAAATTAGCCAAATACATCTAAAAATCCACATTCAAACATATTGGGACCTGCAACCTTTTCCTCTCTGCCCCACATAACTTCATTTACAGCCAAAACCTGGCATCTCTGCCCCCTGGTAAAATTGCCACCGCCAGCTCAAATTGCAGCCCCAATTTGCCGTGGAACCACTAAGTACAGTTTGGTATAACCATCTATTTTTCTCCCTTTCCAGTGTACTAATTGCAGAGCCTTGCACAGTCTTCATTTCATTAAGTTTTACTCCTCAAAAAAAGCTCTGCACAGAACTTCAAACTGTGAGTTCCTTGCCCAGAAAACCATTATCAGAACTCTGTTTTCTACTGAAATGCAGGCCTAATCCAACTATAATCATTGTCAAAACATGGAGGCCCAAGTTGCCCTTAACATTGCTCCACTAAATGCACCCCATAGACAGCTAGAATGGCTTCCACTGGCAGATAGAGATTATCAAATTGATGACATGGAAGGGGTAAAGCCTCATCTTCAAGCCTTTTGTGAGATAAGGAATAAATTCAGAAACAAGACTGATCCATTAAGAATATGGGAGTCCAACATGCCCATGTACTACTTTCCCTCAGTAAATGTTTTTCCTGATCTCATCCATCATTGTTTTTCCAATTATGATCCTTCTCAGAGGGCAGTGATGAGCCCTGTTGGTAAAGTCCTCTTCTACATTACTCCTCAGTCTATCAATGATATGTTGCAATTCAAACCAACTCAGCCATTGGTCCCCCTTTCCATGAATAATCTGCTAGATCAAGCATCAAATTTGCCCTCTGCAGAGATTGACCGAATTGCTAAGTTGTTTCTGCCACCAGACTGTTATTCCAGATTCACAATTCCTTATCTCCTTGTTGCATTTACTGAGGAGGGGAAAATGCTTATAGATATGATCTCCTACATCCTGGGATTCAGAACAAGTGAGATTGTGGACAGTACTATCTTTGCCTTGATGTCTATCTTCACTCCAGGACAACGCCCTACTCTCCAGTATGACTATGCCACCTTCATTGCTGATAAGATTCATGAGCAATTCATGAGCCTAGAAATGGAAAGGGTATTTAAATACACCTCATACATCTATCATTTGTTGCTATATTATCAGCCTGAAAGTTCCCCAGTTGTCCTCAAAAAATTGGATGCTAGGGGGGAGAGGAGGTCAGTCATATTTTGGTCATCAGTATTCCATCATATTAGCTACTCCCCAGACAAATGCTATGAGTTCATCGACCTTTTTGTCTATCCAGCTACCTGCTTACTATCAACAGATCCTCCCCCAGACTCACTGATGAGATGCAGAAGATTCTACAGCTTTCCAAAAGCTACAACATTGGTGACTGGTATTTTTACCAAAACCACACAGTAATCAGGGTTTATGGCTGTGAATTGTCCCCCTACAGACTACCCAAATATGTCCCTATGAGACTATTTTCGTTAGAATACTTTCGGCAATTTGGTAATGTACATATGATTCATTTCTTTGGTAAAAGCAAAAGGGTAGAGCTAAAAATCAAAAATCAATTGGGTCCCTTTATTTTCAATAAGAGGGAAGAAGAATGGAAGGACGCTGACTAGATTCTAAGGGAAAAACTCAACCTAAAAACAATATTTTATTGGGCACCATATGGCCCCAATCACTTTATAAGCCTTAGAAGAATCAAATACAGGCTTGCAGCATATGAACACTGCACTATCCCTCAAATTGCGCAATTTGCTAATCAACAAGAGTGGGTAAAGGGCACTCTAGTTGAAGGATTCACTCAAGAAGAAATAATAGAAAAAGAAATCAAGATTCTGGAAAAATCTGTTGACTTGGAATCTTGTGGACAGGTGTTTTTTACAGCTCCTCAGCACATTGGGGAAGGCACCTCTTCTGCCACGACCCACCAGCAACCTACCCAAGTAAGTGCATCACCTGCAGCAACAGATAAAGGAAAAGAGGTGCAGCATTCAGAAGAACAGGTGCACGATTTGGCACAACAAGAAACAATGGTAGATCAGCCGGTTTCTACTAATGAAAAAAGCTAAGGGCAAGACCCCTTAACTCAAGCAAGAGTGACTGTGGAATTCCTGTGCTCCTACATGGTAAGTGTTTTCTTACCTCTGTTTACAGTTTATATATGTTTACTCTACCATTGTGTTACCATCTAAATAGCAAGAAATAATAATAGCTTAGGCTTTGCCTGACTGCACTCTATGCTCAGTTCTTTTTATTTCTATATATTTTCTTCAGAAATGGTTATGAATATGCATACTTAAATGATCATGTTTACCCTGTTTCTTTCACATATGATTGTTATTTAGTAATTCTTGACTACTCCTAGACATACTTTCATTCACCTTCCCTCTCTGTTAGCTAATGAAAGATTCTTAGTTGCCTTTCATCTCTGACCTTCATTCCATCTTTATTCCAGCTTGATATTGTTCTATGTGTAGCTATCCTGCTCTGTATTCCTCTTGTGACCAAGAAACGCAACAGCAAGCCCTAATCCATGACTCCATGCCCAATGGTTTGAACTTCTCACTCTATGCATCCCAACTCTGCTTGAAAACATCATCCTTCCCACCAAAATAAAAGAAAAACCCATGTACACCATAACTAGCCTAAAATTACACCAAAACAAAGTTAAATCATAAAGAGAGAGCCCTGCAGGTAGGCTAGGACATGCAGCCCAAAGATTGGGTTGTGGTTACCTCGGTCGTATCCCTTAAGGAGCCAAGGGACAACCTGAGTGATAACATCATTGGCGACTCCACTGGGGAACGAATGAATTGTTGCTATCGCTGTCTGTTCCTTAGAGCTACAGATGAAGCCTGAATGTCAGCCAGGAAGCCTTTGAAATTGTTCTTGCTTTGCATCTACAGGAGTAAATAAAAGATGCTTCAGTCAATCTTCATGCTAGTTTTAAGCTACAGATAGCTATGCCAAAAACTTGATTACTTCCTTTCTAAATTCCAAAAAATTTCTTAAAAAAATACTAAAAACAAATTTGGAAGCTGGCTCCAAAGAAAAAAACTCGTTATACCAGGTCAAATCCTGACCCAGATCCTCCAGCTGTTTTTGACAATCCCAACTTAATCCAAAAGATCCTTAGGAAGCAAGAGGATTTTGCTGATTCAACCCCTGAAACATTTCAGCAAAACTATATTCCAACCCCTGTTAAACCTTCAACTCATCCTCACACTGCTCTTTCTTCTCCTTCTTCCTCATCCACCTCTCAAAACACATTCTCCACACCTCCATCCACTTCACAAATTTCCATTGTTGTCCCTGTTGTCCCAGCTGTTCCATTCCTTCTTGTTGTCCCATTTATCCCTGTCAATATGGCAAATAGATATGCCCCTTTGCAGCTACCTACAAATCCAGGGGCTATGCCTCAGGATTACCAAAGTAAGATCACTTATTTTGATGGTACAGGTACCTATACTGCCCTACAACATACAAAGAAAATGCAAGACTACTTTGAGAATTATGAGATAGATGATGATGATGTGAGAATGAAAATCTTTGTCCAAAGTTTAACAGGTGAAGTAAGAACTTGGTTTAGAGCACTTGCTGCAAATTCCATAGCCAATCCAGATGCTCTTTACCAAACATTTCTCAACAGATGGGAAAAGAAAAAAGATCCACTACACATTCTATCTGAGTATGACACCATAAAAAGAGGCCCACAAGAAACTATCCTAGATTATTGTGCAAGATTCAACAATGTTTATAATGCCATCCCTCAAAACCTTAGACCTCCACCTGACTTAGCCTTAATCAAATTCCCTGATGGATTTGATTCTGACATGGCATATCAACTAAGGGAAAGAGCCCCACCAACCTTAGCAGACATGCAAAACATAGCTGTGAGTGTAGAAGCAAACCTTATTGCTAAAAGAAATCGGGCAAGAGATGAGAGAATAACTACTTTTAAAGAAGAACCTTCAGCCTTTGAGCAAAAATTGGACGCAATAATCAAAGGAATGGGCAGCTTTGAAAATAGAATGGGAACTATTGAAATAAAAGCCTCATGGGAAGGACAGCAAAACAATCCTATCAGAAATCGAAACTTTAGAAAAAATCAGAACCCAAATGTTGGAAGGGCAAGTCATGACCATGATATAAGACCTCCTTTTCATGAAAACTATGTTGAGGCCTCAACATCTAGTGAACCAACCGAGGACCCTCACATCAACTTGATGGGTTTGGACAGTGAACACCAAGTCTTTTTAACACAAGAGGATCAAGAGGCCCATAATTGCAACCAATTTCAAACCAAATCAGGAGAGTCATTTGATTTTAGAGAAGGCTATGATGCAGAAGTCTATGAAGTCCAAAAATAGTACAAGTTGAGGAGCAGAACTATAGATGTGCCTGAAACTATCAAACCAAAGGATGCTAAACAGCCAAAGAAAGCAAAAGACAAAGTTGTTCTCCCAGAATCCTCTGATAAAACAGACCTACACCCAAGAGAAGTCACTGTGGAGGATATATCAGATATATAGCGCTCTAAAAATCAGCCATCCTCATCCCTCCCCTCAAAAGCAAGTTCAAACAACATTCCTGAAAATAAATTCAAAATAGATTCAACTCAAAATCATACCCATGATGAAGGAAAGGTCACTGAAAATTCAGCTGAGAAGGAAAAATCTGTTGCCCATAATAGAAAGACTCAGATAGAGAAACCCTTCAACTTGGAAACAGAAATAGGTAAGCTGAAGATAGCCGTTCCTCTTTCTGAATTGGCCAAACATGAAGTGTATAGACAACAAATCAATAGGTCACTCCAAATATCGGACAATAGGGATGTTGTGAATGTTCTAGATGATCAACCTAAATTACTGTTTGGTCATGAGGTTAACAGAAAGACAACAAATGGAGGAGTTCCACCCTTTTATGTCAGCTTAAACATTGATGACAAGGTGTTGCACAATGCAATGTTTGATTCCGGGGCCTCACATAACCTAATGCTCAAATCTTTGATGGAAAAACTAGACCTAGATATCACAAGACCATACAAAGATTTGTTCTCATTTGATTCAAGCCAAGTGAGGTGTCTAGGCCTAATTAAAGATTTGTGTGTTTCCCTGGTCCAAAACCCAACCAAAACAATTTTGATGGATGTGGTGGTCGTTGATATTCCACACAAATATGGTATGCTTTTATCCAGATCATGGGGGACAAAACTCTAAGGATCCTTGTAATTAGACATGTCCTATGCCACTATTTCAGTCTTTGGACAGCCAAAGAGATTGTACCATGAAACACTAATGAAATATGTGGTGAGTAGTCAAGAAAAGCCCCAAAACTTCCCCATCTACTCAATACATTCTGATATGGACTCATTCATCTTATATAATGCCGATATGTGTACCAAAACGGATGCCAAATTACTAGTACCAGCACACACAGAGGGTTTGAATGAACAACCTGATGCTCAAAATCAAAACAAAATTGATATGATTGATACAACAAAGGAGAATGATACATCAAATGACTTACAAGAACCGAATCTGCCCATGGTGCAACGTTCTAAAACTCTCAATGTAAACCTTGATCATGAAACCTTATGGTATTTAGAGTTTGATGGATCTGTAAACAAATTAGGAGCAGGGGCAGGGGTTTGGATTCACAACATGCAAAATGACCAGGCTAAAGGTCATGCATACAGATTAAACTTTAGATGCACAAATAATATGGCCGAGTATGAAGCCCTTTTGTTAGGTCTCAGACTCATCAAAAACCTAGGTGCAAACAAAGTCTCAATTGTAGGGGATTCAGATCTGATCATACAACAGATGAAGGGAAATTTTGTCACAAATGATCTTAGGTTGAGGGCTTATAGAGGTGCAGCCATTCAAATACTTGACACCTTCTCAGAATCTCAGTTAACTAAAATTTCTAGAAAGTTCAATCTACATGCACATAGCTTGGCAACCTTTGCCAGCACTTGCAAGCTACCTTTAGAACCCAACCACCGTTTTACTTCCGAAATCAAACATAGACCTGCTGTCCCTGATAATGTTAAAAATTGGCAGATCTTTGAAAATGATACACAGATAAATAACTTCCTTTACAACATCTTGGGGAACCTTTAAATATGTCAAAATGCATTTTGGGCTTAAAAATGCAGGGGCCACTTTTCAGAGAGCAATGGACATAGCCTTTGCCAAATAAATCCATGATTTCCTAGTAGTCTACCTTGATGATCTCACTGCCTTTTCAAAATCAGACCAAGAACACTTGGAACATATAAGAAAGGTGTTCCTAATTTGCAGAAAATATGGCATATCTTTGAACCCAAAGAAATCACTGTTTGGCCTACAAGAGGGCAAGCTCCTAGGTCACATCATTTCAAAAGATGGCATTAGGATCGAATCGAACATAATTCAAGCTATCCTACAAGTGCCGCATCCAAGAAACATCAAAGAACTACAAGGATTTTTAGGGAAGATCAACTTCTTGAGAAGATTCATTCCTAATTTGGCCGAGCTCATAAGACTACTGAACAATATGCCGAAGAAAGATTCTAAATTCAAGTGGACCATGGAAGCCAAACAAGCCTTTGAGGACATCAAAAGAGCTTTGACAAATACACCACTCCTCACAAGTCCTAGGTTTGACAGAGATTTCATCATTTTTTCCTTTCCATCTAAGCACACAATTGTTGTTGTCCTATTACAAAAAGATGACCAAGGGTGTGAGAAACCCATTGCCTTCTTCAGCAAAGCTCTTAGAGATGCTCCCTTAAAATATCAGATTATGGAAAAGCAAGCTTATGCCTTGGTAAAGGCCATCAAAGATTTCAGGATTTACATTCTATACTCTCATGTGACTTCCTATGTCCCAAATGTTGTGGTTAAAGACATTTTAACCCAATAAGGAATTGAAGGAAAAAGGGGCAAATGGATTGCCAATATCTTAGAATATGACATTGAAATCAAGCCTACAAAACTGATAAAAGGACAAGGGCTAGCCAAACTGATGACTGAAACCAATTTCCAAGCCCTTGACATCAATGAACTGGACAACGAAGAGGAGATGGCGACTCCACAGATCAATCAAGCCTTTTTACAATCCCCGTGGTATGCTGACATATGTTTTGTATTGTTAAACCTACAAGCTCCTCCAGGGTTGTCCAGAACCAAAAAGAGATTCTTGAAAATGAAAGCATCAAAGTTTTGTATTATAGACAGTTCTTTGTTTTGGAAAAATCATGAAGGAATTTTACTTAATTTCCTAACATTAGATGAAACTGACAATGTCCTTAAGGAATTTCATGCAGGTGACTGTGGAGGACACTTATACTGGAAATCAACTACTGATAAAATCCTAAGGGTTGGATTTTATTGGCCCTCATTGTTTGCTGATGTGAAAAAATTTGTAATGTCTTGTCATAAGTGCCAAATTTTTTAAGGCAAGAGAAAGCTGCTACCTTTACCACTTAAACCTATTTCAATTGAAAGACCTTTTCAGCAATGGGGTCTAGACTTCATTGGTGAAATTCACCCTTCATCCTCTAGCCAACATAGGTGGATTTTGACTACCACAGACTACTTTACCAAATGGATAGAAGCCGTCCCTTGTAGGCAGGCCAATGACTCAATCATTATGTAATTTTTAGAAACCAACATCTTGTCAAGGTTTGGCTGTCCAGAAAAGATTATTACAGACAATGCTGCTGCTTTCAAATCCAAAAGAATGATCAACTTTTGCCATAAGTACCATATTACCTTAGGCCATTCCACAACCTATTAGCCTCAAGGCGATGGCCTAGCTGAGTCCTCCAACAAAAGCCTTATCAACATCATCAAAAAGGTCTTGGAGGAGAACAAAAAGAATTGGCATAAGAAGCTGGTAAATGCATTGTGGGCAGACAGATTGACCACTAAAAGATCCATTGGTACAAGTCCATATGAACTAGTTTATGGAATGGAGGCAAGATTCCCTTCATCTGTGGGAATCCCTGTAATCAAGTTGTTGCAAGAAATACAAGAAGAGCCTAATGATATTCAAAGAAGGATCAATCAGACCATTCACTTGCAGCAAACAAGAGAGGAAGTGTATCATAGAACCCAAATACTGCAAGAGAAGCTAAAAAGGATGTTTGACAAAAGAACCAAGGCTGAAGATTTCTTTATAGGAAACAAAGTGTTGAGATGGGATTCTAGGAGAGAGGATAAAGGAAAACATGGAAAATTTGATTTTCCTATGGAAGGGACCATATGTGATCCATGTTGTACAAGGTAATAACACATATTTTCTGAAGAGTTTGGATGGCTCAAATACTGAAGAAGGCCCAGTCAATGGGCGAATGCTCAAGCACTATTTTGATTCCATGTAATCAACATAACACCACTGTGTATTGTAAATAAATATCTGTAATTACAACATTTTATTTACAGTGGTTAGATAAGGAAGCAAGTGAAGCAAATTTTGAGAAAAATCGGGGTACTACACCATTTTTGATATATGTTCTGAGTCTATCATTGGAAATCAAGAGCAAGACTTGGTAACTATAAAAATGATGATGAATACTCAGAGAAACCAGTAAATACAGAGCTGTAATTTCACAAGCAGAGCAACTCAAAGGGTACTTCACACAAGTTACAAGAATTCAGATCAATGGTCTCTAACAGAAGGAAGGTTCAGACTGTAGCAAGAATTGAAAAATAAGGCAATCTGACCTGCTGTTCTTGACTTTTCATCTGGAAAAGCCATCCCCAAGTGGAGCCACTGTTAGGTTCCTATACCAATAGGTTTCATTTTTCATGATTGACAGTGGAAGTGCCAAATATGTTCATCTTTTCATGCTGCAAAGGTTCCATATTTTGTAAAAAAGGCATTAGTGGAAAGTTAAAAAATGTGAAGAGGGTATGCCCTAAAAGAATTATCAAAGGGCAAAAAGTGTAAATTGGTCTGAAAAAATGATAAAAATGAACCCCAAAGAAAGACCAGGAAAGTGGCTAGTTCAAATGCAACTGCTAGTTTGATGGATGGCCCAACAGTTCAATCTGGACCATGCCATGGTTTAAATTGCTTGTTCTAGACTAGAGAATGAATATCTGTCCAAATAGTTCAACCTTGGCAGATGAGTAGCTAGGTAGAGAAATTAAGGAGCCCAAATGCTCAATCTGGGCCCTTGGAAGAGATAAGGGTTCATTTTGGTAGGAGGGAAATCGAAAGAAAAGAGAATAATCAGGGTCTGCAAGTCTAAGTGCACCCATTCAAAAGGAAGAAAAAACGTTAGGTGTAGTAGGCTGGGTAGGTACTTTGAGGTTGCAGAAAGCAAGGTTTTGATCACCTGATGTATTATCAATTACAGCTTGTCTCATCAATTAAAGAAATGCCAAAGTAGTTGTTTGATGGCAGAATGATGGAAGCATGTCTAACTCCCTTTCACCCCCCCTCAAAGTTTCTTACTAACACCCCTGAAGGACCTTGGGATCTGCCCAACCAATCCTGTTATCACTTCATTTTTGTAAAACTACTAAGTCAATCTTTGACTTTCTTAAATGAAAAGAAGCCACATTTCTTATGTAAAAATCATTATATACTCGTTTCATCTTCCTATCTCTAAGATTTCATACTATGGACTTAGCATTCATCCATTCAGTTTCAATCCATAAACTCATATTAACCACTAATCTTATTATATAGCTCCCTGAAACCACTTCCCCGTCCCTACTTCTACAAAAAACTATATAAAATCCCAAAAATGATTTGAATATCCCACCCTATGGCATTATAGCCATATAAATATAGTTTAGGGGAATAATAGTCCATCCGGGACTACTATTAACCTTTCCGTTTCCTAACCCGGAGTTAATTTAACCTCTAGTTAAATTAATAACCACTCCCATTTTTCCCTTAAACCTTACTATTCTACCCTTTTTTGCGCTCTTTGTTAATATTGGGTGTTCAAATGTTTATTTAAACATTAAACACTTCCGGCGCAAATA
The DNA here is from genome assembly GCA_031772625.1 of Pinus tabuliformis. Classification (NCBI taxonomy): domain Eukaryota; kingdom Viridiplantae; phylum Streptophyta; class Pinopsida; order Pinales; family Pinaceae; genus Pinus; species Pinus tabuliformis. The sequence goes on from CM062817.1 coordinate 1,009,910,324, forward strand.
ACCCGCAAAACCCACAAACCCAAAGTTTTGAACCCCCGCCATATAAACAAATGATATAATATTCGGCGGGCCCCGTACATTATCATACCCGCAACTCACAGTTCCGTCCACTGTCGGATTGGGCCCTCCCCATCCGATGGCTCTCACCGATTTTGGAGCCGCCTCGACGATCGATTGTTAGCCTCCGATAGCCTAGCGGTTTCTCCATCGTACAAAAGACAGGTGTGCCGTTTTGATTGTATCGGAGCCCCTCTCACAAATACCGCTCTCGTACAGAAGGCGCTCCGATAAAACACAAACTGCCTTATGTCTCTCTGCCCTCGACGTTAGCGCCACGTCGCCTCTTACGTCACTCTTGCGTCGACCCATTGTCACCCCGTGTCATTGCCACCACATCTGCCTCCATCCCTACCCCACCACCATGTCCTGTGCCACGTCGTCGGCGCAGTCAAATGCCACGTCACCCTGCCGTGCCCGAGACCCACCGATGACATCATGCTGATGTCATATCAAAAAAGCGCCAAAATGTCGTAAAAGCCCAAATTTGTGTTAAAAGTGGCAAAAAACATTGTTTCCGCTTGTTTTTTATGCAAGCAAACGTTGCAAATTTTTGCATGCCACTCATGTCCACTACGCATTCGACATGCCCAACAGTCGCCAAGACCTGCTCGACCTGCAACCCGACCTGTTTGGCCTCCGCTCGCAGCCATTCACCACAACATTTCTCCAAATGAACAGGTATTTACCCGAAAAGCACCAGTAACCCTGTTTTTCAGGATTTCTCTGCAAAATTAGCCAAATACATCTAAAATTCCACATTGAAACATATTGGCACCTGCAACCTTTTCCTCTCTGCCCCATATAACTTCATTTATGGCCCAAACCTTGCATCTCTTCCCTCCTGATAAAATTGCCACCGCCAGCTCAAATTGCAGCCCCAATTTTCCGCGGAACCACTAAGTACAGTTTGCTAAAACCCTCTATTTTTCTCCCTTTCCAGTGTACTAATTGCATAGCGTTGCACAGTCTTCATTTCATTAAGTTTTACTCCTCAAAAACAGCTCTGCACAGAACTTCAAACTGTGAGTTCCTTGCCCAGAAAACCATTATCAGAACTCTATTTTCTGCTGAAATACAAGCCTAATCCAACTATAATCATTGTCAAAACATGGAGGCCCCAATTGCCCTTAACATTGCTCCACTAAATGCACCCCATAGATAGCTAGAATGGCTTCCACTAGCAGATAGAGATTATCAAATTGATGACATGGAAGGGGTAAAGCCTCATCTTCAAGCCTTTTGTGAGATAAGGAATAAATTCAAAAACAAGACTGATCCATTAAGAATATGGGAGTCCAACATGCCCATGTACTACTTGCCCTCAGTAAATGTTTTTCCTGATCTCATCCATCACTGTTGTTCCAATTATGATCCTTCTCAGAGGGCAGTGATGAGCCCTGCTGGTAAAGTCCTCTTCTACATTACTCCTCAGTCTATCAATGATATGTTGCAATTCAAACCAACTCAGCCATTGGTCCCCCTTTCCATGAAGAATCTGCTAGATCAAGCATCAAAATTTCCCTCTGCAGAGATTGACCGAATTGCTAAGTTGTTTATTCCACCAGACTGATATTCCAGATTCACAATTCCTTATCTCCATGTTGCATTTACTGAGGAGGGAAAAATGCTTATAGATATGATCTCCTACATCCTGGGATTCAAAACAAGTGAGATTGTGGACAACAGTAGCTTTGCCTTGATGTCTATCTTCACTCCAAGACAACCCCCTACTATCCAGTATGATTATACCACCTTCATTGCTGATAAGATTCATGAGCAATTCATGAGCCTAGAAAGGGAAAGGGTATTTAAATACACCTCATACATCTATCGTTTTCTGCTATATTATCAGCCTGAAAGTTTCCCAGTTGTCCTCAAAAAATTGGATGCTAGGGGGGAGAGGATGTCAATCATATTTTGGTCATCAGTATTCCATCATATTAGCTACTCCCCATACACATACTGTGAGTTCATCGACCTTTTTGTCTATCCAGCTACCTGCTTACTATCAACAGATCCTCCCCCCAGACTCACTGATGAGATGTAGAAGATTCTATAGCTTTCCAAAAGCTACAGCATTGGTGACTGGTATTTTTACCAAAACCACACAGTAATGAGGGTTTATGGTTGTGAATTGGCCCCCTACAGACTACCTAAATATGTGCCCATGAGACTATTTGCCTTAGAATACTTTCGGAAATTTGGTAATGCAGATATGATTCATTTCTTTGGCAAAAGCAAAAAGGCACAGCTAAAAATAAAAAATCAATTGGGTCCCTTTATTTTCAATAAGAGGGAAGAAGCATGGAAGGATGCTGACCAGATTCTAAGGGAAAAACTCAAGCTAAAAACAAGCTTTTATTGGGCACCATATGACCCCAATCACTTTATAAGCCTTAGAAGAATCAAATACAGGCTTGCAACATATGAACACTGCACCATCCCTCAAATTAAGCAATATGATAATCAACAAGAGTGGGTAAGGGCACTCTAGTTGAAGAATTCACTGAAGAAGAAATAACAGAAAAAGAAATCAAGAATATGGAAAAATATGTTGACTTGGAATCTTGTGGACAGGTGTTTTTTACAGCTCCTCGACACATTGGGGAAGGCATCTCTTCTTCCATAGCCCACCAGCAACCTACCCAAGTAAGTCCATAACCTGCAGCAAAAAATAAAGGAAAAGAGGTGCAGCATTCAGAAGAACAGGTGCACGATTTGGGACAGCAAGAAACAATGGCAGATCAGCCAGTTTCTACTGATTAACAAAGCCAAGGGCAAGACCCCTTAACTCAAGCAAGAGTGACTGTGGAATTCCTGTGCTCCTACATGGCTCAATAAATGTTACCTCTGTTTACATTTTATATATGTTTACTCCACCATTGTGTTAGCATCTAAATAGCAAGAAGAAGAAGATGGTTGAATTCTTCTTTTGGAATTGGCCCTTCTCAAAAGTTTTCCTAAATTTGACAGAGGACTAACTGTGTCATATTCAGAATGGCTTCTAGTGTGCTTAAAATGTGTCAGTTTGCCACAATGGAGTCGCCAAGTGAATAATTTTGACCTATCTATACCTTTAGTCACCTTTAAATAAATAGGATTTATATCATTGTCCCATGAAAACTAATCAAATTTGAGTCCCCGACAACGACCCCAGATTGATTTTGTACCTTTGAGATGATAATGGTCAACTGATCATGCCAAACCATCTAAGATATATGTTTTGGGGTTTTGGTTTTGGTTTTTATGGAGGAACAATACATAAAAAAATTTATAAGAATGATGTATTAACTCTTTTAGATAGTACTAATAAATAACCATAGGGCTGCTATTTAACTTCACACAATGATTTAAGTTGATAAGATGTGCAGAAAGAATAGTAAGGAGATATGATTACGTTAAATTTCAGATAGAAATCTAAATCATCATAAGTGGGAAAACCTTTGACCGATGTTCAAAAGTGAAACAAAATATGATTAAAATTACATAAGATACTGACAATTTTATGATTTAGAGGGAGCATTTCAGACAGAAGGTCCAATATTTCAATCTCTTTATAATAATAACTTAAGAAAGGAATTTTAAGAATAACTATAACACATTTATTCTCACCGGATATCTATGTAAAACTTAAACATATGCATAATTAACAAATTGAATAGAACACATGAAAAACTTACAGAAGAAAATGAGACTGTATGATATCAAATTCAGAAACCTTTGCTTTATTATCAATGATCTAAAAAAACTTGTAAATCAATGCTTTACAAAATTGCTTGTGGAAAGGTACCACATTTTAATAACTCATAGAAGAGAGTTATTTATACTAGCTGATAGTAAACAAAATATCCTACACTGATTACAAAAATAGCCTAAAACAAAATAGGAAAAGAAAATTGTTGAATGATGTGTCCCTATTAGGTAGGGAGTTGTTAATGATTGTTCCTTCAAAAATTGTTGTGTTGTCTTCTTGTTGGAATGGAAAGTTAATCAATTGTTTCACACAATTGATCCCACCTCTTCTCACTTGGTATCTCCAGATTTAACATCCTTCCTAATATCTCATCAGCTTCGGTATATCTTTCAAAATTTGGGTTAGTGAGAAAAAGATGTCCAACTTATACTTGATTGTGAGGTCAAGGCTCAAAGCTTCCAAAAACTCTTTGCCAGTAAACCGTCTTTTTATCCATGCAAATTGACTGTTGTCTCCTACAATAGTATATAATATTTCACAGTAATCATCCAGTTTTACTAGCTGATAATCTGATGTCAGTAACTCTGGTAAACCTTTCTTTTTCGAAATACTGAATTTAGAATGAAACCTTTTGGCGGCAATGTTCAGATCTTCACACATTTATTTCAGCCGAGTTAGTAGATTCTTCTTCATTACGAATTTCTTAATTTCCAAAATAGTAGTTGTCCTATCTTGCATATTTATCTCTTGAAATTGTTGCCTTGTCATAGAGTTTAGTACTTTGATCATCCCTACTACTTCTTTGGGTTTTTTTCCTAATGTTTCTCTCTGATTATCTATCTTTGTCCTGCATCTAGCAATCAATTCTTGCTGCTCAAAAATAATTTGAATAGATGGCCATATTTTTGTTATGGAGTGGTTGATATCTAACCAGATGTCCTCTTCACCCTCGGCCAAAGTGTCTTCCATTAGAGTCTTACTCTCTAATTGTTTGACCCTTTGTTCTAACCTGTGTGATTTCTTCATTTCCTCTACATACAGGGTATCATCCTTTATCTTTTGTGACTCTAGGGCTTGGGACTTATGGAGTAGCTTTTCATTTTGTTGTTTTTGTAGTTGTAACTCTTGTGATAATCTTGTTACTTCAACTATTGCTGAAGATGAAGCAAGGTCAGTAGGAGATGAGCTTAAATCTGTATTTGTTAAGGGAATTGTTGTTACTGAGGTCGCAAAAAGTTGTGATGCCTATTTTTCCTTGAGAAGTTGTTCTATTTGCTCTTCCATTTTCTTGATCTGTATGTTTTGCTCAATAATGAGCTTCAACTTCTCCTCCATGTGCTATTCATTTTCTTCCATCTCTTTGGTTTAGGGATCCTCAGTTGAAGGAAGTTTCAATTGTTTCTTCAAAGTTGTTATCTCTATATTCTTCTTCGGGAGCATTTTATCAATTGCTTTACACTCTTGGGGATCATATCCAATTTTGATAATAATATTTTCTAAAGACTTTAATTTGTTATCTTTAGCTAAAGATGAAAATTTTTCAATCTTAAGTTGTGACTACACATTTGACAAGGCTATTCTGAGCTTTGAAAGAGACATGGAAGTTGTAGTCATTGTTGAAAATAACGTTTCCACTTATTGCCTATGAAAATCCATTTCGTCAATAGGATGTATCCAGTTTACATCAAAAAAAAATATGGTCTTCTTGTAGTTCGCTATAGATTTGGGAAAAGGAATTTGAGCTTGCAAAAAAGCCATTTGCATCCTTCCTCTTTCACTGTCAAAGGCATAGATAAGTATGTGTTGAGAAGTGGATGTTTGTTTCCAAAAATGATTCTATACTTGTGATTTAAGACTTTCATTCTTTTGCTTGATTTCCAAAAATGTTGAGAAGATATTAGTATCTTCTACTAAGCTAGTCTTAGTTGACTGAATAATCTCCACAGGATCAGTTGAAGAAGGAGTTGAAGAACTAGGAGGTTTGGTATCTGTGGTACCTACTGATGAAACATCTTCCAATTCTCCAAGATCAATTATTTCTGGTGGCTTGCTCCCTATTGACAGTGACAATCCGGTATTCAATTTCTTTTGTAGTATATAGTACTCTTTAAATGATTTTGTAGCTAATTGAGTTTCCTCTCTGGATATTTTGTGTTGAGTACTTTGAGTGACTGGAGTCTTTACCTATGGAGTGGATCTAACCTATTCATCTGCTTCTATGAGAGTTCCTTCATACCACTGCTTCTACTTCATAAACTTCTCCAATTCTACTCTGGGAGTATGGTTGTATGGTGTTTCCTTCCATTGAAATCTTAGGGCTGAAATGATCCCAAAAGGATCATATGACCAGGTGAAGCTTGGCTGGAGATTCATACTCTTCAATAATTTGTCTTCCTCTATAGCTGCAGAACTAGTATTACAAATGAATGTCCCAACTTTGGCTTTGAGTTTGAATTGTGACTTTTTCTTGCTTGAGACAAAATGGAATTCATCCATATTTATCATTTGCCTGATGTATTCCAGTGAGAATGTCCTTATTGGCACATACTCGGGCAGTTTGTATGGAGCCAACTCACTACCATATATCCTAATCTCAGTGTAGTTCTGGTAGAGGTACCAATCATCAGTCTCGGTCTACTGTGATAAGTGCGATGTCTTCTTAATGTCTTCTCCAATTCTCAACTCTACATGGCTATTGAGTAATTGAAAAACTGGATGTACAAAAGAATCTATAAATTGAGAGAAAGTAAAATTTGATGATGTTGATTTCACTAACTCTGTCCAGTGAATCCCTGATTGATTCACTCCCTTCTCATCTTTTCTGTTAAGCTGAATGGGCAATGAATCTCCCTACTAAAACAAAATCAAATGGATTATGACTGAGCTATATCTAAAAACTCCTTTAGTGGTAAAATTCATAAATTGTTAATGTATATTATCAACCAGAAATTGGCTATAATTATAAATGAAAGCATGTTGATATTCTTTGTTGAAAATGGAAAATAATCCAAGGATGGATTCATCAATAGATTGACCATTTTCATAGCCTAAGAGGTACGATAACATGGAGATAATATGTCTAGTGGCTTCATGGAACATAGAAGATGGATAAGGTGGATTTCTCTTCGGTAGTTCAACATCTTCTGGTAGAAAATGTTCAAAGATAAGGGCTCTCTATGGCAAAGTTAGTTTATTGTAAATTTCCATGAGAGTTTCTAGTGAGAAAAGGCTTAGGGAATCAGATGGAGGTATCATTAACATTTTGTTTATGCTCTGACCAGTAATGGTGATTAGGACTTTTCCATCCTAAGTCATCACTACTCTTTGTACAGGATCATACCTGGCTTGACGCCAAGTGATTAAATGAGGGAAGTGATGAGTCTTGGGAAAGGAGTACAAGGGAAAAAGTATCTCCCAAAAATGAATGGGATCCTATTTATTAGAATATTTTTTCTTTAATCATAAATGAAATTCGTGGAAATCGAATTCGCATTCATAGTCAGTAGCTTTGAACAAGGATTCTACAAGGGGAAGGAGATCTAAATAAAGCAATGTTCTAGATGGATTTCCTTCTTCGACAGCTTTCTGTGTTTTAGCCTTGGGAGACATTTTAATGCGGGTGACGGATTTGGAAACTATTTTAATTGAAATACAAATGACTAGGGAAAATACATAGAGCAAAAAAGGCTTTAGGTGATAGGACAGAAGCAGAAAAGTCGTAAAATGTAGATCCATGGGGTATTTATAAATGAAATCAGGCTTAATTTTCCATTTAAATCTAGTTGTAGCCAATTAATTTTTAGAGGAGTGATAATTAATGTCTAATGGGAGATTAAATGGTTAACTGAGGCTGGTAACGGATTTGGAGCGTAGGGCTAAACGAATTTGCGACATGGAGGGTGCTGAATGGGTGATATATAACGAACTAGTGACGTGGAGGGTTGTGAGATGAGGAAGGGATAACCAGTCTATGACATGACGCGGGAAGAAGGTCAACTTTTGGATGGAGGAAAACCATCGGTGGTATTTCGAGGGGGTTCGATGGTTTTTGGTTTTGAGATTTGGGGGCCCGAAATGCTACGGGAATGCCACGTAGCAAAAGATGGCATCCATTAACACTTCTTTTCACGCCCCCTGCTCGCATTAATGGGAAATGACCGAAGTTGGGCCGAAAAGCCTCCTTCGTTGTTGATCTAGGCGGAGTGAAATCTATGTGTTGAAACGTGCCCGATGATTATTTGATATTTATTTGATATTTTTTCACTTCCGCTCATCATACGTTATGACCTTTTTGCAAAGAAATCAAGTTTAAACAATAATTAAACCCTAATTAACGAATTTAAACATTATTTTAAACTAAACAAAAATTTCAAAGGCGCATTTGAGCTAGCAGCCTTAATTTTTATTCTCTGAAGCAAATATTTTTCTTTTATTTCTTATCTAACATTTTTGTCATTTGGCTTCCTTTTTTAGAAAAAATACCCTATCAATTTTTATGATATGGACCTGAAATAATAAATAAATCCTAACATTTTTTTTTTCAATTTTGTTTTTGGTCCATATCCTAACTTATCGTTTTTTCTATGGCATTTTGATTTTTTCATCTAATAGCTACCTTATCAAAAATAAAAGAGCTATAATAGGGGGCAAATTTTTTTAGCAATATCGACTTGAAATTAAGATATAACTAGGTACCAATCGAACCCTTCGATGTGTGGAAGACTGACTTCAAAGCCAAGGAGGGCCTTTTCGAATGGTTGGTTATGCCATTTGGGTTGACGAATGCTCCCGCAACCTTCATGAGGCTGATGGATGACATATTGCGACCATTCAAAAACTCATTTGTAGTGGTATACTTGGATGACATCCTGATCTTCATCCAGAGTTGGGAAGGGCACCTCCACCACATCCAATGGGTTCTCCAAACACTGTGAAAACACAAGCTATGTGCCAATTTGGAGAAATTCACTTTTAGCATGACCCAGGTTCAGTATCTAGGACACATTATTGATGAACGGGGGGTGCATGTGGATCTACCCAAGATCAAAGTCCTTCGAGATTGGCCAGTTCCAACCACTCTGACAAAGCTCCACAGCTTTCTGCGTCTTGCCAATTTCTACCCAAGGTTCATGTTGGGATTTTATCAAATCACTTGGCCATTGAGTCAAGTCACCAAGGGAGAAGCGAAAGAAAAATTATTTTGGTCTAAATATCAACGAAAGGCATTCAAAAATTTGAAGCATCACCTTTGCTCTACACGAGTGCTTAGATTACCAGACTTGAAACAAGCATTCAAGATCGAGACAGATGCCTCTAACTATGCTATTGGGGTAGCCCATACTCAACAGGCGCATCCACTGTCATATCATAGTGAGACAATTTCAGACATAGTACGAAAGTATCCCACTTATGACAAATAGATGTATTCCATTGTGCAGCCCTGCCGACAATGGAAGCATTACATGTTGGGGAAGGAAACCGCCATCCACATAGACTACTAACCCTTGCAGTTCATACAGACACAAGGGAAGTTACAAAATGATCGCCATCAGAAGTGGCCCACATACCTGTAACAGTTCCATTTGAATATCAAGTATAAGAAGGGCAACACCAATAATGTTACAGACTGCCTCAGCCGACCACCGATCATGGTGTTAACCACTATGCTCAAACCTTGTGGGCACGTGACTTTTGATTGGATGCCTCTCTAAAAAAGTAACCCAAAATTCAGCCACACATAGCAGACGCTCTTGGAGGGTCAGAAAGTTCCACATTTTCACCTCCAGGATGCCCTATTATGCCACTTGGGACACCTTTGTGTTCCTTCAAGCGAGCGTGCCAAGCTGATTTTGGAAGCACACTACAGTCAGGCTTATGGGCATTTCACGGTCGAGGAAATGGTGGCAGTACTGCATAATTATTTCTATTGGCCAAATCTTCGATAGGATGTCACAAAGTACATCAGATCCTACACTGCCTACGATATTGCCAAACCGACCATCAAGAAGTAGGAACTCTATACTCCACTGCCTACTTCTAGTTGACCTTGGGAATCCATCTCCATGGATTAAATTTCGGGCCTTCCTTCGACAAAGCATGGCAACAACTCTGTTTTTGTGGTCGTTGACAGATTCTCGAAGATGGTCATTGTGGCGGCTTGGTAGAAGAATATCATAGTAGAAGCCACTGCTAAACTCTTCTTTGAATGAGTGTGGGTGCACTTTGGGATCCCACAGTCTATCATCTCATATCGAGACAGTAGGTTCCTCAGTACATTTTGGTCTAGTCTCTAGTCGATGTTGGACACCAAGCTCACTAAGTCCACAACTTTCCATCCCCAAACTGATAGTCAAACAAAGGTCGTCAACAGGATGATCATACACATTTTGCGCATGTACAACTCAAAGCATCCACGCACATGGGATGAGAGCCTCCCCTATGTCTAACACAGCTATAACCGAGCTATCCACAACTCATCTGGCCATAGTATTTTTTAGGTGCGCTTGGGCTTCAAGCCACTATGTCCCATTGATGTCGCCATGCATTTGTAGCTATTCATGCAAATTTGGCTCATGTACAATCCGAAACCGATAAGGAAAACAACTTCATTGAGCACATCCAACATATCCGCCAACAGGTCCATGATATTCTGGAGAAATCAAATGCCAAGTAAAAGCAACAACATGATCAACATCGGGTGCCACACAAGTTTCAGGTGGGCATCAAAGTATGGTTGCACTTGCAAAAGGAACACCTTACTAGAGCCTATTGAAATCTCAGACCACTCTGATATGGTCCTTACACCATTATCGGGGTTGTGGGAGATAATGCATTTGAGCTCACCATTTCCCCATTCCTTGGCTTCCACCCAGTGTTGAATGTGGACTGCCTTCGACCATACTTCCCAACATTGCTAAACACATAAGACATTGTAGAACAACTCACACCTACAAAGTTAAATCTAGATTGCCTAGAACAAGCTACAACTGATTGGATCATGGACATGCAAATCGAGAACACCCGACAGCAAGGGATCCAAATATATCGAGTTGTGAAAGCAGACCAACTCCTTCACTAGGGCAAGTGGCTCACCAGGGACCAAGTTGAACAAAAGTTTCCCCATCTCATAGAGGCACTCAATGTAATGGGGACCATTGCTTCTTAAGGGGGGAGGAATGATCCAGGTGGATATTGGTGGCAACCTGTCTATTCCACTTGGACCCTCGACACTGTCTCTTTCATCTTTTTGTTTCCTTAAATGTAGCATAGTTTACTATTTTTGGCAGGTTTTCAGGTCCTCAACATCCGGAGCTTTTTTCAGGCCTTGAATGGCATTTATAGGGAAAATGGAGAAGCAAAAACTATAACAAATTGGCTTGCCAATTTGCTTTCATCCTTCTCTTTGAGATCTTCAAAATGAGGTATTATGATAGCCAAACGGAGATTGTATGCCAAAGTTACGACCCTGAGAAGTTTATGTACCAATTTACCCAAACGGGCCCACAGTTTTGGCACTTCATCTCCTAGGGTTAGGTTTTTAGATGTTTAGGGTTTTCCATTGTTTCTCAATAATAAATAGGCCTTTGAGCCTCATTGTAACACATTTCAGAGGCATGTAGCTGCCGCATCTCCTCTCAAAGATAAGCTACCATCGCCCTAGCTAGATTATTTCCATTTCAGTTTGTAAGCATAATTCATTATTTCATATTAATGGAATGAAGTATTATTTTTGGTGCATCTTTGTATCTATGGTTATCTCTATAATTTGTTGTGTTCCTATTTAAATCCGGATTAGTGGTATCAATGCGGTCTGATATTTCTTTCTTTTTGTTTTCATGTCCCTAAAGAGGTCGGGATATAAGGAGTTAGGGCTTGAACTAGTCGAACCTTTGCAAGACCAACGTCACAAATCTTGACGGCCTCCCATGGAAGATGAAAATAAATATGAGGGGACGGGAGATCCTATCAAAATCTTGCTCAAGGAAGCCATCGAGCGAAAAAGGAACACGATGATGGACAACTTTTCCCAGATCCTCTAGCAGCTACCCAAGGGCAACGCATCTTCTTCTGGCAACTACTCTGGAAGTGCCACACCCTTTAAGGTACAAGTTAACTTTGACATTCCCATATTTGAGGGTGAGATAGATGTAGACATTGTAGATAAATCGTTAATTCTGCTAGAAGGAAATTTTTCCATTTATGATTTTTCCAGCAAGGAAAAGATCATTTTTCTCTTCTCAAAGCAGCCTTCCACATCAAGGACTAGTGGGAAACCTACTGTGAGCAGAAGGATGAAAGTACGAACTCATTTTTTTAGCCACACCCACTTAGAACTCGTTCCAGGATGCCATCAAGGAGAAGTGCTACCCTTTCGGGAGCTATGAGGATAAATACATAAAGTGGACAATGTTGTGACAGGGAGGGGACCAAGATGTTCGGGAGTTTACCAATGATTTTCATACCCTTCACACGAAGTTGGGTATCAAGGATTCAGAGAACCATTTTTTTCTCAAGTATCGCAGCTGCCTACACAGGTACATCCAGGATAAGATGGATTTCCTAGACATCTCCTTGCCTGGCACAACATACCGATATGCCATCAAGGTCGAGCAAAACATTAAACAGAAGAAGCAAGACTTTGGATCTGCAAATCTGAAGCAAGGGAAAGGTTCCCCCAAACCGCAGAACAAAGGAAAAAGTAAAGGCGGGGCAGCCCAGGACAACCCTGCAAAGCTGTAAGCAAAGAACAACACAGCCACGCCGAAGAAGGACACAGGGAAGTGGTGTGAGTTCTATAAGATCTCCACTCACAACACAAGTGAGTATTGGGCCAAGCAGTCACTAGTGGCTGACCTAAACTCTTCAAAATCAGATGCATGTTCCAACTCTGAGCTAGAACCCGACAAGATCTTTGCGTGAGCCAACATTGTTGCCTTCCACACAACATCAAGACCTTCAAGGATGAGGTATTATGTGACGTTCCTCCCCTTGATGCTTGTGATGTATTATTATGCCAACCATACTTATGGAAGTGACATGTTGTGTATGAGTGAAGGGCTCGTGCTGTTATTGTTACTTTGGGACATAAGTTGTACAGGATACTGGAGGTAGCACCGCCTACCGCCATCTCTTTGGTTACTGCAAAACAATGCAGTAAGCTCATTTCCAAAACTGGGAGATTTGTTTTCCTGATGATACGCCATCAAGGAAAGAAGAAGACGGTGGCCAGGACCTCTAGACATGGCCCCTCTGCATGTCAACAATAGATGGACAAGGTCGTGGAGAAGTACAAGGACATCTTCACTTCCTCGCAAGGGTGCCTTTGCACTGTTAGGTCAAGCACTCAATCGATTTAACCCCAGGTGCGTCGCTTCCCAATGGACTAATCTATCGGTAGACCATTGTAGAGAATGAGGAAATAAAGAGGTAGATTTAGGAGCTACTGCAGAAAAGGTCACAACCAACCAAATTCCTCACCCTGTGTGAGCCTAATCGTGTTGGTACAGAAGAAGGATGGGACTTGGAGACTCTGTATTGACTATCAAGCACTGAACAAGATCACTGTATAGAATAGGTACCCAATCCCACGGATTGATGACCTTCTGGACCAACTAAAGGGGGGAAAATATTTCAACAAGTTAAACTTGAAATTATAATATCATCAGGTACCAATCAAACCCTCCAATGTGTGGAATACTACCTTCAAAGACAAGCAGGGCCTTTTCCAATTGTTGGTTATGCCTTTCGGGTTGACGAATGCTCTCGTAACATTCATGAGGCTGATGGATGACATCTTGCGGCCATTGACCAACTCCTTTGTAGTGGTATACATGGGTGGCATCATAATCTTCAGCCAGAGTTTGGAAGGCCACCTCCACGACATCCAACAAATTCCCCAAACACAGCAGCAACACAAGCTATGTGCCAATTTAGAGAAATGCACTTTTGGCATGACCCAAGTTCAGTATCTGGGATACATTATTCATGAACATAGGGTGAATCTGGATCCAACCAAGATCGAAGTCCTTCGAGATTGGCCAGCTCCAGCCACTCTGATGGAGCTCTGCAACTTTCTAGGTCTTGCCAATTTCTATCGCAGGTTAGTGTTAGGCTTCACTCATATCACTTGGCCCTTGAGTCAAGTCACCAAGGGAGGAGCAAAAGAAAAATTCTTTTGGTATGAATCTCAACATAATGCATTAACAAAGTTGAAACATTGCCTCTGCTCTCCAAGAGTGCTCACATTACTAGACTTGAAACAACCATTTGAGACCGAGATAAATACCTATGACTATGCTATTGGGGCAGTCCTTACTCGACAGGGACATCCAATGGCATCTCATAGTAAGACACTTTCATACATTGTCCAAAAGTATCCCACTTATGAAAAAGAGATGTATTCCATTGTGCAGGCCTGCTGACAATGGAAGAATTACATTTTGGTGAAGGAAACAGTCATCCACATAGACCACCGGCCCCTGTAGTTCATACAAGTGCAAGGGAAGTTGTAGAATGATTGCCATCAGAAGTGGTCCACATACCTGCAACAGTTCCATTTGAATATCAAGTATAAGAAGGGAAACACCAATAATGTTGTAGATTGCCTTAGCCAACCACCAATCATTGTGTTAACCACAATGCTCAACTCATGTGGGCATGAGACTTTTGATTGGCCACTTCTCTACAAAAGCGACCTAGAATATGGCCACACATACCAAACGCTCTTGGAGGGTCATCAAGTTCAATATTTTCACCTCCAGGATGGCCTGATATGCCACCTGGGACACCTTTGTGTTCCTTCAAGCAAGCATTCCAAGATGATTTTGGAAGCACATTATAGTTGGGCCACTGGGCATTTCATGGTCGAGAAAACGGTGGCAATAATGCAGAAGATTTCTATTGGTCGAATCTTCGACAGGATACCGCGAAGTACATCAAATCCTACACTGCCTGCGTTATTGCCAAACCGAACATCAAGAAGCAAGGCCTCTATACTCCACTGCCAACCCCTAGTCAACCTTGGAAATCCATCTCCATGGATTACATATGGGGCCTTTATCCTACTAAGCATGGAAACAACTATGTTTTTTTGGTCATTGACAGATTCTCGAAGATGGCCATTATGGCGGCCTGCAAGAATAATATCACAAAGGAAGCCACTGCTAAAATCTTCTTTGAACAAGTGTGGGTGCACTTTGGGATCCCACAATCTATCATCTCAAATTGGGACAGCTGGTTCCACAGTACATTTTGGCCCAGTCTCTAGTTGATGTTGGATACCAAGCTCACTAAGTCCACAGCTTTCCATCCCCAAACTGATGGTCAGAAAAAGGTCGTTAATAAGATGATCATACACATTCTATGCATGTACAACTCAAAGCATCCATGCGCATGGGATGAGAGCCTACCTTATTTCCAACACAACTATAACCGGGCTCACCATAGCTCGATTGGTCACAACCCTTTTCAGGTGGCCTTGGGATTCCAACGACTATGTCCCATTGATGTGGCCATGCCATTCGCAGCTACTCAGGAAAATTTGGCTCATGTCGAATCCGAAACCGATAAGGCAAACAACTTCATTGAGCACATCCAACATATCTTCTAGAAAGTCCATGACATTTTGGAGAAATAAAAAGCGAAGTGCAAGCAGCGACATGATCAACATTGGGTGCCACACAAGTTTCATGTGGGCGACAAAGTCTAGTTGCATTTGGAAACGGAATGCCTTACCGGAGCCTATCAGAAACTAAGATCGCTCTGATATGGTACTTACACCATTACTAGGGTTGTGGATACAATTCATTTGAGCTCAACATTCCCCCATTCGTTGGCCTACACCCAATGTTCAATGTGGACTGCCTTCGACCATACTTCCCACCATTTCTAGGCACATCTACAGAGTTAAATCGAGATTACATGGAACAAACCACAACTGATTAGATCATGGACACACATATCAAGAACACCTAACAACAAAGGATCCAACTATATCGAGTTGTCAAAGCAGGCCAACTGCTTCACCAGGGCAAGTGGCTCATCAGGGCCCAAGTTGAGCAGAAGTTTCCCCATCTCATGGAGGCACTCAATGCAATGGGGACTATTGATTCCTAAGGGGGGAGGAATGATCTAGGTGGATATTGGTGGCCACCTGCCTATTCCACTTTGACCCCTGACACTGTCTCTTTCAGTTTTTCGGTTTCCTTAATTGTAGCATAGTTTATTATTTTTGGCTGTTTTTCGACTCCTGAACTTCCAAAGAGACTAAAATCCTCCCAAATCGGCTTTCTAGTTTGCTCTCAGCCTTCTCATTGAGATCTTCAAAGCAAGGTATTATAATAGCATAACGAAGATCGTATGCCAAAGTTACGACCCGAGGAATTTGATGTACCAATTTACTCAAACGAGTCCCACTGTTTTGGCGCTTCATCTCCTAGGGTTAGGGTTTTTGGATGTTTAGGGTTTTCCATTATTTCTTAATAATAAGTAGGCCTTTGAGCCCCAGTGTAACACAGTTCAGAGGCATGTAGCCACCACATATCTTCTCATAGATAAGCTACCATTGTCCTAGCTAGATTATTTCCATTTCTGTTTGTAAGCATATTTCAGTGTTTGATATTAATGAAATGAAGTATTATTTCTACTGAATCTTTGTATTTATGGTTATCTCTGTAATCTGTTGCCTTCCTATTTAAATCTAGAACAATGGTATCAGAGCGGTCTGCTCTTCCTCTATTTTTCTTTGCATGTCCGCAACGAGGTCGAGATATAAGGAGTTAGGGCTTGAACTGGTCGAACCTTTGCAAGACCAACCTCATAAAGCTCGATGGCCTCCCATGGTAGATGAAAAGAAAGATGAGGAGGCAGGACATCCTATCAAAATATTGCTCAAAGAAGCCCTCGAGTTGCAAAGGAACGCGATGATGGACAACTTTTCCAAGATCCTTCAGCGGCTACCCAGGGGTGACACATCTACTTTCGACAGCTACTCTGGAAGTGTCACACCCTTTGAGGTGCAAGCTAACCTTGACATTCCCATATTTGAGGGTGTGATAGATGCAAACACTGTAGATAAATGGTTAAATATGCTAGAAGGATATTTTTCCATTCATGATTTTTCCAGCCAGGAAAAGGTCACTTTTTCACTTCTCAAAGTAGTCCCCCACGTCAAGGACTAGTGGGAAACCTACTGTGAGCAGAAGGATGAAAGTATGAATTCACTATTTTCAATTGCACCCACTTGGAACTCATTCTGGGGTGCCATCAATGAGTAGTACCACCCTGTCAGGGGCTATGAGGATAAATACATAAAGTGGACAACACTGCGACGGGGAAGGCACCAAGATGTGCCAGAGTTTGTCAATGTTTTTCATACACTTTGGTCGAAGTTGGGTATCAAGGATTCATAGAAGCATTTGGTTCTCAAGTACTACAGCTGTCTACATAGGTACGTATAGGATGAGATGGATTTGTTGAACATATCCTCGCTCAGCACAACATACCGATATGCTGTCAAAATCGAGTAAAAGTTTAAATAGAAGAAGTAAGAATTTGGATCTCTGAATCTGAAGCAAGGGAAAGGTTCCCCCAAACCACAGAAAAACTGACAAAGTCAAGGCGGGGCGACCCCGTACAACCCACCAAAGCTGCAAGCAAAGAACAACACTATGAATTCGAAGAAGGACACAAGAAATTTGTGTGAGTTCCATAAGAGCTCCACTCAAAGCACAAGTCAGTGTTGGGCCAAGCAGTCACTGCTGGCCGAGCTAAAGGCTTCGGAATCAGATGCATGTTCCAGCTTTGAGTCAGAACCTGACAAGGGGAATGAAAAAGGGAAACAAACTATCGATGCAGAGCCCAATGCCACCATTTCCATCATGAAGATCCAGAAGGAACAACCTGAAGATCCAAAGGAGAACGAGCACCTCTTCCACTCCTAGATGTAGGTAAAGGGTTCCCTACTATAGTTCATTGTCAATAGTGGGAGCCAAAATAACCTCAAATCATTAGAGGTCTTGAAGCAACTGGGATTACCGACCACATCACATCCACAACCATACACCATTAGGTGGCTTCGCCAAGGAGAGGCTCTTTGCGTGAGCCAGCAGTGCCTCCTTCCATACAACATCAAGCACCACCTACTGCAAAACAAGGCATTAAGCTCATTTCCAAAATTGGGAAATTTGTTTTCCTGATTATACACCCTCAGAAAAATAAGAAGACGATGGCCACGACCTCTAGACAGGGACCCTCTGCATGCCACCAATAGATGGACAAGGTCATGGAGGAGTACAAGGACATCTCACCTCCCCCACAGGGGTGCCTCTGCACTGTCAAGTCAAGCACACCATAGATCTGACCTTAGGTGCACCACTACCGAATGGACCAATCTACCAGTGCTATGTTCTGGAGAATGAAAAAATAAAGAGGTAGATTCAAGAGCTATTGCAGATAGGTCACATCCAGCCAAGCTCATCGCCCTGTGGGAGCCCGATCGTGTTGGTATAGAAGAAGGATGGGACATGGAGACTCTCTATTGACTATCGAGTGTTGAACAAGATCATTGTCTGGATAAAAAACCCAATCGTACAAATTGATGTCCTTCTCGAACAACTGAAGGGGGCAAAATATTTCAGCAAGATCGACTTGAAATCAGGCTATCACTAGGTACCAATCGAATCCTCCGATGTGTGGAAGACTGCCTTCAAAGCTAAGGAGGGCCTATTCAAATGGTTGGTTGTGCCTTTCGGGTTAATGAAGTCTCCCACAACCTTCGTAAGGCTGATAGATGACATGTTGCAGCCATTCACCAACTCATTTGTAGTGGTATATTTGGACGACATCCTGATCTTCAGCTAGAGTTGGTAAGGGCACCTCCACCACATCCGAAAAATTCTCCAAACACTATGACAACAAAATCTATGTGCCAATTTGGAGAAATGCACTTTTGGCATGACCCAGGTTTAGTATCTGGGATACATTACTGATGAACGGGGGGTGCATGTGGATCCAGCCAAGGTACAAGTCCTTTGGGATTGGCCAACTCTAACCACTCTGAAAGAGCTCTGAAACTTTTCGGGTCTTGCCAATTTCCACCACATGTTCATGTTGGGATTCTCTCATATCACTTGGCCCTTTAGTCAAGCCACCAAGGGAGGAGCGAAAGAAAAATTCTTTTGGTTTGAATCTCAATAGAAGGCATTCATAGAGTTGAAACATCGCCTCTGCTCTGCATCATTTCTCACCCTAGCAAACTTGTAACAGCCATTTGAGATCGAGATAGATTCCTATGACTATGCTATTAGGGCAGTCCTTAGTCAACGTGGGCATCCAGTGGCATATCATAGTGAGACACTTTTAGACATAGTTCGAAAGTATCACACTTATGACAAATAGTTGTATTCCATTGTGCAAGTCTACCGAAAATGGAAGGATTACATTTTTGGGAAGGAAACAGTCATCCACACGGACCAGCAGCCCCTATGGTTCATACAGATGCAAGGGAAGTTGCAAAATTATCGCCATCAGAAGTGGTCCACATACCTGCAATAGTTTCATTTGAATATCAAGTATAAGAAGGGAAGCACCAATAATGTTGCAGATTGCCTCAGCTGACCATCGATCATGGCGTTAACCACCGTGCTCAACTCTTGTGGGAACGAGACTTTTGATTGGCCACTTTTGTACAGAAGTGACCCGGAATTCGGCCATACATACAAGATTCTCTTGGAGGTGTTATCACTCTGATATTTATTTTGAGGTTAAAGAAGGAAGAAAAGTCAAAGGTAACCACAAACAAATTTTGGAGATCAGGACCTAGCCTTCCTGATGCTGAGAGAGGCCTCTCTCTTTATAATTTAATTTCGTTTTAGTTAAGATGATTTTAGGCTAGTTATTGTTTGCACTTGGGTTTTGTTTTGAATTTGGGTGGTAGGAACACTTCACTTATATGAACAAAGGTTTTCTTTTACCATTGGGATATGCGCTCAAATGTCAGCCAAACGAGACTAGATTCAATTCTAAAAACAGTGTCTACAGGGAAATATAGATGAGTTACTGCAGATAGAAAAGGATAAATGGTGAAATGGTTTCAAATCATATCCAGGGAGAAATTAAGGGTTCCATAGGTTAGAATATGGAAGGAATGAAAGAAGTCAACCAGGATGAGAGAGTAATTAAGGGTTCTCAAATCTGGGTATCAGAGGAAAACATGTAAATGATTAACTGTGCAAAACAGAGTGTACTTAAACAAATTATGAGTGATATCTCCAGTTAATTAATTCAAATTTAGAACACATTTAAGATTATGAAACACATAACAAGGTAACAAAATCAAACAAAGAAGACACTTCACTTCAAATAGCTCATCTCATGAATCCTGTAGCGAAATGCTTTTATTACTTGCTCCACTCTGTTGACTTGAAAATGGTATAATCAATCTTAGGTTTTAAGATAAAAATATCTCTACAAATGTAAAATAATCCACACCTAATACTTCGAATTATGAAGTATTTATACAAAAAGGAACTACAAAATATCTCAAACTGCATTGATAATTAATCTAGGAAAAAGAAATATCTTCATGCAAGAATATAGAGACAACTATTGAACTGTTGTTTTCTATCCCTTTTATTTAGGTTCTGTTGGCTTTTCTCTTTGATATTTTTCCCTTTAAGCTTCTTGGATGTTTAGTCTTCACACTGGATGTTCAGTTTTACTTGAACCTTGTATCTAATACTCTTTCATGTGATAAACTTTGACCTTGCTCACCTGTCAATGTCCTTTTACTTTTTTGTTTTACTTTTTACTGTATATTTATATTTTTACTGTGTATTTACTACAGTAAATCATTCAGTTTTTCCCATCTTTCCTCATTTGGTAATTGGATATTGAGCATCTTTCTGTATATTTCATGTACCTCTATATACTTGGCAAAAGTTGGATTAATAATAAAAAGGTGTTTTACCTCATGCTGGAGGTAAAAAAAGTTTTCAAATGTTTGGTACAATAATTTTCTTGTTGGTATGCCCTCCATGGATGAAGTGTTTACCTAATCTATGGCCACTTCCCTAATCTTGTTATTGTAATCTTCCCGTGTCACTAGCTTATCATTTATAACTAAGGGATTAGGTAATCCCTTTTCCTTTAAAAGTTCGAATTTAACCATGGACCTGTCAACAACCAGTTGCATGGTTTGACACTTATCTTCTAACTTAAAAATCAAATTCCTCTTAATGAGGACTTTTCTGACTTCCAAAATTGTACCTATCTTGTTAGGTATATCTAGTTCTTGCAACTCATACTTGTTCTTGGAGTTGAGGAAGTTGATGATTCTTGTTGCCTCCTCTGGAATATCTCCAAGTTCTTCTTTAACTTTCTGAATGGCTTTTGTCGCCTGCTTTATCAAATCAATATGTTCATAAATAACCTGAATGGATGGTCAAATATCATTGACAGAGTCAATGATATTGGCCCACAGTTGTTTCTTATCCTGACGTAGAGGCTCACACAGTGTCAGTTCCTTATCCAGGGTTTTTACTCTTTCATTCATCCTTGTGGCCATTTGTTGTTCTTCTTTATGCATGATCTGGGAAAGTCTGCAATCTGTCTTGAGGATGGTGACTTTCTCCTTAAGTCTATTCATTTCAGTGGTTTGAATGGACATTTCTTCCATTGCTTTGATGAACATGTTTTCTTCATCACCTCTGGAGGTTGTTGTTGTTGATCATGTTGCTGATGTAGTAGCTGGTAGTGCAGTGGCCATTGGAGCAGTAGGACCTAAAGATGTTGCCAAAGTATAAGGTACAAGAGTGGTAACTATTGGAATGATAGTTGTAGGAGCATTATCCAAACTAGCTTATTTGAGCTGCATCAAGCTATCTAGTTCTTTCTCCATCTCCTTCCACAGATCATTCAATTGCAGCACTAGGTCCATCATTTACTCATGATTGGTCTAGCTTTCCAGGACTTCCTTTGTTTGTGGCTGTTGTAAATGAGGCAACTTGAGTTGTTTCTTGAGGGCTTCTATGTCCTCATTTTTATTCTTTATTAATTTCGCTATGGCCTTAACATCACTTAGGTCATGGCCTAGTTCAATGATCAAGTCCTCCAAGGATTTTATCCTGGTGTCTTTGGCCTGTGAGGAGGCCTTTTCTAGCTTGAATTGGGTTGTTACGTTATCAAATGAATCTTTCAGCTTAAAATACCCCATGGCCTTTTCTGCTTGTGAAACTCTATCTGATCAATGGGATGAACATCCTTGGCCAACACCTCAAAATTTGTCTTCTTATAGTCTGGTGAGGTCTTTGGTTGCTGTATAGTGGGCTGCAAAAATGATACCCGCATTTTCCCTGATTTGATGTCGAAGGCTGACATCAATCTGGTTTGGTTTGGTAGTGTAAGTTTGAGGTATTGGGCATATAACTCTACCTTCAATTTTTCATTCCTCACCTTTATCTCTTTGAATCTATCTATGATATCGTTTTCCTTGTCAGTTGGCCTCACAAAGGAAGAAACATCCATATTCTATTGTCTCTCTATCATTTGTGTGTTGGAGGTTGATGGATGTTGTGTTTCACCTGATGCAACTATTTTTTCTCTTCTCTACCCCGTTTCCTTAGTGTCAATTATTTCCTCTGAAGCAATTCTCTCCTCCTGTTCAAAGACATAATTCAACTTGGGCCTCTTTCTTAGCCCAAATAGCTCATCAATAGCCTCCATGGCAGAGCTAGATGCCTCCTTCTTGTTCCTATTATGATTCTTCTTTTCATTGGCTAGGGTCTGTATGAGAGGAGGAATGTTCATTGGCTCCCCTTGTTCTGGAACCTGCAGGAAAGAGTTATGATCAAATTGTCTTTCAAGATCAATGAGTTTGTTCTCTACATCCACAACAATGTTGTCCATATCAATAAAGGTGTTCTCCACCCACTCATCCTAGTTGGAAAGTTGTTCAATGTCAGGTCTTAGCTGGTGGATGTATGCTCCCAACTTGACCCTAAGACTAAGCTTGTTTATGACCCCATGAGGGTCACAGTGCCACATGAAATTGTTTCTGGATTTCATTTGTTGAAGTAACATGTCGGCCTCTGGTCCAGCCTCTCTATTGTTGAAAATCAATGGGCCCATTTGGTTTTTCACTTTGAACTGTGTTTTCTTCCTGTAAGCTAGGAAGTAGACATCCTCAGAGTTGATGATTTGTCTGAAGTATTAAAGAACAAATATCCTCATAGGGAGGTATTTGGGAAACTTATAGAGGGCTAGCTCACAGCCATAAATTCTAATCTCAGTGTGGTTTTGGTACAAGTACCAATATCCCACCTTGTTGTTCTTCACCAATTGCAGTACTCGCTTGACATTTGGGCTAATTCAAGGCTAAGCCTTAGAAGTTAGCATGTTCATGACTGGGAACACAAAAGATTCTATGAAGTCTTTATAGGTGAATGTTGTGGAAAATGTCTGGACCAAGGGTGTCTAGTATATAACTGATCTCTCCTTTCCCTTGGTGTCCAATTTTTGGATCCTCACAGGGAACTTGTCTGTCTCATAATACAAAAACATATAAAACAACACTGAAGAGTATTTGAAAACTCTTTCAGTGGGAATTCTGGTGAATTGTTTATGTATTATGTCTGCAATGAACTGAGCATAATCATACATAATATCATGAGGCTTGCCTAGAGTAAAAATGGACAGGAAGGCCATGATGACCTCATCCACGTGCTCATTTGATGTGTATTGTAGGGTGCATGAGAGCATGCTGATTATGCGCCTCCCAGTATCTGAAAAAATAGTGGCAGCATAGGGTGGAGTGTCTATAGGAGTATGGCATTCCTCAATGATAAAATTATGGAAAATTTGTTTGATTTTGACTGGGTCTAGTGTGATGTACAAGTCCAACAGATTTCCAATGGATAGAGGGGTCTGATTAGGGATGGGTTGTATTTGTAGCATCTACTTGATGGATTCAGTAGTAATGGTGAATAGTAGCTCATGGTTTGGTGCCACAATAGCCCTTTGGCTTGGGAAATAGTAGGCATGACAAAAATCTATAATGTCTGGGAATGGGTGAGCTTTTGGGAATGCATACTTGGGCAAATTGGATTCCCAAAGGTGAATTTCATCTAGATGGTTTAGGAACCTATCCTTACTCCAGCAATGGATTTTCAGAAGGTGGCCTAGAGTAGAAGTGTCTTTAATTTGGAAATCCTTGTCTACTAGGGCCAAATGGTCAATGTCCAGGCGAGGGGTTGACACAGGTTTGACATACAGAGAGGTCTTGAAAGCCATATTTAGGATAAATATGGGAATCAGGCTTATACAGGTTGAACTAGTGAGGTTTTGAAAACTCAGGTGTAGTGATAGGGTAATGGAAGTTTGCAAGATGGGGGTTTGGGTATTTAGTGGGGAATACTCTCAATTCAAGGGAAATTAATTAAATTTAGTTACTTCAAAGTTTGAATTAACTGTACATTCTTGAATTTCAGAGGGATGGTACTCGTTTGTTATCAAAATACCTAGAATTTGAGGTTCAGACTGCAAACAAGTTTTGATGACGGCCATAGAGGGTAATGTGGCTTTAGGTATGTTGTAGATGGCTGAATTGTGCGTCCGGGGCGTACTCAGAAAGTACTCGGGAGTTGAATTTGGTTGCAAAAAATCGAGTTTGCATAGGAAGGCTTGGAATATTTCGCAAAGAAAATTGAGCAAAAAGGGTAAAAATGGGGGTGTGCAGCCTTTTAACTGGCAACAGTTAGAAATTGGCGTAGAAAAACATAATGAACAATGATGGTTTTCACTTATGCGAGGAGGCAGTTTAGGGGGACATCACACCGCTTTTGGCCATCGGGTGGTATTTTCTCGAGAGCACGCGAGTTCAAACAATGCTACCACGTAGCCAAAAGGGGCCTGGGAAGTACTGCTCATATCGCGCGCTCTTGGGTGGGTAAAGGTCAGGAGGTGAATGGACGTGATATGGTTGCACGCCATCAGATTTGGGGGTGGCAGATTAGACGGCTATCGTGCGGTGAAGTTGCATGATGAGAAATCAGGGAGAAAATTAGTGGGGCCCAAGGGTTAATTAAAATTGATTTGTAATTAATTTATGAGTAATGGCAGGATTAAAAATATAATGACTGGGGTTTATGTAGTAGGATTAGTTTACGACACCAGAGTGGCAGTTTAAACAAGTTTTGTTGGGAAAATGGTGAATTGCGAGGGGGGGGGGAATAAAACTTAAGATAAATGGTTTTATGGGTTTTTAGTGAAAAAAGGAATTAATAAGGGGAAAGTGATTTCTTTTAAAGGGGAAAAGGGGTTTCACACTAGGGAAAAGGGATTTTGGGTATGGGAATGAATTTTGGCGGGTAATTTGCTAGGGAAAAGTGTAAAACCATGGGGCAAGGGTGAAAATGAAGGGAAAAGGTGTCTTCATAGGAAATGAAGGGGTAAAAGGGGAAGTTTGTAAGTATTTAGTGGGGGGTGAAATGAAATGAAGGAGAAGTTAACCAAATCATCTTATAAGCATCCTTTTACTTTCATAACTGCTCCTGCACATTGAAACACATGATTAAGTATGATAGATGTTCTTATGCTTCAATCAACTTTGTACTCTTTGCAACCTTTCTTCTAGTTACCCTAACATTTTTTCTTCACTTTGTTGGGTGCATTTAAGCTAGCAGACCCTTTCCTCTCCTTTTCCTTTTGAAAACTAAACTATCTACTTCTAACCTTATGTATTCCAATGGCTCAGATTAAGCTTATGCACAAATTTTATTTCTCTACCTATCTACTGATCTGCCAAGATTAAACAGTTTGACTATCATGGGTTGTGGCATGTATGACAAGCTACACAAAACCATTATTTTAGAAAGTAAAGGAAAGAGTAGTGGCAATTGGACTTGCAGATTTTCATGATCTATTTTTGTTTGGGGTTCATATTTTTTTTTTTTTTTGATCTTTTCTTATTCTTTTTGTCCTTTGATATTTCTTTTCGGACATACCCTCTTTATTTTTTTTTAATTTTAATATCGAAAGCATTTGCAGAAAGCAAAGGTATGTACAATATTACAAGACTTAACCATAGTCAATTCAAAACTATGAATCATACCATTATAGGATCCTAACAGTGGCTCCACATGGGGATGTCATTCCATGGTGAAATGTCAAGAACTCTAAAGACCAGTAGCCCTTTAATTGTGACTGAAGTTACTTTGTAAATTGTCCTTTTTTGATTCTGCTTTATTGATACTTATGAAAGTGAATCCTTCAAAGCTTAGGCCTTCTCTCCGGGCTTCTACTTCAAAGGATTACCATCCAATCCAATCTAAACTCTACAATGTTATGTCCAATTATGAAAATTAAAGTGAACTATTATTATTCAGTGGAAAAATAATGCTTCAACATTCTACCATTAACAAGTCCTCCTAGTAGATCTGATCCATCTATCTCTCTTAAGAAAAAGGCATTGTTGCCCCTGTAACCATAAATGACATAAGGCACTTGCCACAAAAAATAGAATTTTCCATGCTTGCCTTTGTCTTCTCTCCTTGAATCCCACTTAAGGACTTTATCTCCTATGTAAAAATCATCTTCTTTACTCTTTTTATCAAAAAAACCTTCTTCATTTTGTCCTGGATTACTGTGATTTTACATACATTTTCCCTCTAGTCTATTGCAAGTGTATGATCTGTTTTATTCTTCTTTGAATATCATTTGGTTCCACCTATAATTCTTGGATGCTCTTCATCACTGGCACTCCCAAAGATGATGGAAAAATTGCATCCATCCCATATACTAACTGGTAGGGAGATGTGCCAATGGACTTCTTGATAGTTAGTTTGTCTGCCCATACGGCATTGACTAACCTTTTGTTACATGTCTTTTTGTTATCTTCCAATAATTTCTTAATGATATTGACCAGGCTTTTGTTAGAGGATTCTCCTAGTCCATTACCTTGAGGGTAATAGGTTGTGGAGTGGTGAAGGGTGATATGGTATTTGTTACAAAACTCTATCATTCTCTTGGATTTAAAAGAAGTTGCATTATTAGTAATGAGAGCTTCTGGGGACATCCAAATCTTGACAGGATATTATTCTCTAGAAATGATATAATGATAGTGTTTGTGGCTTGTCTAGAAGGGATGGCCTCTACCCATTTGGTGAAATAGTCAGTAGCTATCAGAATCCATTTGTGTTGGGTTGACGAGGATGGGTGTACTTCTCCAATGAAGTCTAACCCCCATTGTTGAAATGACATTTCAGTGGAAATTGGTTTAAGATACAAAGGTAAAAGTTTTCTCTTTCCCTCAAATATTTGGCATTTATGACAGGAGGTGACATGTTTCTTAACATCTGCCAACAAAGTGGGCCAGTAGAAGCCAACCCTCAGGATTTTGTTAGCAGTAGTCTTCCAGTAGAAGTGTCCTCCATAATCCCCTACATGAAACTCTTGCATGATTTTATCAGCTTCATTTTTTTAGTAAACAATTCAAAAGAATACCACTATTTTCTTTCAAAACAATGCATTATATATGCTACAATACTTTAATGACTTCATATTTAAAAATATAGCTTTATTTCTTGTTAAACTAGGAGGAGCTTGTAAATTTTGTAATACAGATATAATATCTGCATACCAGGGTGAATCAATAAAAGGTTCACCAATCGGTGGAGTCACCATCTCTTCCTGATCGTCAAAGGCACTAATGAAGTTTATATCAAGGGCCTGATAGTTCGATTCAGCCATGAGTTTGGCTAAACCTTGGCCTTTGATAAGCTTAGCTGGCTTTATCTCTATGTAATATTGCAATATTGTGGCAATACATTTGCCTCTTTTCCCTTCAGGCCCATTTTGTGTGAAAATTTCCTTAACTACAGAATTTGGAACATAAGCAATAATGTGAGAATACAGAATGTATACTCTGAATTCTTTGATAGCATTTACTAAATCTAATGCTTGTTTTTCCATAATATTGTATTTGAGTGTGGCATCACTTAAGGATTTATTAAAAAATGCAATTGGTTGTTCATATACATGGTTGTTCTTTTGCAACAAGACTATTGCAATGGTGTGTTCTGAAGAAAAAGAAAAAATTATTAAATCCTTGTTAAATTCAGGACTTATCAGCACTGAAGTTTTGGTTAAGGTTTCCTTCATGGCTTCAAAGGATTGTTTGGCCTCCACTGTCCATTTAAGTGCTGAGTCCTTTCTTAGCATGTTATTTAATTCTCTAATCAATTCTGCTAGATTTGAAATGAATCTCTTAAGAAAGTTTATCTTTCCTAGAAATGACTGTAACTCTCTAATGCTTCTAGGATGGGTAACGGTCAAAATGGCCTCTATTCTAGCAGGATCTATTCTAGTCCCATCTTTAGATATGATATGTCCCAACAGTTTTCCCTCTTCCAGACCAAAGAGCGTCTTTTTTGGATTTAAAGAAATCCCAAATTTTCTACATTTGATAAATAGTCTTCTCAGGTTGTCTAGGTGTTCATTGTCAGATTTAGAGAAGACTGTGATGTCATCTTCGTACACTTCTAGGAAGTCATGGATCTCCTTGGCAAAAGCTATATCCATAGCTCTTTGAAATGTGGTACCTGCATTCATTAATCCAAAAGGCATCTTCAAATACATGAAGATACCCCAAGGAGTAGTAAATGTAGTTTTGGCTTGGTCCTCTGGTTGAACTAAGATCTGGTTATACCCAAAGAATCCATCCAACAGTTAAATCCTGGATGAGCCTACTACCCTCTACAGGATATGGTCCATTTTTGGTAGAGGATAGTTATCTTTTAGTGAGACCTTGTTTAAATTTTTGAAATCTACACAAAGTCTAATTTCACCAGTATTTTTCCTAGTAGTGACTAAGTTTGAAATCCAATCTAAGTATCTAATGGGGGCTATATGTTGGGCATAAAGAATTCTTTTAACTCCTTTCTCAATATACGACATAAGAACTGGGTTTATTCTCCTAAGTTTCTATTTGAAAGGTTTATGATCTTCTTTTAGAGGTATTTTGTGTTGGATTATGCTAGTGTCATAATATTTTAAGTCTTCATAACTCCAGGCAAATACATCTTGGAACTCTTTAAACAAATTGATGTATTTAACCTTTTCCTCTGGAGGTAAGGCTTTTGATATTTTGATGAGTTTTGGTTTATCATTAGTTCCTATGTTAACCTACTCTATGTCAACTCTCAAAGGTTCCATTTTTGGTTTCCTACCTATATCATTAGAGTCAAACAAATCTTCTATAGGGACTTATAATCCCTTAGGCAAAAAAAAAAAATCATATTAAGAATTTTGTGATCATCATTCATTATTTCTTCAATCTCTACATTCTCTAAACTATTTATTTCTACTCTAGTAAATATAGTTGGTTTAGCTATATCTAAAATATTTACATCTATGTTAATTTCTATTAACTGTACAGTCTGTATCTATCTTACAATTATGAAACTCACCTTCATTGTTCATGAAATCGTAAATCTAAGAATCCTGGGAGAAAAGTTGCCAATACTTCAGATTGTCTGGTATAACAGGCCTATGTCTGACTTATGTAGTGTATTGATGGTTGGGTTGAAATGGAAATTTACAGGTAGTAGAAAAAGTGGCCAGACTGTGGGCCTGCATGTTTTGTTTTCTAGGAATGGAAACAAAGTTTGTTTCCAGGAGGTCTTTGATCAAATCTAAGACAGTTTCCCTATATTGACCAAGTATGGGACTGTTTATAGAGTATTCACCATTAATCTGTTTAATAATCAGCTCTGAGTCTCCCATGATGGAAACTCTTTTGGCTCCAAGTTTCCTAACCAATTGTAACCCTATAATTAGGGCTTCATATTCAGCCATGTTATTGGTACACTTGAAGTTTAATCTGAAAACATGTCCCTCAGCATGATTATTCTCCATATTATGGATCTACACTCCTGCACTAGCCCCTAACCTATTGACAGATCCATCAAAGTCTAGGTGCCATATGGACTCATGAAGAATGTTCTCACTGTTAGCTATTATGTCTTTCAGGTCTTTAGCTGTGATTTGATTATTGTCATTTTTTGTATTGTACAAGATAAAAGAGTCCATATCTGAATGCATGGATTATATGGGAATTTGTTTTAGTTTTTCATCACTACTCACCATGTATTTCATGAACGTCTCTCTATATAGTTTTCTTGGTTGGAAAAAAGCAAATATGGTGGCATAAGACATATCTAACGACAAGGATCCCTGCAGTTTTTCTCCCCATGAGAAAGATAGTAGCATTCCATATTTGGGTGGGATATCTGCAACTACTATGTCCACTAGAATACTCTTTGCAGGGAACTGGACAAGAGTTACACATAAGTCCTTGATCAAACCAAGGCATTTAACTTGGCTAGAGTAAAAAGAAAACAAATCCTTATATGGCCTGGTAATGTATAGGTTCAGTCACCCCTTGATTGCCTTTCGCATCAAATTATGGGATGCCCCTGAGTCTAACATAGCATTATGCCATATTTTTTCATGAATGTTTAGGCTAATGTAGAAAGGAGGAACTCCTCCTTGCTGATGAATACCATTGGCCTCAGGGCCAAACAATAATTCAGGTTGATCATCATTCAATTTAACAACATCCTCTCCCTCTCCTATGTTTAAAGTTTCAGTTATAAGTGACCTATAGGATTCATTATTTACTAGTTTGGTGAAGGGAACTGATATCTTTAATTTTTATATTTTATTTTTGATGTTGAAAGGGAGCCGAGTTTTGTTTGTTTAATTTAGATCTTCCTTAACATGTGCAGTTTGTGTGTTTTTATCTTGTTTCTGAGTACTAGGCATTTCAGTCTGTGTTTCTATTGTTTTGCCTTGATTTTCCTTATTTTTCTTGATTTCAGTAATTGTCTTTATTTGAGTTTCAGTGGAGGTTATATCTACAATTTTTGGGTAGAATTCTCCGGTGTTCCCCTCAGGAGGATTTGTAACACTTTGGTAATTGAAGTTTCTTTTATTATCTTAGTCTGGGTCTGGATGGATATTTTAATGGGAGTCTCATTGTTCTTTTTACTTCTTAAGCTATATTGTTTGTGTACCTCATATATAGCTCACTCATATCCCTATTTAAAATCAAAGGATTCACCAAATTCTAACTGCAATTGCTACAACATATATAACGCTTGTTCTTCTTGATTAAGAAAAACAATGTCTTCATCTTTGGTTTCTAGTAAGTTTATCTGGGTATCATCCCATCCTTCATGGGTCTGTGAATCCTCAACATAGTTCTCTTGGAAGGGAGGCCTAATCTATTTATCTATTATAGAATTCTATCCAGTGTTAAGGTTCTTCCTAAAATTGGGGTTTCTTATTAGGGGTGGTTGTTGATTTTCCCATTGATTTTTCTCTCGATGTTTTCTAATCTATCCATTACTCTCTCTAAACTCTTACCTAAAATATCTACCTTACCTTCTGAAGTGGAAGTTTCCTCTTTAAATACAACTTTCTTTTCATTTCTCATTCGTGCTTTCTTGGCTAATAGGTTGGCATCTACACTAAAAACATTTCTTTGAATTTTTTCCAGCGTTTCAGGGTTTCTTTCCCTTAACTAGTATGACATGCTAGTGCCAAAACCATCAGGGAATTTAATTAATGCTAGGTCAGGTGGAGGCTTGATATTGTCTGGGATTGCATTTGTAGATACTATTGAACCTAGTGCAATAGTCTTGAACTGACTCATTAGGAGCTATTCTAATGTTTTCATATTCAGAAAGTATTTGCAATAGGTTTTTATTTCCCTCCCATCTATCAACAAATAATCTATGAAAATTAGCTAAATCTACAATATGGTTGGTAGGAATGGCTTTGAACTATTTCTTGACATCCCCAATTAAAGTTGGGGCAAACAACTTCATTTAGACATATGCTTCATCTATATCATGTGTTGTTGGGAAAAGTATCCAATACGGAATGACCCTATCCCACTCTAAGGGTGATAGTACCTCAACAACAATCAAAGCAAAGCTATTCGAGATTACTTCTTTATGATATGTAAGAGAGAGGGGAAAGAGATCCACTAACCGATGTCTTCCGCTAATGATTGATCCAATCTTCTCTCTTTGTTGCTTGCTCCCAGCTCCTTGCTCTTTCACTGGCCCAGTTACACCAAGATCCTGCAAAATAACAAGAGAGGGGAACTACAAGAAGCATACATTCATAATTGATTCAAGGATTAGAATAAATCAAATACACAAGCATAAAAATACACCATTGAGACACATGCATATAGAAGAACCTCAAATGCTTTATTAATGGAAGAAGTAAAGTTCAGGAAGTGATACAACCATAAAAGGCCCAATCCAGCATCACCTCCCAGCAGAAAGAAATCTCCTCTTCACCTCCTTCAAGCAAATCACCCAATAGTTCTATACTCAAACCAATAGCACTTCCTTACATTCACAAGATTCCAGCCTCCTTAGACCTCATGAGAGAGCTCTATATATAGGAGTTTTGGAGAAAGGATGAGTCAGCTTGAGGCTGGCATGAAGCTGACTAGTGTCCTCTCCCACTTCAATTATTCTTCAGTTCTTGAGTCCACTTGGAGGTTCTTGCTTCCACTTGGAGATCTAGACCCTCTTACTCATCACTAGGCGAATTATCTAATCGAAGTGTCATTTTGGAAGCTTCCTGGGCATTGAAACCTTGAGAAATGACTGTGCCACTTGGCCAAACTCGCCCAGCGCAGGTAGCCTTCTTTGCAGTTGACATTTAGCGCAGGTACACAGTGGAGCAGTTGACATTCAGCGCAGATGCTCAGTGGAGCAGTTGACATGATCCAGAATTAGCTTGTTTTTGAGTGTTTTCAGGTGGAGAACTGATATTCAGTGTTGTGGTTTGCGGACCTTGTTCCTCTAGGGGTAGGAACAACATGTTTAGGGACTTTGGATCCCTTAGATTATTGACATTTCATGCTTCATGCTGTTAGGCACAAAAATGTCTATAACAGTTGCCCCCTAAAGTATGAGGTCATTTATCGGGTGAAATGCTTTATCAGGAGGGTCCGAAGTTCATTCAATCGCTGAGAGGTGACCTGTAATAAAATACAATAAAATACATTATTTTTCATTCTGCTTTCATGATCTAGCTGAGGCGGGCATTCCCATGCTCAGCTTTATAAATTCATTTTAGTACATAGAACAGACGATTGTCTGATGGTAGACTGATAATTCTCTGTTGAAATTATCATCCTTTGAGTAGGATGATCATCTGCTGCAATGATGTACATGTCAAATTTCTTTATGTTTCCTGAATATATATCGCAGCCCGGATGGATGAAACTAGATCCGGGGTCTTCAAACTCGTTCGATATTCACTCTAAGTACAAGTCGATCCATGTGAGAATTGCGCTGAAGTTGAATATGGAAAGACATCACTTGATTACCGGTCAATGATGTAAACCGTTAACAAGCGCGAGAGGAATCACCGATAATGATAATGACCCTCAAGGTACTGCAGTACAATTCACATGGTGTGAATAAAGGACTTGGCGTCGAACACCACGCAAAATCTTCTGGTCGAAGGTCATTGATGTATACCTATCGCCGGAAGTGAGAAACTTGCCATTGAGGCATGCAAGCTTCAAAGTACTGAGGGGGTGTTCCTAGATCAACTTCTCGGATAATGAGCTGAAGTCGACAAGAAGTGATCTGTCAAAGGAGGGCCTTAATGAATCCCACATCAGTGACACGGAACGGAGCTAATGATTTTAGAGGAGGTGAAAACAATCTGTGACATATGATTCAGGGTGGCAATCATGGGTGGATGAAGGATAATGTATGGCAGTGGATGGGACACGGTTGACTCTTTCTGAACAACATCTCTTGAACCTATAACGACACTGATGTGATGGATCGGTAGCATTACCCCAAGTGTGGATGGTTTGGCGAGGACCATGGTGATGAGACCGGTGAATGAAACAACCCAACCCGATGTGATATGGAGGAAAAGTGTCATGTTCAAGAGTGACTTGCTACCATTAAAGCTTTGAGGTTCTCCCAATTTTTCCCCAGTCATTTCTGACCAGTACCTCTTTATTTTTGTCAAGCTTGAGGAGGATAACATATGCTTTTTCTATAACCTGCCCTTCGGGCAAGCCCATCGCTACGTTTTAACGAGCTTAGCGATAGGGAAACTCGTTCTCGTCTAAAGAAAAGTTTGTCGCTATTTGATCATTTTAACGAGTCTAACGACAAGGAAAACTCGGCCCTTTTCATTTTTAGAGAGTCTGAAAAGGTACAGAAAGTTAACTCCAAAATTCCTTTTTCGTCATATAATCCCTTAAGTCCGAAAAAGTATAAAACAATACAAAGGGGATGAGTTTTCGATAACTTTAACGAGCCGAATAAAACAAGCGCTCGACCTTTTTGTGCAATAATCCCTCAGGTCCAAAAAGATTAAAATCTAGAGGAGGGATAGCTCTTCCAATCCTTTTAACGAGCTGGAAGGCCAAAACTCGGCAAAATTTTCATATTTTACGAGTCAGATGAAAAGAGCTCAAAGAAGACTTGTCTTTTGAGGAACGAGTGATAAACAGGGATAGCAGCAGATTCCAGGTACGGGTTGGAATTTTCCAATCACGGCAGTGTCACAAGGATGGCTAGGTGAAATCACTCTTCGCCGCTGTTCCTCAAAATGGGTAAACAATCATATGGGGGTGAATGATCGGCCAAATGGAATGGAGGTGGCAGGTGCAAAACACAACCAAGGCTTTTTATGGCTAATAAATTTACGATCACAATGGTTATTTACCAGGATAGGTTCATTTTTTATTTAACGAGCTTGAATGCGCCAAAAAACTGCTCAATCTTATGTTTATTTTTTAACGAGCATGAACTATGTACAAAAACTGCTCGGATCTTGCTTTTCTATTTTTTAACGAGCATAAATTTTGCGGTAAAACTGCTCGATATACCAGTCATAAGATGAGAATGTCTCCTATGAGATAGCTATTTTTTATGGAGCTTTATCTCACGAAGCTATGCTCCTTCTCATCCTTTCTTTATGCAAGTTTGGAAACGGCTAATCCTACGAGTTTAAAGGGTTAGACCTACAGGTTTAAAGGGAGGACCTAGAAATTTAAAAAATAAATAGTCGTCCCTTGCTTGCACTCCAAAAGTTTTGCATGCCCCCAGGTATAAAGTAAAATTTCAAGGGTGCCCCTACTTATCCGTTAAAACATTTGTTTTAAAGGGTGAGGCTTGCCTCTTTCTGGTTACCCAAAGATTGTTTTGCTAACACCATCAAACGAAAACATTTCCTCGGCACTGTCTACCGAAGTAGACAATGGTGAATGACCTTTGTCAAACAAGTAACCTTAACAAAAGAATCCTATTCTAGAACAACCCCTCTTCCATCCACGGATGGGGTACGGACTAGTCGTATTCTTTCACGGAAATTCTACCTTATACCCAAGGTTTCCTCTGCCCGAAGTAGACCAGGATGCATGCCCCCTGGGTTCCAGTCCCATCTTTCCGAATCACTCGCACTAATCGGGAAGGAGGACTGGGGGTGGAGACATTTCTTGAGTGAATAGACCATTCAGGGTTGGTATATGACTATTTGCGATGCGTGATCCCGGAAATGAAAGTTGGTCTACGAGCTTGACCATCCTTCCTTCGGGTGGAAAACACATTACTCTAAAGAGTGAGGAGACTATAGCTCCCATGCAATATACACAGTCTCGTCCAAGGAGTAGGTTATATTCCAAGGGTCCTTGAACGACCATCACGTTCATTTGAATGGTCTTCCATTTCAATTTAACAGGCACATCTGGGAGGATCCCTAATGGTCGACTAGTTCCTTTATCAAAACCTGAGAGATTTCTTATCTCAGGCAAAAGCGTCGGGGAACCCAGTTCTTTCCAAGCAATAGAGGAAAGGATACTCACAGACGCCCCTTCATCAATGATAATGCCCGCCATTACCATTCTGTAAATTTGGACTATGATTTTGAATGGTATACTGGCTGGCAACCGGGGTCTGCCTAGTTGATTCCAATCAAAGGATACAACCAGGTTGCTTGGTGGTGGGACCGAATACACGGTCGGATATGACCCTGACGATGTTCCTACCTGCGATAAAGGAATGGGTGCATTGCATTGATGCTCATCAGGGTCGGTGTTGATGAAAAGAATCTGGATGGTGTCATCCTTATTCTCTTCAGTGAGGGTGTCATTTGAAGATGAATCTTCAGTGACGGTGTCATTTGAAGATGAAACCTCTGAAGGCAGAACTGGGTCAACTGCCGTTTCGACCTTTAGACTTTCGTCTGGTCTGGATTCAGTAGGTTCATTTTCAATGACTGACACTTCAGCTGACCACTTGAGTGGGCCAGCTGTATTTTCAACCAACGAAGGACTTGGCACGAGTTTTTTGTATCCAGGAGGAAGTCTCAACGGTGAAACTGGACGATCTTCCAAAACTCTCTTCGCTTTGTCTAAGAAGGGACAACGGTGGATGGCGTGATCGCCTTCACACAATCTGTAGGGGGATCTTGCTCCCCCTCTTTGTCTTGAACCTTCACTTTCGCTGGTTGACGGTAAGCATTCAACATGGCTATCAGAGGTTGATGCTCCCGAATTGTGCAATCGAGGGGACCAGTCCCTTAGTATCCGGGGAATACAGGGACAATCTCTATGGAAATGGTCTCCTCTACATATGATGCATGGTGATTTAGGCCCGGTCTGTGCTGTGTGTGGATTTTTGTCAGATGTCTTTTGCTTGCCCCCAGTCACCTTAGGCTCCTTCTTCTTCTTCTCTTTCTTCTTCTTCTCCTTCTTCTCCATGGGAGCTTGGCTTTTGCCGGCTCTACCTTGCGAAGATGAAGGATTGGAGGAAGAGTTATAGGAAGTAGAAGGCTGGTGGGCAGCTCTAGACTGATCTAACTATTGACTTGACTGTTCAGGAACCATGGTGTTCTGAACTACATTGGTTGAGAATAGCCAAATTGGCAGGCCAATTGTCAACCCTGGAAGCGACAATGTGGCCATGTGGGGCGCACCAACTTCTCCCCAAGAGGAGAAAGGACTAGGATTTCCATCATGTGGAATTCCTTCGTTGGGGCGTTCCATGTTTTCAACCTACAGATCAACGCAGGAATAGGAGGTGATTATGTTCCGTTTAAAATAAATTTTATAACGATGCTTTAGACACAACTTGCTTTTTCACTTTTTAAGAGTCGAGAAAAAGCTAAAGATGACTCTAGTCTCCTTCGATGTTTTAACGAGCCCGAAGTGACAAATGCTCGGATGGACTTTTTCAGTTATAGAGTTTGAAAAAGGCCAAAAGAAACTACTCTGGAGTTCTAGGCAGAGGGTGTGCCAGACCTTTCGCAAAACCACAGAATATGTTTTACGGTACGAGTGGTCGATCTTCGTGAATGCTGTGTTCACTGCATTGCGATCAGTAGGGCGGCTGACACGGCTTCCTATGGATAAAGGCTTTGTTCCTATAGGGGTCTCCCAATATATACGTGACGGTACGTGGGAGCACAAGTCCGTATTGATACTTATCGATTCACCGTGGAGGAATCACCCAACCACTCAACGCTAAGATATCACGTTTAACGACGCCGGAACACATCTCTAGCTTAGACCTCTATGTGTTTGCATTATGTTTCAATGCGTTGTTATGTAAATTCAATTTATTTTAAGGTTGATCTTGTTTAGCAGTTTGCCTTTATGGATCACCACGAGATGTATAATACAACTTCCTAAATGCAGTCTAAGATGATAAGCAAGCTTTTCAATCTTTCAACTTTGAAAATCTTAACTACTGAGGGAAAAGAAAGACATCATCTTTTCACACAGATCATAGAGCACACACTAATGCACTTTTTCCTAAATCGACATGCAAACTGTCATAATGCACATGCACAATGCAAGTATTTCTTTTCTCTTTCTTAATGTTGATGTAATACAAAAAGAAAGCTGTTGTATAATTTTGAATTCAATTTCAAGTGAAAGCGAACAAGCTTGTCTAAAATCAAAAGACACCTTAAGATTTACTTGTTTCGACACTAGAAATATATAAATTCAAACCATATGATGAAATCAAAAGCTCAATCAGCTATGAACAGCAAACAAACTAACTCTTAAGATCAAAACGACACTTTATCACAGGTCTAGATCTAAGAGGCCACAGCAAGACTAGTTCACTTTCGTTATGGGAAACTGCAAATGATACAAGAAATACACAAAGAACAAACACAATTTCTTTATACAACCGAGGTGGAATAGTGGCAAGGAAAGTTGGTTTCAGATAGGTACATTGACTGATAACAGGCTGCAAAAACAAGGGTGAAAACAGGGCAATAAACAGGAGGGAACCCCAGTAGCACTAGGAAAAACTGGTTCAGCGCAGGTAGTACACTGGCAGTTTGACCTTCAGCGCAGGTAGCCCCTTCGGGAACTGTGCTGAAATGCAGACTGCCTTCACAGTGCCTGCACTGAAGAGATAAACTTTCGTTTTTCTCAGTTTCCGGATCACAGATTGCTAAAAAATTCACAGTTTTTGGCCAAATCAGAAGCTATCAATCAAGTACACACTAAGGGATGAAAAGGAGGATGAAAAGCTATCACTAAGAGCTATTTAGAGTCCTTGTGGATCAGCTCTTAAAATCATAAACATGCCCAGAAACTGAGCTAGAGTAGCTGCCCTCTTCTTTGCATTTGAAAACTCCAAATGCAGTTCGATTCGGTACTCCCTGTGTTTATGAAATGAATAGCAAAAACACAAACAACCAACAAGATACAATCCCCAGTGGAGTCGCCAATTTGTTGTTTGGAAAAGTATCTAATACGGAATGACCCTATCCCACTCTAAGGGTGATAGTACCTCAGCAACAATCAAAGCAAAGCTATTCGAGATTACTTCTTTATGAGATGTAAGAGAGAGGGGGAAGAGATCCACTAACTGATGTCTTCCGCTAATGATTGATCCAATATTCTCTCTTTGCTGCTTGCTCCCAGCTCCTTGCTCTTTCACTGGCCCAGTTACACCAAGATCCTGCAAAATAACAAGAGAGGGGAACTACAAGAAGCATACATTCATAATTGATTCAAGGATTAGAATAAATCAAATACACAAGCATAACAATACACCATTGAGACACATGCATATAGAAGAACCTCAAATGATTTATTAATGGAAGAAGTAAGGTTCAGGAAGTGATACAGCCATAAAAGGCCCAATCCAGCATCACCTCCCAGCAGAAAGAAATCTCCTCTTCACCTCCTTTAAGCAAATCACCCAATAGTTCTATACTCAAACCAACAACACTTCCTTACATTCACAAGATTCCAGCCTCCTTAGACCTCATGAGAGAGCTCTATATATAGGAGTTTTGGAGAAAGGATGAGTCAGCTTGAGGCTGGCATGAAGCTGACTAATGTCCTCTCCCACTTTAGTTATTCTTCAGTTCTTGAGTCCACTTGGAGGTTCTTGCTTCCACTTGGAGATCTAGACCCTCTTACTCATCACTAGGCGAATTCTCTGATCCAAGTGTCATTTTGGAAGCTTCCTGGGCATTGACACCTTGAGGAATGACTGTGCCACTTGGCCAAACTCGCCCAGCGCAGGTAGCCTTCTTTGCAGTTGACATTCAGCGCAGGTACACAGTGGAGCAGTTGACATTCAGCGCAGATGCTCAATGGAGCAGTTGACATGATCCAAAATTAGCTTGTTTTTGAGTGTTTTCAGTTGGAGAACTGATATTCAGTGCTGTGGTTTGCTGACCTTGTTCCTCTAGGGGTAGGAACAACATGTTTAGGGACTTTGGATCCCTTATATTATTGACATTTCATGCTTCATGCTGTTAGGCACAAAAATGTCTTTAACATCATGCAACTCAAAAAAGTTAGACATCTTGTTTACATGCTACTGGGCATTGTACTAACCAGTAGCATCAAACAGGAAGATTTTACTCTGATAGTCTGGGGCCATGGCATGGAGTTGTGCAGGTAAAACTAGAGGTGCATATCAGTTTTCCATAGTTGTGATTCTGGTTTGACTAGAGGGTAAGGAGCTAGTACTTGAGGAAGGGATTGAAAATGATGGAGATGAC
Organism: Pinus tabuliformis; assembly: GCA_031772625.1. Taxonomy (NCBI): domain Eukaryota; kingdom Viridiplantae; phylum Streptophyta; class Pinopsida; order Pinales; family Pinaceae; genus Pinus; species Pinus tabuliformis. The sequence continues at coordinate 1,009,950,168 of CM062817.1, forward strand.
CTAGATGATGGTGAGGATGGTTGATGAATTAGTGGTTTAGGGGATTGGACTATGGTGGATACTATTGGTGAGGTTATGGTGAAAGAAGGTGTATTTATAGTGAGTGAAGACTGTGTAGAAATTTCAAAGGAAGCAGTGGTGAGGGCAACTAGTTCAATAGATTGTTGAAGGTAAGCACTGTCTATATTGTTGATCAGTGTAGAGGTCAAGTCTTCTAACTTATCAAAAGCGTCAAAGACAAATTTATCTAAATCTGGATGGATAACCCTTTTTGATTCAATGAGTTGAGTAAACTCAGGGTCTAAGACTGTTTCATGGATGACAGTTTCCGATTTAGTTCTAAATAATGAGATGTCAAATGAAAAATCAAAAGGGATTTCGTCTAAAGTTGACAAATCCTCAGGGAGTGAATTAACTCTGACTAACCGACTACTACTTGCATGAGTTTCTTTGATTTTTGGTTTTCTTAGAATTTTGTCTGGGTCATCAACTATAGTTGCAGGGTTTGGATCTAGGTTTGCATTGGTATAATGAATCTTCTTTGGAGCTAGAATTTTAACCTTTTTTGAGTTGTATTTATGAAATTTTTCAAGCTTAACTTTAGAAAATGACCTTAAGGGGCTTAAGATGAAATTTAAGGTTTCCTTAAAATTTTATGAGACTGAGGATAGAAGTTCCCAAGTATGGTCACAAAATATGTTATCACTCTGATATTTCTTTCAAAGTTAAAGAACAAAAAAATTTCAAAGGTAACCACAAACCACTTTTGGAGATCAGGACCTAGCCTTCCTGATGCCCAGAGAGGGCTATCTCTTTATAGTTTAACTTTGTTTTACTTAAGATGATTTTAGGCTAGTTATTGTTTGCACTTGGGTTTTGTTTTGAATTTGGGTGGTGGGATCACTTTACTTATATGAAACGAGGTTTTAATTTACCATTTTGATATGGGGTCGAATGCCAAACAAATAAGACTGGAATCAGTTCTAAAAATAGTGTCTACAGGGCAAGATAGATGAGTTACTGCAAATATTGAAGGCTAAATGGTGAAATGGTTTCGAATCAGATCTAGGGAGAAATTAAGGTTTCCCTAGGCCGGACTCTAGAAGGGATGAAAGAAGTCAACCAAGATGGGAGAGAAGTTAAGGGTTCTCAAATATGGGTATCATAGGAAAATATGTAAGTGACTAACTGTGCAAAACAAAGTGTACTTAAACAAATTCTAAGTGATATCTGCAGTTAATTCATTCAAATTTAGAACACATTTAAGATTATGAAACACATAAGAAGGTAACGAAATCAAAAAAAGAAGTTACTTCAATGCAAATAGCTCATCTCATGAATCTTGTAGCGAAATGCTTTTATTACTTGCTCCAATCTATTGACTTGAAACTGGTACAATCACCCTTAGTTTTTAAGATCCAAATAACTATACAAATGTAAAATAATCCACACTTAATATTTCGAATGCTAAAGTATTTATACAAAAGGGAATTACAAAATATCTCAAATTGGATTGAGAACTAATCTAGGAAAGAAATATCTTCATGCAAGAAGATAGAAACAACTATTGAACTGTTGTTTGTTGTCCCTTTTATTTAGGTTATGATGGCTTTGTTGTTTGATCTTTTTCCCTTTAAGCTGCTTGGCTATTTGGTATTCACATTGGATGTTCTGTTTTACTTTAACCTTTCATCTGATACGCTTTGGCCTTGTTGACCTGTCAATATCCTTTTACTTTCCTGTTTTACTTTTTATTGTATATTTATATTTTTACTGTGTATTTACTACAGTAAATCATTCAGTTTTTCCCATCTTTCCTCACTTGGTAATTGGATATTGAGCATCTTTCTATATATTTCATCTACCTCTGTATACTTGGAAAAAGTTGGCTTATTAATAAAAAGTTGTTGTACGTCATGCTGGAGGTAAAACAAGTTTTCAAATGTTTGGTACAATACTTTGTCTGTTGGTATGCCCTTCGCGAATGAAGTATTTACCTGATCTCTGGCCATTTCCCTGATCTTCTTATTGTAATCTTCCTTTGTCATTAGCTTATAATCTATAACTAAGGGATTTGGTAATCCCTTTTCCTTCAAAAGTTTGAATTTAACAATGAACCTGTCAACGGCTAGTTGCATGGTTTAACACTTATCTTCTAAGTTCACCATAAAATTCCTCTTAGTGAGGGCTTTTCTGACTTCCAAAATTGTACTTGTCCTATCAGGTATCTCTAGTTCTTGCAGCCCATACTTGTTCTTGGAGTTGAGGAAGTGGATGATTCTTGTTACCTCCTGTGGAATATCTCCAAGTTCTTCTTTAACTTTCTGAATGGCTTATGTAGCTTGCTTTATCAAATTAATATGTTCAAAAATAACCTGAATGGATGGCCAAATATCATTGACAGAGTCAATGATATTGGCCCATAGTTTTTTCTTAGCTTGACCTAAAGGCTCACCCAGTGTGAATTCTTTCTCCGCGATTTTTACTCTTTCATTCATCCTTGTAGCTTTTGTTGTTCTTATTTATGCATGATCAGCGCAAGTCTGCAATCTGTCTCCAGGCTGGTGACTTTCTCCTTAATTTTCTTCATTTCAGTGGTCTAAAAGTACATTTCTTCCATTGATTTGACTAGCCTATTTGCTTCATCACCTGTGGAGGTTGTTGTTGTTGAAACTGTTGCTGATGTAGTAGTCGATAGTGTAGTGGCCATTGGAGCAGTGGGAGCTAAAGATGCTACCAAAGTAGAAGGTACAATAGTGGTAACAGTTGGAATGAAAGTTACAGGAGCATTATGCAGACTAGCTTGTTTGAACTGCATCAAGCTATCCAGTTCTTTCTCCATCTCCTTCAATTGATCATTCAGTTGCAAAACTAGGTCCATCATTTCCTGATGATTGGTATGCCTTTCCAGGAATTTTTTTGTGGGTGTTGTAAATGAGGCAACTTGAGCTATTTCTTGAGAGCTACTATGTCCTCATTTTTCTTCTTGATTAATTTCTCTATGGCCTTAACATCACTTGGGTCATGGCCTAGTTCAATGATAAAGTCCTCCAAGGATTTTGTCCTGGTGCCTTTGGCCTGTGAGGAGGCCTTTTCCATATTAAACTGGGTTGTCACATTATCCAATGAATCTTTCAGCTTAAAAGCATCCATGGCCTTTTCTGTGAGGGTGGAGTAAATGATTTCTCCAGCTTGCTTGTGAAACTTTATCTAAATAGTGGGATGAAAATCCCTGGCCAACACCTCAAAATTTGTCTTCTTGTAGTCTAATGGGTTCTTTGGTTGCGTTACAGTGGGATGCAAAAATGATACCTGCATTATCCCTGCTCTGATGTCGAAGGCTGACATCAGTCTGGTCTAGTTTGGCAGTGTAATCTTGACATATTGGGCATATGTCTTTGCCTTCAATTTTTCATTCCTCATCTTTATCTCTTTGAATCTATCTTTGATATCCTTTTCCTTGTTATCTGGCCTAACAGAGGAAGAAACTTCCATATTTAACTATCTCTCTATCATCCGTGTGTTCGAGGTTGATGGCTAATATGTTTCACCTGATGCAGCTATTTTTTCTCTTCTCTTCCCCATTGCCTCAGTGTCAGTTATTTCCTATGAAGAAATGTTCTCCTCCTGTTCAAAGACATGAATCAACTTGGGCCTCTTTCTTAGCTCAAATAGCTCATTAGTGGCCTCCATGGTAGAGCTAGATGTCTCCTCCTTGTTCCTCTTAGGATTTTTCTCTTCATTGGTTGGGGTTTTTTATGACATGAGGAATGTTCATTGGCTCCCCTTGTTATGGAACCTGTAGGAAAGAGTTGTGATCAAATTGTCTTTCAAAATCAATGAGTGTGTTCTCTACATCCACAACATTGTTGTTCATATCAATCAAGGTGTTCTCCAGCCACTCATCCTAGTTAGAAAATTGTTCAATGTCACGTTTTGGGTGGTGGATGTATGCTCCCAACTTGACCTTGGGTCTAAGCTTGTTTATGACCCCATGCGGGTCATAGTGCCACATGAAGTTGTTTATGAATTTCATTTGTTGAAATAACTTATCGGCCTCTAGTCCAGCCTCTCTATTGTTGCAAATGAATGGGACCATTTGGTTTTTCACTTTGAACTGGTTTTTCTTGCTATAAGCTAGGAAGTGGAGCTCATCAGAGTCGAGGATTTGTCTAAAGTATTCAAGAGAAAATATCCTCATAGGGAGGTGTTTGGGAAACTTATATAGGGCTATATCACAACCATAAATTCTAATCTCAGTGTGGTTTTGGTACAAGTACCGATTTCCCACCTTGTTGTTCTTGGCCAATTGCAGTACTCTCTTGACCTTTGGGCTGATTCTAGGCTAAGTCTTAGAAGTCAGCATGTTCATGACTCAGTACACAAAAGGGTCTATAAGGTCCTTGTAGGTGAATGTTGTGGAAAAATTCTGGACCAAGGATGTCCAGTAGATGATCGATCTCTCCTTTCCCTTGGTGTCCAATTTTTGGATGCTCACAGGGAACTTGTCTGTCTCGTAATACAAAAACATATAAAAAACACTAAAGAGTATTTGAAAACTCTTTGAGTGGGTAGTTTGGTGGATTGTTCATGCATTCTGTCTGCAATGAACTGAGCATAATCATACATAATATCAGGAGGCTTGCCCAGAGTGAGAATGGTTAGGAAGGATATGATTACCTCATCCACATGCTCATCTGATGTGTATCTTAGGATGCATGAGAGAAAGGTGATTATACACCTGCCACTCTCTCAAAAATTAGCGGCAACATAGGGTGGAGTGTCTGTAGGAGTGTTGTGTTCCTCAATAATGAAATTCTAGAAAATTTGTTTGGTTTTGACTGGGTCTAGTGTGATGTACAGGTCCAACAGATTTCCAATAGACAAAAGTGTCTGATTAGGGATGGGTTGGATTTGTAGCATCTAGTTGATGGATTCAACAGTAATGGTGAATAGTAACTCATGGTTTGGTGCCACAATAGCTCTTTGGCTTGAGAAATAGCAGGCATGACAAAAATCTACAATGTTTGGGAATGGGTGAACTTCTGGGAATGTATACTTGGGAAAATTAGATTCCCAAAGGTGAATGTCATCCACATGGTTTAGGAACCTACCCTTACTCCAGCAGTGGATTTTCAGAAGGTGGTCTGGAGTAGTAGTGTCTTTAATTTTTAAATCCCTGTCTGCTAGGGCCAAATGGTCAATGTCCAGGTGAGGAGTTAACACGAGTCTAACATCTGGAGAGGTTTGGGCAACCATATTTAGGATAAATGTGGGAATCAGGGTTATACAAGCTGAAGTAGTAAGGTTTTGAAAGCTCAGGTGCAGTGATAGGGTAATGGCAGTTTGCAGGGTAGGGGTTTGGGTATTTAGTGGGGAATACTCTCAATTCAAGTGAAATTAATTGAATTCGATTACTTCAATGTTTGAATAAACTGTACATTCTTGAATTTGAGAGGGCCGATACTGGTTTGTTATCAAAACACATGGAATTTGAGGTTCATAATGAAAACTGGTTTTGACGGCGGCCACAGAGGGTAATGTGGCTTCAGGTATGTTGTGGATGGCTAAATTGGGCGTCCAGGGTGTACTCGAAAGGTACTCGGCGCTTGAATTTGGTTATGGAAACTCGGGTTTGCGCAAGAAGGCTTGGAAGCTTTCGCAGAGCAAATTGAGAAAAAAGGGTAAAAATGGGGGTCTACGTCCTTTTAACCAACAATGGTTAGAAATTGGCATGGAAAAGCATAATAAATAGTGATGGTTTTCAATTACGCGGGGAGGCAGTTTGGGGGGGCATCACACTTCTTTTGGCCATCGGGTGGTATTTTCCCGAGAGCACGCAAGTTCACACAGTGTTGCCACGTAGCCAAAATGGGCCCGGGTAATATTGCTTATATCGCGTGCTCTCAAGCAGGTAAAGTTCAGGAGGTGAATAGATGCGATATGGATGCACACTGTTAGATCTACGGGTGGTAGATCGGATGACTGTCGCACAGTGAGGTTGCACAGCAGGAAATTGGGGCGGAAATTACTAGGGCCCATGGATTACTTACAATTTATTTATAATTAATTTATTAGTAATGGTGGGATTAAAAATATAATGACTAGGTTTATGTAGCGGGATTAGTTTATCACACCAGAGTGGCAGTTTAAACAAGTTTTGTCGGGAAAATGGTGAATTGCGGGGTTTATTAACAATGCCGGGGTGGGGGAATAAAACTTAGGATAAAGGGTTTTATGGGTTTTTAGTGAAATAAGGAATTCATAAGGGGGAAGTGATTTCTTTTAAAGGGGAAAATGGGTTTCACACTAGGGAAAAGGGTTTTGGGGTATGGGAATGAATTTTGGAGGGTAATTTGCTAGGGAAAAGTGTGAAACCATAGGGCAAGGGTGAAAATGAAGGGAAAAGTTGTCTTTATAAGAAATGAGGGGGTAAAAATGGAAGTCAGTAAGTATTTATGGGGGGGTGAAATGAAATGAAGGGGAAGTTACCCAAATCATCTTATAAGCATCATTTTACTTTCATGACTGCTCCTGCACACTGAAACACATGATTAAACATGATAAATGTTCTTATGCTTCAATCAACTTTATGCTTTCTGCAACCTTTCTTCTACTTACTCTAACATTTTTTCTTCACTTTGTTGGGTGCATTTAAGCTAGCAAACCCTTCCCATTCCTTTTTCTTTTGAAAAGTAAACTATCTACTTCTAACCTTATATCTTCTAATGGCTCAAATTAAGCTTATAAGCACATTTTATTTCTCTACCTATCTACTGATCTGCCAAGATTAAACAGTTTGGCTAGTTCTTGATTCTCTAACTATAAATAGGAAATTTAAAGCATGAAGTAGTCAAGATTAAACAGTTTGACTATCATGGGTTGTGGCATGTATGACAAGTTGCACACAACCATTATTTTAGACAGTAAAGTAGAGAGTAGTGGCACTTGGACTTGCACACTTTCATGATCTGTTTTTGTTTGGGGTCCATATTTTTTCATTTTTTTTATCTTTTCTTAAATTCTTTTTGTCCTTTGATATTTATTTTAGGACATACCCTCTTTACAATTTTTAATTTTAACATGGAAAACATTTGCAGAAAGCAAAGGTATGTACAATATTACAAGACTTAACCATAGTCAATTCAAAATTATGAATCCTGTTATTATAGGACCCTAATAGGAGGGTCAGCAAGTTTTAGATTTTCACCTCCAGGATGTCGTATTATGCCACCTGGGACACCTTTGCATTCCTTCAAGCGAGTGTGCCAAGATTATTTGGGAAGCAAACTACAGTTAGGCCACTGGGAATATTGTGGTCGAGAAAATGGTGGCAGTACTGGAGAAGTATTTCTGTTATGAAACCAGCTCACAAAAAGATAGAAAAGATAGATGAACACCTTGGAAATAAGCCTCTTTGAGGGGGCAACCTCCTTTACATTACAAAAAAATAATTCTTTGATGATACAAATGACAATACCTCCTTTCTATGTATAGGAGTCTAAGGGATCATAATATAATTAGAGCCGACATAACAATAATAATGTAAGGGCACAATAATAACAATAGTGGGATTATATGGGGCACAATAATAACAATATGGGGACTACATGGGCACAACAATATAATAAGAGGGTTGTACTAATAACAATAAAGGGTTACACTATTAGTATAGGGACCTAACATGCCCCTCTCCTTCAAAAAGTGTTGTCCTCAACTCTTGAGTAGTTCTTGATGCTTCTGTATAAATTCTTGTCCTCCCATGTGGAATCTTCAGTGGGTAAGTTCTTCCACTTGATGAGATACTCTAAAATTGATCTATTTCGTAGCTTTCGATTTCTTGGTTCTGTGACTGCTTCAGGTTCCAATATGATTTTTTCTTCCTTGTCAAGTTCTCGCAATACTATTTCAACTAGGACCTTCTGGAACTTTTGAATGAGTTTCCACTCCTTTGGGCATATGGATATATGTAAGGCCTGATCCTTGGAGGAACACTTCTTGGAATCAAATGAATGGCATGATCATGATCACGAATAGGTGGGAGGCCTTTGGGAGTCTCAAATACCTTGGAATGATTCTCCAAAACATTTTGGAGATCTGGAGAAAAACATGATTTCCATGTGGGATCCTCTAGTGAACATAATTGTGCAATTACACCCCGTTGTTCTTTATTTAGAATCTTTTTCATGATGTTAGAGTTTATTATCTTTCCAGGTTTTCCTTCGATACCCCTCAATTCAGCTTCCTTTCATTCCCCAAAAAATTTCAAGAAAAGTTCTTGAAAATTAAAAGCTATTGTACCCAAGGATTGTAGCCATTGGACTCCCAATAAAACATCAGCACCACCCATTGGAAAAGAAAGCATTGGGCTATTCAGTACATATTCTCCCATGGATATCTTGATATTATGGCACTTTCCAGAGCAATTTATGGTTCCTCCCCTTACAACCATCACTTGAGACTCTGGTGTTGGATATAGGAAGCAACTGAATTCCTTGGCTATCTTACAGTCAATAAAACTATGGGTACTGCCCGAATCAATCAACACTCTTACCTTTTTCTTCTTGATATGTCCTTCTATCTTGATAGTTTGAGGAGTGGTAATTTCTTCCAATGCATTAAAAGATATGGTCAGATTGATTTCTTGAGACTTGATGTGATCTTTCAATTCTTGAACATTTTTCTTCTTCTTTTAGATAGGAGGAATGACCTGTTATAGAGTTTTAGTGAACCCAACATTTCGGACTACCAAGTGAGTCCATCATCACCGAGATGCGTCAATAGATATTCTTCAGATCTTAATGATGTATCCAGGGGCTAGATTTAGGTTATATATATATATATATATATATATATATATATATATATATATATATATATATATATATATATATATATATATATATATATATATATATATATATATATATATATATATATAGGAAATTGAAGAAAAGATGTAAGAAAATAGGTCGGCTAGATTTTCATTTAATTAATTAATTAATTATTATTCTTTATTTAATTTATTTATTATGATTTTTATTTATTTATTTATTTATTATAATTTTTTTTAATTAACTAATTAATAGGTTTATAACTTAATTGATTTTATTTTTTACTTACTATGTTATTAATTTTATTTAAATATATGGTTTAATTTGATTGGTTAATTTATTTATTAATTTGATTGATTGATTAATTAATTAATTAATTAATTTTATTATTTATTCTTTATTAATATGTTTATTAATTTATTCTATTATTCACTTGTTAGTTTGATTAATTGATTAATTTTTAGTTTATTGATTAATTGTTATGTTTATTTCTTTAATGTAAAATTAACTAATTAATTGATTTATTTATTATTTTTTTATTAATAATTAGATTAATTACTTTTATTAATGTTTTTAACTACTAATCTAATTTGTCTGATTAATTAAAATTAATTTATTAGTTTTAATTATTTATTATTTGTTAATATGTCTCTAATTTTATGTATTTATTTCATGTTTAATTATTTATTGATTTTTCTTCTTGATATGTCCTTCTATATTAATAGTTTGAGGAGAGGTAATTCCGTCCAACGCATTACAAGATATGGTCGGATTCATTTCTTCTTTCTCAATGTGATCTTTCACTTCTTGAAGCTTTTTCTTCTTGATATGTCCTATCTTGAGAGTTTTAGGAGTGGTAATTCTTTCCAATGCTTTACAAGATATGGTCGGATTCATTTCTTCTTTCTCTGGGATTCGTTCCTGGTGCATATACTCTTCTTTTGGCGTTTCTTGATCCTTTTCTTCCTCCTCTCCACAGTCCATGTAAAATAATTTCTTCTCAGCACCCTTATGACCTTTTAATGTATTTGTTATCACAATTGTAACAAAGCCCTTTTTCTCATTTTTCTTCCGATTTTTGTGGTGTAACCCATGTAGGTTGTGGAAGTCTAAGAGAAACTAGTAAAAGCATGTTAATGTGGATCCCTTTTTCCCTTTTTGTGGCAAACAAGTTTTATAAAAATAAATGGAGTTCAAATGTTTACTCTTATATTTACAAAATCATCAAAAATTAGGTGGTGGCAAAAGAAGACAAAACATGTCAATTTAAATTCAACTTCATGTCATTATTTTTCTAAAATTTAATATATAATTTTTATCTAATTTATTCATTTTCTTTAAAAGATATCATTAATATTTTACATAAATTTTTACGTAGTGACAAAACCACGACGCAAGAAACTACCCTTTCAAGTTTATAAAATCAATGTTTTTTTAATAGAAATTTGAAAATAGCATATAACAAAATGTTAAAATTATTTTTTGAAAATTTTAAAATATATTTTATATTTTTTATAATAAAATTTTTATTATGATTATAATAACGTATTTTATATTATTCAAAATATAATATATAAAATTATTTGTTTAGAAATTCTACTTCTATTTGTATATATAAATTTTAAAGAGTTTTAGCATTTCATTTAACTTTACATAAAGTTATTTATATTTTGTGAGTGATTAACCATAGTATTTACCAATATTTACTATCAGTTGACTTATTTGCAAATTTAGTATTTACTTTTTATAACATTATTTATATTTTCTAAACCCATTAAATAGGTTCACTATGGCTTTTACCAAAATTTATTGTGAGTTAGCTTTGTTACAAATTTAACATTTATTTTTTATAATTAACAAGTATGAAACTCAACTCATTTAATTGATATTTTTATATTATTCCTTTTATATTTTTTCATTTGAGTACTTTTTTACTTTTTCCATATAATGAGACACATTCCATCATTATAGTTGTGACGGGTAGACTTCCTTGTTGCCATAATTTTGCTTTCCACTTTGTAACAAAGCCCTTTTTCTCTTTCTTCTTCCAATTGTTGTGGTGTTGCTCTAAAGAAGGTGTTGCTCTTTCTATCCTCATAATGTGCTATCATTTCCTCCATGAAAATTAACCACGTAACAAGTTGTTTATGAAAACAAAGCCCTTTATACCATAAGAATGGATTCAGTTCTAAATATGAATATCTAATGCATACCTTTTGTAACAGTTGTACACCATGTAGATCAAAATATTGCTCCATCTGTAGTATCCAATTTACTGGATCCTTTCCATCAAATTTCCTCATATCGCCTTTTCTTGATTTTAGGAGCTCGATCTTGAAATGACTGTAACTCTGTACTTTCAGATCTCAAAGTTCTGAAATTGCGTATGGTGGTAGCCCTCTAAGTCCTCTTTATAACACCACAAGTCTCATCAGAATTTGATTCTCCAAGAAAGACTTATGGCCAATATCCTAATATGACCTCATTATATAATGTTTCAGTAGAGTGAACTTGTATGATGTGCCACGTGTCACTGTTTGAACCTTCAGATCTGAAAGCTATGCACAGAAAACTACAGTTCGTCCTCTTTCTGTAACTTCTTATGATATTTCAATTTGTTGCTCAGAGAGAAAGTAATGACAATTTTCCCAAGGTGACCTATTTGGATGTAATTCAAGGGTCTGAAAAAACCATAACTTCCTCAAACTATATCGCTGAAAATATAGTAACACAGGATCTGAAATTCGGAGACAAGGTTTAGACCGATTTCTTCTCAAATGGATTTTTGTTTTCTCTTATGAAACTTCGTAGCGAAAGAGGTGTAGCTAAAATACCATGATGACCTATTTTATTTGAAATTCTAGAGCTTGAAAAAACCTTAACTTCCTTAGATCATATCTCTGCAAACATAGCGAGACAATCTCTGAAATTCGGCCCTGAGGTTCGGCGCGAGTTCTTCTCAAATGGGTTTTTTTCTTCACTTATGACATGTTGCGAAAACAAATTTATAGTGAAAATGCCACGATGACCTATTTGGAGTAGTGAAACCCTAGAATCCACAGCTCTAATACCAAATGTTATGAAACCAGATCACAAAAAGATAGAAAAGATAGACGAACGCCTTAGAAATAAGCCTCTTTGAGCAGGAAACATCCTTTACATTACACAAATGAATTCTTTGATGATACAAATGACAAGACCTCCTTTCTATATATAGGAGTCTAAGTGGTCATAGTATAATCAGAGCTGACATAACAATAATATTGTAAGGGCACAATAATAACAATATGGGGATACATGGGCACAAAAATATAATAAGAGGGTTGTACTAATAACAATAAGGGGTTACACTAGTAGTATAGAGACCTAGCAATTTCTATTGGCCAAAGCTTCGACCAGATGTCACGAATTACATTAGATCCTGCACTGCCTGCATTATTGCTAAACCAACCAACAAGAAGCAAGGCCTCTATACTCTGCTGCCTACCCCTACTCGGCCTTAGGAACCCATATCCATGGATTATATGTCGGGCTTTCCTTCTACTAACGATGGCAATGACTTTGTTTTTGTGGTTGCTGACACATTCTCGAAGATGGCCATTATGGCGTTCTGCAAGAAGAATATCACAACAGAAGCCACTGCTAAACTATTCTTTGAACGAGTGTGGGTGCACTTTGGGATCCCATAGTCTATCATCTCAGATCAGGATAGTGGGTTGCTTAGTACATTTTGGTCCAGTCTATGGTCGATGTTGGACATCGAGCTCACTAACTCCACAACTTTCCATTGCCAAACTGATCGTCAAACATAGGTCGTCAAGAGGATGATCATACACATTGTGCGCATGTACAACTCAAAGCAAACAGGCACATGGGATGAGAGCCTCCCATATGTCCAGCATAGCTATAACCAGGCTCTCCATAGCTCGACTGGCCACAACCCTTTTTAGGTGGGCTTGGGATTCTAGCCACTATGTCCCATTGATGTGGCCATGCCATTTGCAGCTACTTAGGTAGATTCAGCGCATGTCTAATACGAAACTGATAAGGAAAACAACTTCATTGAGCACATCCAACATATCTGCCAGTAGGTCCATGACATTTTGGAGAAATCAAATGCCATGTACAAGCATCAGCGTGATCAACATCGGGTGCCACACAAGTTTCTAGTGGGTGACAAAGTCAGGTTGCGTTTACAAAAGGAACGCCTTACTAGAGTCTATCCAAAACTCAGACCGTTCTAATATGGTCCTTACACCATTACCAGGGCTGTGGGAGACAATGCATTTGAACTCACCATTCCCCCATTCCTTGTCTTGTACCCAGTATTCAATGTGGACAGCCTTTGACCATACTTCCCGCCATTGCTAGACACATCAGACATTGCAGAACATCTCACACCTATAGAGTTAAATCCAGATTGCATGGAACAATAAAAAATTGATCAGATCATGGACACATGGATAAAGAACACCTGACAACAAAGGATCCAACTATATCGAGTTGTGAAAGTAGGCCAACTCCTTCACCAGGGAAAGGGCTCACCAGGGACCAAGTTCAGTAGAAGTTTTCCCATCTCATGGAGGCACTCAATGAAATGGGGACCATCGCTTCTTGGGGGGGAGGGGGGAATGATCCTAGTAGATATTGGTGGTGACCTACCTATTCCACTTGGACCCCCAACACTGTCTCTTTTAGTTTTTCAGTTTCCTTAATTGTAGCACAATTTACTATTTTTGGTAGTTGTTTGGGTCCTTAACTTCCGGAGCCGTTTTGAGGCCCTAAACAACATTTTTAGGGAAAACAGAGAGATATGGAACCGCCCAAATGGCTTGCCCATTTGTTTCTTCTATTCTCTTCGAGATCTTCGAAACAAGGTATTATCATAGCCAAACGAAGATCGTATGCCAAAGTTAAGACACCGGGAAGTTGATGTAACAATTTACCCAAACGAGGCCCACAATGTTGGCACTTCATCTCCTAGTGTTAGGTTTTTTGGATGTTTACACTTTTCCGTTGTTTCTCAATAATAAATAGACCTTTGAGCCTCAATGTAACACAGTTCAGAGGCATGTAGCTGCCACATCTCTTTTCAGAAATAATCTACCATCGCCCTAGATAGTTTATTTCCATATCTATTTGTAAGCATATTTCAATATTTGATATTAATGGAATGATGTATTATTTCTGCTGCATCTTTGTATTTATGGTTATCTCTTAATTTGTTGTGCTCCTATTTAAATTTAGATCAATTTAGGCATTTTTTTGTTATTTTTGGAATAAATAAATATATGAAGATGAATCCCTTTGAAAAGCTAGCAAATGCTCGCATTTTCACATATCGCATGATCAAGCATGTCAAAAGCCCTGTTAATGACTAAAACTTGCAAAAAGAATTCGAAAGGGATTAATGCGCTTAACCTCGAAACTATTAGAATTTTTTCATTTGAACTAAGTCCTAAAATGTTTCTTATTAAAATAATGTCTGCATCGCATATCGCCACTTACAAAGGGTGCACCCTCACAAAGTATTTTTAAACATGCAATATGTGAAATTGCGATGACATGTTCAGCCTTATCGCATCGCATTGGAAACCCTTAAGGAAGATCTGAAACTTTACCAACCATGTGATATTGCGAAATGCAATGGAAGCCTAGACTCAATGGCCAACTATGTTATAAAAAGCACTCAAGTCTGTTGCACAACGAAAAGGGCTTTATAAAGGAAATCATATCAAGTGAGCTATGCTTTGAAAACTAATAAATAACATCATGCATTTCGCATTTTGCAGAAACCAAAGGAATGTGAAAGAAAGTGCACACACGAAATGCGATAATGTGATATGTGATATTGCGTTGCAAATCGCGAAATTGGCGTTTTCACAATTAGAAATCTCACCACCCTAATAAATTTTTTTCCTAACTTACGATGCAAAGCATTAATGAGAAATAAAGCTAGGGATAAGGAACCATTAGTGGGAATTTAGTATGGGTTAATGGAATTTACGTTTGAAAAGATTTTCGACGTGATACGATATCTTCTCACTTGCATTTAATAAAAACTCCTTTCTTGTCACCTTTTCAAAGTCATCTATATCATTCATTCTTATGTTCATTTTTACTTCTCTCTATCTAATAGCTTCTGCTTTTCTCCTTTTTTAGGAACAATCCACAAAAAGAGTCATTGGGAGCAATGGAAAAGAGGGGAAAGTTAGCTGCATCTGAAAAATCATAAATGATCCCTTTGTTCTCTGACACTATGTGCAACAAAGACGGAGGAACATCAACATGGGATGCCATGTATGATTTATTACAAGTGGAGAAGCAAAGACCTCTGGTAAAAAAGGCCACAACTGATGGTCATCTTTCCTCTGACGCCTCTTTCTTTGAGACAACATGCTCATTTCTGCACCGCATAGCCACAAGGCCAAAGATAATCCCATATACAGATATGGTTAAGTGGATAATCGATCAGGAGGATGTCTCAGACAGTGAATTCAAGAATAGCAGGCAGAAGGTTATGGGATATTTTTTACCATAAAACCTGCAACTTATGTACAATCTACTAGAGCCATAGAATCTCTACAATAAAGAGTTCCATGAAAAATTTGCTAAGGAGAATGAAGACCTGGAAGATGTCACATGGACCTAGACAAAAAACGAAGCCAAGATCAAAACGGATAAGACAGGTATGTATTCTACAACATCTATCTCTCCCCCTCATAGTTTTGCAGCAACCATACTATGTAGAATGTTTGGCAAGCCCGATAGTACCTGTTAGCTCTGCTATTCAATGCTAATTTTCTAAGGTCATAAGAGATCTAGTCTGTTTGGTTGTGCTAAAATAGGTTTCATAGTCGGTCATTTTTCCCTTCTTTCGTTCCTATCCCACTTTCTCTCTACCCTCCATTCCTCTATTTTGCTGCTAAACCCTGCAAAATAATCCCGTTTTTACTTTAGCCTCGAGTGCAAACCCCAATCCCTTCATAGAACTGCACCCAAATGACCTCGCACGCTCATAAACCCATCACGCCTCTTTCGCACCATTGATTAACCCATGTCGATCTAACGGCCCACATCACGCCCGATAAAGTAACCTGTCTGATTACTCTCCACCGTCAGATCCTTCTCTGCCACGATCTGACACTTTTCACTCCTTCCGTGCCTGCAACTCAATCGAACAACAGCGTGTGATGAGAGTGGTTTTCCTCTCTCATCCGCTGCTATGTGTCGATCGCTGAGTGGAATCGCGCAGTCTCAGGATTTTATCGCTTCATGCCCGAGAGCAGTGCGATGAATACCATTACCGCCCATCCAAACCTCTGGCACTGGTTAAATGACCACACAACTGCTTAGCCCGATGACCGTCCAATCTATCCACCAAAGTTCTGATGACCCCAATTCACCCTACTCCCACCTCGGCCTATAGACTATGTTGAGCCATCTTCACTATTCATTTCCTTGATCTGACGGTCATCCTTCCTTCTCATCCCGATTGACTATTTTCCCATGCATTCCACATCCTTGACCACTCTGTTGCCCAAGGAAGGAGATAACTAGTTTGCTAGTACTAGTCACAATCAGTTCCCAACAACCATATTTAATAGAAGACATGGCCAAGAGGGAAAAGGACGCAACACGACCCTGTAACTGAATTTATCAGTTATGGACTCCACTGTTATGAGCACTCTAACGACCAAAAGGGACATCACAACGCTTGAGCAGATCCGATTCATTCACTGAAACAAGAAAACACACCAAAAGACTCCATGAGGTAGTTAAATGCGGTTGGTGGTCAATTATGACCCCTCCATACCTAAAATGGCCAAGTGCCCTGGTAATGTAACTCTATAAATACTCATAAACAAGATGCAATCAAGGTTGGCATTTGATGTAAAGTTCAAATTCTGGAGACTGTAGATATTTTGTCACTTGCAGCGTCTCGTCTTCATTTTCAGCTAATACAAGCTTCTTTTGCTATTAACTACTCACTTTCCATTTCCCTCTGTTCTAATTTGCGCCTGATATGCTATGTTCTTGATCTTTGAGGTTTAAGACTAGATACTTGTCATCCTATCTCTGTGTTAGAATCTTGTATGCATCATTGAATAGGTGGTCCAGGTTTCTTTCTATCTAATGCAGGAGAGTTGTCATCCTGTCTGTGCATTAGTGGATTAGATTTACAAACTTCTTTACTAGTTGCAGCCAACCATCACATGGTTTTGTGCATCTACTGGTGTGGTTATTATTCTCCATATTCACCTAATACCTCAAACTGTGAGAAATTGGTGGTCTAAAGCCTTCTAGTTTGGGGGTGTTCACGCAGGTCTAAAGTGAAATAAAGTAGAAGTGGTTGTTTGGCTTGAACTAAATCATCATTCCTTCCATTAAACCTACAACAATAGTTGAATTTATATGTTACCAGGAATCTTCAAGCTACAACCTAGGAGAGTTTCTTGGAATCCTACCATAGTTGGCACCATTGCCGGGGAGAGAAGATTGAAGCTCAACTTCCCTGGGAGAATGACACAGATCCTGCTTTGATGATAGATAAAGTCTAGACACATTATTGGTTGTAATCATCTATCTGGCGACTCTACTGGAGGACCAACCTTTTGGCGACTCCACATTATAGTTTTGGCTCAGTCTGAGAGACATACGTGGAGAAATCCTCAGAAATCACCAGCTGACCTAGTCCCTGACCCTGAGAAGATTGTCAAGCAAAGAAAGATATCATGAAAACGAGCATCAAGATCAGGTAAGCCTAAACAATCTTATGTATCTCTACAAGAGAGGCTTGTAACTGAGCATATAAATGTTGGAAATATAGAGCCTAGCACTATTAGTGAAGAAATAATCCCAAAGATTCATAAAGCTCCTTATTCAATAAGTTCCCCTTTGGATCTTAGTCCAAAGAAAATCTCCCCTATAGTCTGTCATATTCCTTTATCCTTGTCAGTGATTTCTCGGTTCACTACCTTTCAAACTACCAGTACCTTTCCATCTACCACAATCATGGCAGGCCCACAAGCACTTATCAAAATGGAAAGAATCATAGCTGCTAGGTATGGAACCCTGGTCCTACCTATCCCTTTGAATGACATGCCTGTAGGAGAATATTAGAAATACATGCCTAAGTTCACTGGTACAGAGGGAGTAACAACTGAAGAGCACCTTGAGTCTTTTTATAGCTATGCTGATAACCTAGATATCAGTGAAGATGATGTGTGGATGAGAGTATTTGTCCAAAGCCTTGATGGAGAGGGTATAAAGTGGTTCAAAGAGGTGACCCCTAGGTCTATAACAGATATTGAAGCATCAGATGATGTTTTTTTAAAGCATTGGGGAGATAAGAAAGACCTGCTATCCTACCATACTGAGTTTGGCAACCTCAAAAGGGAAAATGTGGAGTCATTGTCTGACTTTAATAAGAGATTCAATCGTATGTATAGCAAGATACTAGCTGAAGTGAAGCATACCCCCACCTCTGCCAAACTCACCTATGCTAATGCCTTTGATTTTGATTTACGCTTGCTATTAAGAGAAAGAAGGTGTGCTAGTCTAGCTAAAATGTAAGATGCAGCCTTAGAGGTGGAATCCAATATCATGGCTGCAGAGAAACTGAAGGGTCATGCTGTTAGAAGGAGGCAGAGAGACGAGGCTTCCTCCTCTTCTTCATCTCCAGAGCCAAAATTAGACAAAATGACTAAAATGATAGAGTCATTAGCTGCTGAGATATCCAAACTAAAGGTTGAGCAGAGTTCTGAGAAAGCAAGGCTACCTAATACATTTGCTCCTAGAAATCCAAATCCATTCAAAAGAGCAAATGAATAATTGCAAATCATTCAATGAAGCAAAGAGTCCAGTGAAGAACAAAGGGTTAAGACTCCTTTCTAGAACGTAGTCATGGGGGAGGAACAGTTTGATGAAGAGGATGAGATTCACTGCATGGAAGACAAGGGTAATGCTGCCTTTTTGACATTAGCTACATATGAAGAATCATTACTCAAGGACTAGACTAGTCAAGAGTGGGATAAAGAAGTTGTTCTATAGGCCGAAGACCAACAAAGATATAACTTGAGGTCAAGAACGCGTAATGTCAAAGAGAATCCTGCCCAAAGAGCTGTTGTTCCCACAGAGCAACAAGCAAAAAAAACTAGGAGCTGAGCTAGTCATCCTCAAGACACTAGCTAAAGAGGTAAGAGGCCCTGATAAGTCCCCTTTCCCTTTCAATTTTGAATCAGAAGTCCAAAAGTTGAAAATATCTGTACCCCTGATAGAACTTGTAAAGAGTGAGGCCTTTGGAAGCCCATCCTTGATGCCCTTGAGCTGAAAACCACACAAGCATCCAATGACCATGTGAATTTACAAGATGAT
Source organism: Pinus tabuliformis (assembly GCA_031772625.1). Classification (NCBI taxonomy): domain Eukaryota; kingdom Viridiplantae; phylum Streptophyta; class Pinopsida; order Pinales; family Pinaceae; genus Pinus; species Pinus tabuliformis. Next base: position 1,009,969,379 of record CM062817.1, read on the forward strand.
AAACCTGCAATTGTGCTTAACCCAATGACTGAACCTACTGATAACAATTCCCCATAATTTTATGTCTCTTTGACCATTCATGGCAAAACCCTCCACAATTGTCTGCTGGACACAGGCGCAACCATAATCTGATGCCCAAAGCTGTCATGGAAGAGTTAGGCCTTGATATTGCTAGACCTTATCAAGATTTATTCTACTTTGATTCGAGGAAGGTGAAGTGTCTGTGGTTAATCAAAGATTTGGCTATCACCCTGACTCAGCTACCCATGAAGGGCATGATGATGGATATTGTGGTAGGAGATGTCCCCCCCAAGTTTGGTATGCTACTTTCCAGATAGTGGATTAAGAGGTTGGGTGGGACATTGCAAAATGATTTATCTTATACCACAATCCCAATTTTTGGAGGGGAAAGAAGAAGATTATATAGGGAAGCCCAACTGGCCTATATTATCAGTGATGAGAAGAATCCCAGTAATCATCCTATCTATGTTGTGGACACTGACTTTGGGGCATGCATTCTCCAAATTGAAGAATCCCATAAGGCCTCAGTGCAGCTCAAGAAGCCAGCTGGCTAGGACATGGAAGAAGAATGGACAAAATCTTGGGAGATGTTCTTTGATGGAGCTTGTTCAAAGGAAAGTGCATGAGTAGGAGTGGTGCTGGTATATCCAAAACAAAAAAGCACACATCTATCTTTCAATCTGACTTTTCGGGTCACCAAAAATATAGCAGAATATGAGGCTCTGATATTGGGCTTAAACACTGCCAAAGACATGGGAATCAAAGACATAAGGGTGTTTGGAGATGTTGATTTCATCATTCAGCAAGTGAAAAAAACGTTCCAAGCAAGGCACCCAAGGCTGAAAGCATACAAAAATGAGGTATGGAGATTAAAAGATTCTTTTGATAATTTTTGTATCTCATATATTCCTAGAGTCAAAAATCAGCTCGTTGATTCCCTTGATATGTCTGCTAGCATGTTCATCCCTCCCATGCCCCCTAGATTGGTTTATGAAGTCTAGATAAAATATAAACCATCCTTGCTTGATAATGTCCAGCACTGGAAAGTTTTTGAGGATGATGATGAAGTAAATAGGTTTTTGCAAGTCATTGATGAATTCTCTGAAATTCAAATTGATCAAGAGAAGGAAACCTTGGAGGAATGTCCCTGGCCCCTGCTAAAGAAGAAAATGGGCCAAGACAACATCGTTCAACTACCTAGCAATCATATACCTAAAGGGATAGTGCCTTTAGAGAATATGTTTGACCAAAATGATGTGCCTCATAAGATTGCCCAAAAAGAAGATCAATCTGCAGTCCATAGGCATAACATAGGGAGTCCAGATCATCCAATGTATATAAATCTATCCACCCATTTGTTTGCTACCCAAAGTTCTGAGTATTGCACCTTAATGAAACAATTTGCTAATGTCTTTGCCTGGGAGTACAGTGACCTCAAAACTTATGACAAAAATAACATCCAGCATAAGATCCCATTGGAAAAAGACACCATTCCTTTCGAACAGAAGCATATACCCATAAATCCTTTTCTCCTCCCTCTGATTGAAAAAGAAATCAAGAAGTTGTTGGCTACCAAAATCATAGTTCCTCTGAAATATTCAAAATGGGTAGCCAACTTGGTAGTGGTGAGGAAGAAAAGTGGAGAAATTAGGTTGTGTGTGGATTTTAGGAACTTGAACAAATTCTCTAAGGAAGACAATTACCCCCTGCCAAACATGGAGCATTTGCTGCAGAAGGTCTCAGGAGCCAAAGTCATGTCTTTCCTGGATGGATTTTCAAGGTATAACCAAATTTTTGTACAAATAGATGACCAAGAAAAGACTGCTTTCACCACTCCTTGGGGCACTTTTATGTACTCCAAGATGCCTTTTGGGCTGATGAATGCTGGAGCCACCTTTCAAAGGGCTATGGATATAGATTTTGTAGGAGAGAAGGACAAGTTTGTCCTTGTCTACCTGGATGATATAACAGTATACTCCAACAACCATCAAGATCATTTGCAATATTTGAAGAAGGTGTTCCTAGAATGCAGAAGGTTTGGGATATCAGTGAACCCTAAGAAGTCATAGTTTGATTTAAAAGAAGGCAGGATGTTAGGACACATTATTTCTACTGCAATTGTCAAAATTGACCCAGAAAGAGTAAAAGAAATACAAAACTTTTTTGTCCCAAGATCAAAAAAGGAAATCAAATCCTTTCTGGGCAAAATAAATTTTGTAAGGAGGTTTATTCCTAATTTTTCAGAATTAGTAAAACACATTACCTCCATGCTAAAAAAGGGATCGGAGATCAAATGGACTGATGCAGAAAGAAGATCTTTCGAAGCCATCAAGAGAGCTATTATGGAAGCTCCCACTTGGATTAGCCTAGACTATAACAAGGAGTTTCATATTTTCTCCTTTACCTTAGGTGACACCCTTGCAACAGTTTTGTTGTAGAATGATGACAGTGGTTCAGAGCATCCGGTGGCATTTTTCAGCGAAACGTTAAGGGATGCTGAACTAAGATATGATATCATCGAAAAGAAGGCTTATGCTCTTAACAAATCCTTGAAAGCTTTCTGAATATGCATTCTTCACTCCAAGGTAATTGCATATGTGCCCTCTACTTCAGTAAAATATGTCCTAATGTTTCCAGACATTGATGGAAGAAGAGCTAAGTGGATTGCAAAGCTTATTGAATTCAACATAGAACTAAAGCCCACCAAGCTGGTCAGAGGTCAAGGCCTTGCCAAGCTAATGGCTGAAGAAAATTGCAGAACATTGGACATGAATCAGATAGGAACAAGCTCAGATGACGAACAAATAGGGGAAGAAACAGTTGAGCCCGGGCAGAACGAGTCAGTGACAGAAAATCTAGCTTCTTGTGAATGTTATTCTACAATAGTTCACTTTTTGCTGAACCTAGAAGTTCGTCCAGGCCTAAGTTCGAGTCAAGCTAGAACTACTAAGCTCAGGGTAGCCAAGTTCTGTGTTCATGAATACTTGCTCTACTGGATGGATCCATCCAGAATCCTTTTGAGATGTCTGGATAAAGAACAATCTAAGGAGGTCATGCATCAGTTTCATTCGAGCATTTGTGGAGGACATCACTATTGGAAAACCACAGCCCACAAGATCCTCAGAGCTGGGTATTATTGGCCCACATTGTTTTCTAATATATTTTCATTTGTAAGATCTTATGATAGGTGCCAAAGGTTTGAAGGAAAACAATAGTTGAAGTCTTTTCCCTTGAACCCAATTCAAGCTGGTGGTCCTTTCCAATAGTGGGGCTTGGATTTCATAGGGGAAATTAATCCACATTCCAGTGGCCAGCACAGATGGATCTTAGTAACCACTAAATAATTCACTATATGGATTGAAGCCATCCCTACTAGGAAAGTTGATCACCATGTGGTCATGAGGTTCTTGACAGAAAACATTTTTGCCAGGTTTGGCTATCCACACAAATTGGTTATAGGCAATGCAACAGCCTTCAGGGAAAAAGAGTTGGTGGACATGTGTGACTCAATGGGAATTAATCTAGTACATTCCACCTCATATTACCCTAAAGGTAACACTCTAGCAAAATCATCCAACAAAAGCATGATAAGGATAATCAAAAAATTGTTGGAAGACAATAAAAGGAATTGGGATTCCAAGTTGAAGTATGCATTGTGGGCTAACAGGGTGACCACCAATAAATCCACAAGGAATTTTCCATTCAGGCTGGTATATGGCACTGAGGCTGTATTCCCAATTCAGTTGACCCTCCATGTGGAAAAATTCTTGCCGGAAGAGCAAAATGAGGAAAGTGACATGGCAAAGAGGGTTAGTGACTTGGCAGAAGTGCACCAGATCAGGAATCAACTGATTGAAAATTCTGCAGCACACCAAAAGAGAATCAAGGAAGCCTTTGACAGAAAGGCAAAGATGAACAATTTTTAGATTGGAGACTTGGTGCTCAAATGGGATGCACTAAAGGAAAAGAAACGTAATCATGGGAAGTTCGATGCTCTGTGGACTGGACCATTTGTCATTGCTCAAATCCAGGGGAACAACACTTTCATGTTGCAAAGCATGGAAGGAGAAACAGTTTTTGATGGCCTAGTCAATGGGCAGTTTTTGAAGATTTATGTTGTTTAAGGCCTTTACGCCTCAACATTTTAAATATGTTATTTTTACTAGTTTTAGTGTAGGCTTAATTAGACTCTGCCCAATCGACCACTAGGAATTCTTGCTGATCTGTTTTCTAGGAAAGGCAGTGGTCTACAGTTCTTGAGACCTCACAGGGAGGATCTCATCCCCATAAGGAGCCAGTGTTAGCTCTGCTATGCAATGTTGATTTTCTAAGGACAAAAGAGAACTGTTCTGTTTGGTTGTGCTTAAAGAGGTTTCATATTAGGTCAGTTTTCCCTTCTTTGTTTTCTATCCCGCTTTCTCTCTGCCCTCCATTCCTCTATTTTTCTACTAAACCTTGACAAATAAGTCCCTTTTTACTTTAACCTCGAGCGCAAACCCCAATCCCATCATATAACTGCACCCATATGACCTCGCACGCTCATAAACCCATCACACCTCTTTCCCACCATTGATTAACCCTCGTTGATCTAACGGCCCACATCACGCCCAATAAAGTAACCTATCCAATTACTCTCCACCATCAGATCCTTCTCTGCCACAATCGAACTCTTTTCACTCTTTCCACGCCCGCAACTCAATCGAATGATAGCACGTGATGAGAGCATTTTTCTCTCTCATCTGTTGCTATGTGTCAATCGCTGAGTGGAATCGCACAATCTCAGGATTTTACTGCTTCATGCCCAAGAGCAGTGTGATGAATACCATTACCGCCCATCCAAAACACCTGTGCCCGTTAAACGACCATGCAACTCCTTAGCCCAATGACCATCTGATCTGTCTGCCAAAGATTTGACGGCCCCAATTCACCCTGCTCCCACCTCGGCCTGTAGCCTCCGTTGAGCCATCTCCATTCCTTGATCTGACGGTCATCCTTCCTTCTCATCCTGATTGACTGTTTTCCCATGCATTCCACGTCCTTGACCACTCTGTTGCCCAAGGAAGGAGATAACCATTTTTCCAGTACCAGTCACTGTCAGTTCCCAACAACCATATTTAATAGAAGACATGGCCAAGACGACAAAGGATGCAACACAACCCAGTAACTGAATTTATCCGTTATGGACTCCACTAGTATGAGCACTCCAACGACCAGAAGGGACAACACAACACTTGAGCAGATATGATTCATTCACTGAAGCAAGAAAGCACACCCAAAGACTCCATCAGGCAGTTAAATGTGGTTGGTGGTCTGACCCCTCCATACCTAAAATGGCCAAGTGCCCTGGTAATGTAAATCTATAAATACTCAAAAACAAGATGTAATCAAGGTTGGCATTTGATGTAAAGTTCAACTTCTGGAGACTGTAGATATTTTGTCACTTGCAGCATCTCATCTTCATTTTCAGCTAATACAAGCTACTTTTGCTGTTAATTGCTCACTTTCCATTTCCCTATGTTCTAAGTTGTGCCTGATATGCTATGTTCTTGATCTTTGAGGTTTAACACTAGATAGATATCATCCTATCTTTGTGTTAGAATCTTGTATGCATCATTGAATAAGTGGTCTAGGTTTCTTTCTATCTAATGTAGGAGAGTTGTCATCATGTCTTTGCGTTAGTATATTAGATTTACAAACTTCTTTACTAGTTGCAACCGATGATCACATGGTTTTGTGCATCTGCTGGTGTGGTTAGTATTCTCCATATTCACCTAATACCTCAAACTATGAGCAATTGGTGGTCTAAAGCCTTGTTGTCTGGGGGTGTTCACACATGTCTAGAGTGAAATAAAGTAGAAGTGGTTATCTGGCTTGAACTAAACCATCATTCCTTCCATTAAACCTGCAACAATAGTTGAATTTATATGTTACCAGGCATTTCTGAGCTACAACCAAGGAGAGTTTCTTGGAATCCTAATAGTAACAAATTTTCCCCAGAATAACTGCCATTAATAGATGCAATTGTAAATATAACAATAATGAATTGGGCCCAAACCTTGTCTCATAATTTGGCAAAATCCATAATAGAGTATAGGAGAAAGAGGAGTATATTTTCAAGGGTTTACCCTTCATTTTTGATGAGTGCCTATGTAATGGATGTTATCTATTTTGGCTCCAAATTTCCTATCATGGGATGGAAGTGGACTGTGCAAGACCCACTTCCTATCCATATATATCATAAGAGTATGTGGGAGTCTCATCTTCACCCTGATTTTTACAAAATTTGTTAGAGTTATGCTACCTATTCATAAGAAAGTCTACAACAAAAATGCCCCTAGGCTTTCTAAAGAAGTTGAAGTGGATATCCTACATGTATCCAGAGAGTATCAGGAGGAGACATTTAGATATATCATATTATTTGGGAGCAATGCTTCACCGCATGTCCTCCCATACTATGTCCCCGACAAGTTAATGGTCAAGGAGATAGCCTACAAAATAGCAGGGGAAGGTGGGCTGAGTAAAGGAAAGGGAGGAAGTGATCAGACAAACGAGAAAGTTGAGATAGGAAGCATACTGGAAATTGTTAGATAAACAATACAACTAGTGGATGACCTCGCGATGCCTAACTATCTCCACACAAAAAACGGTACCAACACTGACAGATGTTATATTTATTGGACGGTTGAAATACGTGATCAGCCAATCGACACAGCTAAAACCAATGACAGATATGTTGGTTTATATGGGCTTGACCCAGGTTGGAAAGAGTCATTTAGCCAAACAGATCCCGCACCTAGTGGCCCTTTCGGCAACAGCTCGCAGAGCGTGGACTGAGGTCTCACCCGAGGTAGCAGGGGAGGGTGTTGGAACTAGGTTTCCAAACCCTTGGGATGCCTTGATGTGGTCTAGAAGGGTCCCACACTGTTCCATGGCTTTGCACCACTCTGCTCCATGCAAATCCTGACCCAAGAAACTCCTTAATACTTATTAATGCACTGTTATAGATTAGATCTACTTTTTATGGTCTTTAAGCAAACATTTAACAGAAATAACTAGTTTGTGCACCCAGAAAAGATACATATTTGCATAAACTCATAACACAAGCATATGTGCATAGATAAACCAGTTATATCAACCATACATTATCCACATCCGCAATAATTTAGATTTAACACAGAAATTTAGATTCAAGTTATGTTTATTCAATACCTTCACAAATTCATTCGAATCCGCCCTATGCACTCAGCTGCAGGGGTCTGCACACATAGCTGCAGACTATACTAGGCCTCTATGCACATAGCTGCAGAGCCTCTATCTAACTAGCAACACCCTTGACTCAGACTTACACATGCTTCAAGATGTTTCTTCTCAAAAACCCATTACATTTCAGATCCAAAGTGCACACCAAAAAAATTGCCTTCTACCCATAGAGCCTCGCTCTATTTATATATTCCCATGGTCTGTGGACCATGGGCAATCCGACTTACTTCCTATTATTTTACATTATTTTTGGGCAGACAACCCTTTCACTTGACTCATTTACAATTCGTGCTCCACGCACTTCGCGGAGTCCTTACCATACCTTTTACCAGCATTGCGAGCTTTCAGCCCCAAAAATATTACACAGGCCCTCTGCTACCCAACAATCCCCCAAAAAAATCATCGTAACTCGTCCCGAGTCACTCGGCTGGTGCGGTAATCTTCGCGTGGAGGTTTTTCAACAATTTTTGCACTTTGCTTGTGCTTGCAACACACTCGGCTGCTAGCTTCTGTGCTTGTTCTACACGAGCTGCTAATGCATCTGTATCACTGGGAGTTACCTGTCTAGGATCACATACTACCTGCATGTGCGCTATCCTTCCTTCTATGGTTGTGGAGACCGCGAATGCTTCATCAATACAAGGCTGGATGCATTCCTTAAGCACTACCTCCTTTTGCCTCGCGGTGTCAACTTGTGCCTAGAGAGCCTAGGCCTTCCTCATTTTAGCCAACCGCTGTGTGATAGCGACCATTTGCACAGTCCCTCGGACTATGTCATAAGCTTGCTGCAGCTCCCACGCTTTGGTTTTTGCCTATTGTATGGTTGGGTCTTCCTGGAGAGCGATGAGCATAAGGAGGGACTAATCTAATAGTTCCGACTAATCTCATACATCTCACTTTATCATTTCTAATCCTGCTTGAATATCACCCTGGTGCTGCTCCTGGATTTCCGGTGGTGTGGCAAGATGCGCCTTCAATCTTAGCTCTGGAAATTGTAGATTCAATTCCAATTAAGCCTTCACGGCCTCCTCTTGGGCCGTACAGAATCTTGTGGCCATGCAATGAATCTTGTGAGTGTTTGGAAGTTCGGCTGGGATAGATAACTCTGGATCTTGCTGCAAGCAGCCATCATGACCTATTCCACTTCTTGTGTGTGTGAGATCAAATCATCTCGCTGGAGACTGACCTGCTCCAGATTTTGCTTGTGCTCCATCGTTATTTGGTGGGCATGGCATTCCTGGGCATGAAGCTCAGTGGTTACCCCATCCTATAGTTGGTATAAGGTTTCTCTAGGAAGAGCGGCTAGGTTTAATCCCCAACTTCACACATCCCCCTCTACTTCGGCCAAGACAGCACCTGCTGGCAACACTAAGGTGTTCATTGTATTGGTACGCACCATCTGGTCGACTACAATTGTGCCCTTGGTTAATTGTAGGCTTACCCCGCCTGGGGGTCGCACCTGTAATGCTTGCCACTGCACTCAGATCTCCACCAACATAGTTGTTTGCTCCGCGATCAGTTCCGTCAATGCACCGGTAGGGACATTACTCGGCGGTTTGATGCTGTCAAGAAATTCCTTCTCCAAAAGTTTGGCTGTCTTTGACTTTTTGCATGTGTGCGGTGATTTCCTAATGTGTGCTCTCTTGACGAGGGTTGATTCGATAAGATGGTTTGCACGTTCCTGTATCTCCTTCTCCTGTTGCATATCGTGGTTCGAGGTCATTTCCTGATCTGTCATGCTCCCTTCGGTTAGCACTTCCTTGGGTGCTTCCTTCTGCGAAGCTGCCTATTGTCACTGATGGGCCTTTTCTTCCAGGTTAGTGAGTCACTGCAGAGGTCCTTTTTGCACTGTTGCGCTGCCATTCTTTCTAGTATAGCCTTGGTTGGGGCGTGTCATTCGAGGAGCCATGTTGCTAACATCGCATAAATAACATTGTATGTTGCCATGAACTGAAGTGTGACCCATGCTTGCTTCGGATCCTTCCGTGCCTGGATATATAAGTTATGCATGTCCGCTTTGAACTCGGTCACGCTTTGCAAATTTTTTTAGGTTGTTGGAGACATTCATGGCCTGCAAGCGATCCGTGTCTAGATAGTACCCTCCATGAAGGTCCAAAAAACCCTAATTTCATAAGCCCTCACTGCATCCTTTGTAGCCTAGAGTGAGGTATATCGTACTGCTTCCGATAGGTTGTCTTCAATGCTGGGAAACTGGCTACCATGTGGAAGTTTTCCTGCAACCAGAAAGATTGATAGTAGCAACCATGCATAATAAAATGTCTTACCTTTGTCCTATGTTTCCTGATAGTTTGTCAAAAATTCATCAAATAAGAACTGTGTCTAGTTAAACTGAACCCCTGCCACGCACTATTCCACAAGCGCAATGGCAGGAGCTGGCACCTCATCTGTGCAACATTTCCTCATTATTTTACTGGCTAGTAACTGGGTAGAAATTTGCACCCCTCGATCTTTGATGCTTTCTGTTGCATACCCCCACTTCCAATTCTCCAACTTATATTTAGCCTTCACTATTTCGGCGTGACCCACATCACTACTTGTTCCGACTATGTTTGTGGGGTCATTCCCTTTTTACCGGAAAGTGAGTAATCTGGTGTACCAAATCAGCTGTGATCACAATCAGCTCCTCCAACTAGAGAAACCCATCATGTACCAGACATAGTAATTGCCGAATAACAGAGATGGTGAGGGTCATGCGGTGATAGTGAGGTATCCACCTTAGATTAAGTAACCCCACCTTCTCCACACCTAGTAACCACTTCCAATGCAGTAATTTGTCTTCAGCCAATTCGGGAAACTTTTTATTGTCTGCAAGGTCCCAATCTTCGAACTTGATACTCGAGACTTGGCCCAGCAGCAGCCCATCGAACCTTATCTCATCTGGAAGAAGTGGGGTTTGGAGCGTATTTTTTGCAGCATCCATGTCCTTTGCTAGCTTGACCGTGCCAGTCCATGGGGGGATATATGGGGTTCATGACGAGATTTGGAAAGCATCCTCTTCGTCCTCATCTTGTGTGTCAATCTGATCAATCAAAGCTTACAAATATTCAGTGGTGATTGCTTTGCCCTTTTCGGCTCCTTATATCTTATTGAACCTCAGCAATATCCTGATTGGCTGATCGGTTGCTTGTTTTTCCAAGACTGCGGTGTGTGTGGGGATTTTGGGACTTTGAGGACTGTGGCGACTTCATCTAGTGCCTCTTAGGTTGAGTATAGTTCTTCTATGAATCCTTCTTGGGTTCTCGCCATGGTACTCATGGAAACCTTTGTAGCCGATTGTTTTTTGATCGTTACTGGTTCCAATCTCAAATATATCGATGCTATCCAAAGGTTATTAGATGACCATATAAATTTGAATGAATCCCTTCCCTCCACTTCCAGCTTATTAACATCGTTTAGGCGACAGATCTTTTCGTATCTAGCTTGAAAATTTCTTCTTAATGGCCTGTCGCTTACTCCTCCCTAACATAACTTGACTTTCTTGTCAGGAATAGTCATGTTAACGGTCACTTCTCGAGTTCTCTATGTGGTAGCGTCGTCACCCGAGTGCCACCATGATGTTGTGGACTGAATGACTCTGTAGAGAACCTTTTTGTCGCATCGACCTCCTGCAAACTTGTTTATAGTCCCGCACCCTCTTTCAACTACTTGGGGTGCTGGGACTATGCTTCCTACAGCTATTCAGGTGGTTGCACCCCTGGGACAAGTCCGGAACATCCCTACTAGCCTGGTCTGCAAGCACCTTCCGAGTGTCTTTGTAGCCATTATCTATTTGCAGGCCAATGTGTGGGGTGTATCCTTCCGTAGGTGTGGGCGCAACCATGATAGTAGGGTCGTGGTGCATTCACGTTTTGCGTGATACCCGACCTAGCCCGATTTCCTTATGCGTAGACTCGTGCGGCCTTCATGGGCACCACTACCTTTCATTTTGCTGCTTCCTTCCCCAACTAGCACACTTTTCTTCCTGAGCCATGCACATAGGTTCTCGATCCCGCGAGACCTGTTGCCACCTTGCTTACTCGGGGCTCCTATTTATTTACTTATTGACACTGTCATTTGTGCCTCCCTTCTGGTATAGGCCCATTGAACCTGTGGTATCTTCAATTTCCCGGTGGTTCATTTTTCTGAGCGAACACTGAGCAAACTTCCCCCTATTCCCTTGTTGACTTTTTCATGGGCTGCTAGCAAACAAGACTGCCCCCTAACCCTTGCGCATACTTGCCTCTGATATTTGTGCCACTTTCACCGAATCTTTGGGCATGTGCTCCATTCGTGGACAATCGTTGCACACAGTGTCTTCACGAGGTCATCCTGCGGGCTTGGTCTCGGAATGGTTGTTTTGCACTGGTGAACTGGTGCCTCCACTTGTGTGGCATCCTCATCTATTGGCCTGTCCCTTGTGTCCATTGTTGCAAGGTGTAGCGATCTAAGCATCATATTACAATTTAGTGTCGTTACCTCATGTAATCAGTTTTTCCACCGCTAAATCTCTTCATCTGAGTCCGATGGGCAGGAACTGTCACGGTCCCATGAGATTCATTTTTCCGTGGTCAGATTCACTCGGTCATGATCTTGTGCATTGATTTGGTAAATACAATCTAGTTCATTGTCGTTGTCCTCATTTCGAACTGGCTTGGCATAATTTGCACCTTCGACTGGGTCTGGCGGAATGATTACGTGGAGAGATTTTTTCTTGAATATCATTTTTGCTTCTTTAGGTTGATGACTCCATTCATATTCGTTGCCCAGTCTATCCCTAATAATGTAAGATATGGGTTACTGTCATCCACAATCTCTATGACCTCAAAATCGATTAGTGTGCTTACACCGTTGATGTCTAATGTAACTCCCTGCAGTCTTCCCCTAGGCAAGATCTTTTATTGGTTCACCATCTGCAGCTGGATAGGGGACCATTGTAGTGTGGGCCTGCCAATGCACTCCCAGGTTTGTTTAGGTAGGACATTTGCGTCTAACCCCAAGCCCAAAACAACCTAGTCCATCTCATAGTCTGCGATTTGGGTAGTCAACAACATTTCCCGCCCTCTTCACAATGCATGCTTGCCCAACTTCCGTACCATTCGAGGTTCATCTAATCCTGTGCACCTAGTTATTAATTCTTGCAATCCCTTCACCACTTCGGTATCCCGGAGTAGCTTCATGCATGTTTTTAATAAGGTATTTAGCATAGAAGTATCCCTCTCTAACTCTGTTTGATCTGTGCTACCTGAAGTGGAAGCTTCCACGAAGTTCTTCTTAGCCTCCATAAATGTTTCCTTCGCGCGCTCCAAGTCAAACTCTGGTTATTTCGCAGGAGCCTTACGAACCCATGCATCCTCCTCTAGTCACTTCCCTTTATCTTCTCCCGTAGTTTCACCACTTCTAAGCATCATATTCACGTTAGGGTCTTCCACGCGTAGTTCGGCCTTCATCATTTGGACGTTTTGAGTGGGGGTAGCCAGAAGCACTCCTTTCTCCCGCATATGAGCAATTAGAGTGGGACAATTGACTGCTTCGTGGTCGAATTGGTAACAGTACAAGCAACAAGTTTTCGGTGGGTTCGTGCAATCACACGTGCAGTGCCCCGATCCTCCACAATTATAGTAGATCAATTGTCCTCATCTGCATCTGAGTCCCATTCCTGCTCAGCCCCATCCACGTCCTTGGAATCTGCCCCACATTATTGTTGTGGTAGGATCTTGCCCACGTGCCTCCATCTGCATCCTATTCACAGGTGTTTGATCCATAAACATCTAGTAACTTCGATAGTTTCTTTCATCATGGCCCACCATCCTACGAAAGTTGCAAAATAACCGCTCTGGGGGGGCTGTCTCAGATTTTGTAATAGATGACAGTTGTATGTGGCATGCTTTCCTCCCTCCTAGAATATCACGCACCAGAGTGTGGACACTGTGTTTGGCCCTACTTGTACCTCTGGTCGCAATGGTATTGGTCCCCCCACCACCACAAAGTTGGCAAAAACCAGACAATGTTCCTTTTCGTGGCCCTGGCCCTTACATTTGATACACCATACTTCTTCATGCCCTTCTGACCGTAGCGCGTATCCTTGTTTCAAGCTTCGTATCTCTAAGGATAAGTTTTGTAATTGCGTGTGGATTTGCTGAACTCCCAACCCCAGATCCTCTATTGGGGTTTCGTGCAATCTCATCGCGGTCTCTAATGCTTCAGCTTGGGTTGAGATCTTTTGCTGTGATAGCAACATCCTTAGATGTGGTGTTAAGGACACCACAAACCACACGCAGTGCTGCGCATCTCTCAATGTCATGTCAGCCTCGCGGATTGTGCTCTTTAACCTTTGATCGAGATCCCATGGGGTTTCACCTAGTAACATCACTATCTCTTTGAACCCAATGACTGACTGGGTCTCTAATTTTGGCCAACCATCTTCTTTTTTCAATGCATCTTGTATCGCCGTTATTCCAACATTTGGATGATCGCTTGAGTACTCATATAACACGTCAATGCGCGGTCCTATAGTGCGCTAACCAGGGTAGCATTTTTTATGTTATCATCCGTTATGCCTTGGGCTTCCCATACAATCTTTATCACAAGCTAGAACCGACTTGGTTCCTCATTTCCTGCACCCTTAAATACCAACAACTTGACTGCACTCACCATCCCAACCTTCGGTGGCGGCGGAGGTGGAGGTGGAGTGGGCGAAGATGGATTTGACATCAGAGAAGTAGTTTATGGCATAGATGGAGGTGGTATCAGTGGAAAGCGCTGCTTAATCAACCAGACCCCGCTTCTTGGAGAGAACCTTGCGATCTCCTCTCGCTCTCCCGCGAAATAGAAATTAGCAGGCTATTCTCTAATCCTTCGATTCCTCGGTAGCCTCTTACACTTCGCGTTATGCCAGACATCAATAAATGCACATAATCTGTGTTTCACACAACAACATTTTAATCCAAGTGTTCAATTATTTAATATACTTACCCCGCGGTCCTTGGAGAAAGCGCCTTTCTGCTTCACTATAGCTCACGGTTGTGTCTATCATGAACTCGGTAATAAACCCTCCTATTACTTGATCCAACTAGTGATATACTGTGTGTGTGATTTTGTCTTCAGATGCTTCTAGCCTACCCACCAATTCTGGAGTCCACACAATAGGTTGATCTAGTCTGCACCTTCCCACATTGTCGACTAACCTCGCGATGCACTCGTACAACTCTATTGGAAATTTCATGAAGAAGATTTCGTGGATATCAGTGTATATGTAACGATCCAACCACCCTTCCTACAATATCCATGAGTTTCTGTTTTCATAAACCACGAACTCGTGAAGCTTCTAATCCAGCCAATCTTCAAGCTCTTTATTTGTAGGATTCTAGTGTTCTGACATCAAACATCCCTTAGGCAGATCTTGGTCACTGGCAATGGAACCATTTGTTGGCTTATATGTGCCTGACATAGGTTCGGAATATTTATTTAGCCAAACAAATCTCGCAGCTACCAGCCCTTTCGGAAATAGCCCACGGAGCACGGACTGAGGTCTCCCCCGAGGTAGCATGGGAGGGTGCTTGAACTAGGTTTCCGCACCCTTGGGATGTCTCGATGTGGTCTGGAATGGTCACACACTATTCCGTGGATTTTCACCACTCTGCTTGGCACAGATCGAGACCCAAGTTACTCCTTAATACTTATTAATGCGTTGTTATATATTAGATATACTTTTTATGCTCTTTAAGGAAACATTTAATAGAAATAACCATTTTGCACACCCAGAAAAGATACAAATTTGCATAAACTCATAACATAAGCATACACGCATAGATCAACCAGTTATATCAACCATACAATAGCCACATCCTCAATAATTCAAATTTAGCACAAAAATTCAGAATCAACTTATCTTTATTCAGTTCCTTCATCAATACATCCAAATCCGCCCTGCGCACTCAGCTATATGGGTCCATGCACACAGCTACGGACTCTACTGGGCCTCTGCGCACATAGCTGCAGAGCCACTATCTACCTACCAACACCCTTGACTCAGACTTATAGACACTTCAAGACTTTTCTTCTAAAAAACCCATTACATTTCAGATCCAAAGTGCATACCAAAAAAACTACCTTCTACCCATAGAGCCTCGCTCTATTTATATATTCCGATGGTCTGCGGACCATGGGCAAGCCGACTTACTTCCTATTATTCTACATAATTTTTGGGCAAAAAACCTTTGACTTGACTCATTTACAATTCGCGCTCTGTGCACTTGGCGGAGTCCTTACCATACCTTTTCACAACATTATGGGCTTTGAGCCCCAAAACTATTATGCGGGCCCTCTACTACCCAACAAGGTATATGCGATTTTAAGGATCAAATGCAACTTTGTTTTATTTTTATTTTAACTTTATTTAGCCTAATCTGAGGAAGGTCGTTTAAACCTCCTCAGCTATTTTTGTAATAATCTATTTTAGGACCTATAATTTTAGTATTTAAACCCCTCTCATGTAGTTAGAGAGGGGTCCAAAAATTTTATCAGAAACATTCTTCCAAACATGCACTTCTGGATCTTTGAGGAGGCTCTGGTTGAATGAATGGAACAAGATTTATTTTCTTTCGAATATATGGCATGCTCTAATGAAATTTCACTTTTGCACTGTTATTTGATGTTGTATTGATTAGGATTAGATCGATATTGCTAGAACACATGAGCAGAACTTATCATATATGGTACTTTTATCTTTTGATTCTGTTTTATTTATGTATCAGGCAATAACTTTTCTTCAATTGTTTTATGTATGAAAGTTTGAATTTCAAGTAGCATTATTGCACTTTTGTATGGTGTTGGATTTAATTTTATGCTGAATATATAAACAATTCTATATGTGATATATCTTTCACAATAGTTTTGGATAACTATTTATCCAAAATGATTATTGTTAAACGATTTCACTTCTTATTTTAGTTGAATGATCTTTATTACCAATTGCTATAGCCATTATTGTAGATCACATACTTTACTTTATTCCCCTGTATAATTATAGTTTAATAGTGTTCAAAATATGATATATGTATGTGTTTTATTAGTTTATATTAGATTACACTTAGCTTAATCATTCCCGCATTACATCATATATCACCACATCAACACTATCAAAATCTCTTTTGGGAAACTGGTCCCATTATCCCCAGTGGGAGCCACTACACCAAACAGAAAAGGAGCTGCCAACCAAGGTCTGGACCTATAGCAATGATTTTCGAGGCTTCAACATTTTAGCAGTAGAAGGAGGGCCTAACTATGAATGGCAAGTAAATTCAAACCAACAAGTCATTTTAAGAGTAAAACTCCCTCACCCTTACCTCCAACTTCCCGATCACACTCCAAATAAATGACTCCTAAGCGCAAAGTTGTAAAGACACAAGGTCAATCACTTGCCTCACAACTCCAGATCGTGATCTGCACAGGCACTGGAGCACAAGCCTCCTCTACCCAATCACCTTCAACCACTGGAACATCTTCCTCTACGCAAACACCAACGATGGCTCAAAACCTTCCAAGGCCGTGGACAAATCCAGGAGTTGTATGGATGGCAAGGCCTTTACATCAATTTCCAACCCATCCCTAAAAGTGGCTACTAATGTTCAATCCTTATAATGGCCTGCTAGCTGAGGAACACATAAAATATTTTATGTTGTCCATTAATCCAAGAGAAGTAGTGGAAGAATAGGAAGTTGTAAGATGATTTCCTTATACCTTACAAGGATTAGCAAGATCATGGTAGTTTTCATTACCATCAGGTTCTATTAATATTTGGGATGCCTTTCAAGAGCAGTTCCTAACCAAATTTGGAGATGACAGATCCACGACTACCCTTCTTAATTATCTCTCCAATTTGAAAGCCAAACCTAAAGAACCGATCAAAGACTTCAATTCTCGTTTCAACAAGTTATTGAATAAAATACCAATGGCATCCAAGTCTAGTGATGAAGTCCAAAATCAATGGTACATTTCTGCTCTCCCTTCAAACGCAACTATTTTCGTTGATAGAGCTGCTAAACCAACTTTAGCAGAAAACATGAAAGAATAAATAGCTATAGAAAAACGAATTCTAGCCTTATATATGAAATATGCTTTAGAAGAAAAAAATCCAAGAAAGTGACTTTTAGGGATGAATCCAAGAAAAACCACCTAAAGATCCTTTTGATCTTGAAGGTTGACAAAAAATCCTCAAAACCATGTCTAATGAAATCATTGATATCAAGAAACAAGTAGCAGAGATGTCCTCAAAGAAATATTTTAGGCCATGTAAAAGGAATCCCTTCGCTGATCCTAAGCCTCCAAGCACTATATCAAATGATGAATCAAATATGGAGGAAGATGAAGTCTCAACAACTGAAGGACAAACATATGTTGAAGAACTAGTAGAATTACAAGGAATGTGGGATTTTATCCTTCCCAACGAAGATACACAAGAAGCACTACCTATTACAATCCAGAGTAGAATCCATGTTGATTTACCACAAACAAAACTAAAGCAGAAGGTATCAACTTCGGCTCCCAAGGACAAAACAACAGGTAATACATCTCCATATAAATCTACCCAAACCACCTAAAGATCCTTTTGATCTTGAAGGTTGACAAAAAATCCTCAAAACCATGTCTAATGAAATCATTGATATCAAGAAACAAGTAGCAGAGATGTCCTCAAAGAAATATTTCAGGCCATGTAAAAGGAATCCCTTCGCTGATCCTAAGCCTCCAAGCACTATATCAAATGATGAATCAAATATGGAGGAAGATTGTTATAGACATTTTTGTGCCTTACAGCATGAAGCACGAAATGTCCATAATCTAAGGGATCCAAAGTCCCTAAACATGTTGTTCCTACCCCTAGAGGAACAAGGTCAGCAAACCACATCACTGAATATCAGTTCTCCACCTGAAAACACTCAAAAACAAGCTAATTTTGGATCATGTCAATTGCTCCACTGAGCATCTGCGCTGAATGTCAACTGCTCCACTGTGTACCTGCGCTGAATATCAACTGAAAAGAAGGCTACCTGCGCTGGGCGAGTTTGGCCAAGTGGCACAGTCATTCCTCAAGGTGTCATTGCCCAGGAAGCTTCCAAAATGACACTTGGATCAGAGAATTCGACTGGTGATGAGTAAGAGGGTCTAGATCTCCAAGTGGAAGCAAGAACCTCCAAGTGGACTCAAGAACTGAAGAATAACTGAAGTGGGAGAGGACACTAGTGAGCTTCATGCCAGCCTCAAGCTGACTCATCCTTTCTCCAAAACTCCTATATATAGAGCTCTCTCATGAGGTCTAGGGGGGCTGGAATCTTGTGAATGTAAGGAAGTGCTGTTGGTTTGAGTATAGAACTATTGGGTGATTTGGTTGAAGGAGGTGAAGAGGAGATTTCTTTCTGCTGGGAGGTGATGCTGGATTGGGCCTCTTATGGTTGTATCACTTCCTGAACTTTACTTCTTCCATTAATAAAGCATTTGAGGTTCTTCTATATGCATGTGTCTCAATGGTGTATTGTTATACTTGTGTATTTGATTTATTCTAATCCTTGAATCAATTATGAATGTATGCTTCTTGTAGTTTCCCTCTCTTGCCATTTTGCAGGATCTTGGTGTAGCTGGGCTAGTGAAAGAGCAAGGAGCTGGGAGCAAGCAGCGAGGAGAGAAGATTGGATCAATCATTAGCGAAAGACATCGGTTAGTGGATCTCTTTCTCCCCTCTCTTACATCTCATAAAGAAGTAATCTCAAATAGCTTTGCTTTGATTGTTGCTGAGGTACTATCACCCTTGGAGTGGGATAGGGTCATTCCGTATTGGATACTTTTCCCAACAACAAATTGGCGACTCGCTGGGGATCGTATCTTGTTGGTTGTTTGTGTTTTTGCTATTCATTTCATAAACACAGGGAGTACCGAATCGAACTGCATTTGGAGCTTTCAAATGCAAAGTAGAGGGCAACTACTCTAGCTCAGTTTCTGGGCATGTTTATGATTTGAAGAGCTGATCCACAAGGACTCTGAACAGCTCTTAGTGATAGCTTTTCATCCCTTAGTGTGTACTTGATTGATAGCCTCTGATTTGGCCAAAAACTGTGAATTTTTGAGCAATCTGTAACCCAAAAACTGAGAAAAACGAAAGTTTGACTCTTCATTGCAGACACTGTGAAGGCAGTCTACATTTCAGCACAGATCCCGAAGGGGCTACCTGCGCTGAATGTCAAACTGACAGTGTACTACCTGCGCTGAACCAGTTTTGCCTTGTGCTACTGGGGTTCCCTGCTGTTTATTGCCCTGTTTTCATCCTTGTTTTTGCTGCCTGTTATCAGTCAATGTACCTATCTGAAACCAACTTTCCTTGCCACTATTCCGCCTCGGTTGTATAAAGAAACTGTTTTTGTTCTTTGTGTATTTCTTGTATCATTTGCAGTTTCCCATAACGAAAGTGAACTAGTCTTGCTGTGGCCTCTTAGATCTAGACCTGTGATAAAGTGTCGTTTTGATCTTAAGAGTTAGTTTGTTTGCTGTTCATAGATGATTGAGCTTTTGCTTTTGTCATATGGTTTGAATTTATATATTTCTAGTGTCGAAACAAGTAAATCTTAAGGTGTCTTTTGATTTTGGACAAGCTTGTTTGCTTTCACTTGAAATTGAATTCAAAGTTATACAACAGCTTTCTTTTTGTATTACATCAACATTAAGAAAGAGAAAAGAAATACCTGCATTGTGCATGTGCATTTTGACAGTTTGCATGTTGATTTAGGAAAAGTGCATTAGTGTGTGCTCTATGATCTGTGTGAAAAGATGATGTCTTTCTTTTCCCTCAGTAGTTAAGATTTTCAAAGTTGAAAGATTGAAAAGCTTGCTTATCATCTTAGACTGCATTTAGGAGTGTTACTATACATCTCGTGGTGATCCATAAAGGAAAACTGCTAAACAAGATCAACCTTAACATAAATTGAATTTACATAACAACGCATTGAAACATAACGCAAACACATAGAGGTCTAAGCTAGAGATGTGTTCCGGCGTCGTTAAACGTGATATCTTAGCGTTGAGTGGTTGTGTGATTCCTCCACGGTGAAGCGATAAGTATCAATACGGACTTGTGCTCCCACGTACCGTCGCGTATATATTGGGAGACCACTATAGGAACAAAGCCTTTATCCATAGGAAGCCGTGTCGGCCGCCCTACTGATCGCAATGCAGTGAACACAACATTCACGAAGATCGACCACTCGTACCGTAAAACGTATTCTGTGGTTTTGCGAAAAGTTTGGCACACCCTCTGCCTAGAACTCCAGAGTAGTTTCTTTTGGCCTTTTTCAAACTCTATAACTAAAAAAGTCCATCCGAGAATTTGTCACTTCGGGCTCGTTAAAACATCGAAGGAGACTAGAGTCATCTTTAGATTTTTCTCGACTCTTAAAAAGTGAAAAAGCAAGTTGTGTCTAAAGCGTCGTTATAAAATTTATTTTAATCAGAACATAATCACCTCCTATTCCTGCGTTGATCTGTAGGTTGAGAACATGGAACGCACCAACCAAGGAATTCCACATGATGGAAATCCTAGTCCTTTCTCCTCTTGGGGAGAAGTTGGTGTGCCCCACATGGCCACATTGTCGCTTCCAGGACTGAAAATTGGCCTGCCAATTTGGCTATTCTCAACCAATGTAGTTCAGAACACCATGGTTCTTGAACAGTCGAGTCAACAGTTAGATCAGTCTAGAGCTACCCACCAGCCTTCTATTTCCTATAACTCTTCCTCCAATCCTTCATCTTCGCAAGGTAGAGCCGGCAAAAGCCAAGCTCCCATGGAGAAGAAGGAGAAGAAGAAGAAGGAGCATAAGGCGACTGGGGGCAAGCAAAATACATCTGACAAATATCCACACACAGCACAGACCGGGCCTAAATCGCCATGTGTCATATGTAGAGGAGACCACTTCCACAGAGATTGTCCCCGTATTCCCCGGATACTAAGGGACTGGTCCCCTCGATTGCACAGTTCGGGAGCGTCAACCTCTGATAGCCATGTTGAATGCTTACCGTCAACCAGCGAAAGTGAAGGTTCAAGACAAAGAGGGGGAGCAAGATCCCCCTGCAGACTGTGTGAAGGCGATCACGCCATCCACCGTTGTCCCTTCTTAGACGAAGCGAAGAGAGCTTTTGAATATTGCCCGGTTTCACCATTGAGACTTTCTCCTGGATACAAAAAACTCGTGCCAAGTCCTTTGTTGGTTGAAAATACAGCTGGCCCGCTCAAGTGGTCAGCTGAAGCGTCAGTCATTGAGAATGAACCTACTGAATCCAGACCGGACGAAAGTCCAAAGGTCAAAACGGCAGTTGACCCGGTTCTTCCTTCAGAGGTTTCATCCTCAAATGACACCCTCACTGAAGAGAATAAGGATGACACCATCCAGATTCTTTTCATCATCACCGACTCTGATGAGCATCAGGGCAATGCGCCCATTCCTTTATCGCAGGAAGGAACATCGTCAGGGTCATATCCGGCCGTGTATTCGGTCCCACCACCAAGCAACCTGGTTGTGTCCTTTGATTGGAACCAACTAGGCAGACCCCGGTTGCAGCCAGTGTACCATTCAGAATCATAGTCCAAATTTATAGAATGATAATGGCTGGCACTATCATTGATGAAGGGGCATCTGTGAGTATCCTTTCCTCTATTGCTTGGAAAGCACTGGGTTCCCCGGCGCCTTTGCCTGAGATAAGAAATCTCTCAGGTTTTGATAAAGGAACCAGTCGACCATTAGGGATCCTCCCCAATGTACCTGTTACATTGAAAGGGAAGACCGTTCAAATGAACGTGATGGTCGTTCAAGGACCCTTGGATTATAACCTACTCCTTGGACGAGACTATATATATTGCATGGGAGCAATAGTCTCCTCACTCTTTAGAGTAATGTGTTTTCCACACGAAGGAAGGATGGTCAAGCTCGTAGACCAACTTTCATTTCCGGATCACGCATCGCAAATAGTCACATACCAAACCTGAATGGTCTATTCAATCAAGAAATGTCTCCACCCCCAGTCCTCCTTCCCGATGAGTGCGAGTGATTCGGAAAGATGGGACTGGAACCCAGGGGGCATGCATCCTAGTCTGCTTCGGGCAGAGAAAACCTTGGGTATAAGGTAGAATTTCTGCGAAAGAGTATGACTAGTCCGTACCCCATCCGTGGATGGAAGAGGGGTTGTTCTGGAATAGGATTCTTTTGTCAAGGTTACGTGTTTGACAAAGGTCATTCACCCTTGTCTATTTTGGTAGACATTGCCGAGGAAGTGTTTTTGTTTGATGGTGTTAACGAAACAATCTTTGGGTAACCAGAAAGAGGTAAGCCTCACCCTTTAAAAAAAATGTTTTATCGGATAAGTAGGGGCAGCCTTGAAATTGTACTTTATACCTGGGGGCATGCAAACCTTTTGGAGTGCAAGCTAAGAGCAATTATTTATTTATTTTTGGGATTAGCCGTTTCCGAACTTGCATAAAGAAAGGATGAGAGGGAGCATAGCTTATGTAAGGCGCGAGCTCTATAAGAAATGGGATCTTACAGGAGACATTTCTTATCTTATGACTGGTATATCGAGCAGTTTTACCACGGAATTTATGCTCGTTAAAAAATAAACGCAAGGTTCGAGCAGTTTTACCGCGAAATTTATGCTCGTTAAAAAATAGAAAAGCGATTGTGAGTAAGAGTTTCCTCCAGAGTTCAAGCTCATTAAAAAATGAACCTATTCCGGTAAATAACCACTGTGATCGTAAATTTATTAGCCATAAAAAGTCTTGGTCGTGTTTGCACCTGCCACCTCCATTCCATTTGGCCGATCATTCACCCCCATATGATTGTTTACCCATTTTGAGGAACAGCTGCGAAGAGTGATTTCACCTAGCCATCCTTGTGACACTGCCGTGATTGGAAAATTCCAACCTGTACCTGGAATCTGCTGCTATCCCTGTTTATCACTCGTTCCTCAAAAGACGAGTCTTCTTTGAGCTCTTTTCTCTTGACTCGTAAAATATGAAAAGTTTGCCGAGTTTTGGCCTTCCAGCTCGTTAAAAGGACCGGAAGAGCTATCCCTCCTCTAGATTTTAATCTTTTTGGACCTGAGGGATTATTGCACAAAAAGGTCGAGCGCTTGTTTTATTCGGCTCGTTAAAGTTATCAAAAACTCATCCCTTCTGTATTGTTTTATACTTTTTCGGACTTAAGGGATTAGATGACGAAAAAGGAATTTTGGAGTTAACTTTCTGTACCTTTTCAGACTCTCTAAAAATGAAAAGGACCGAGTTTTCCTTGTCGTTAGACTCGTTAAAATGATTAAATAGCGACAAACTTGTCTTTAGACGAGAACGAGTTTCCCTATCGCTAGGCTCGTTAAAACATAGCGATGGGCTTGCCCGAAGGGCAGGTTATAGAACAAGCATATGTTATCCTCCTCAAGCTTGACAAAAATAAAGAGGTACTGGTCAGAAATGACTGGGGAAAAATTGGGAGAACCTCAAAGCTTTAATGGTAGCAAGTCGCTCTTGAACATGACACTTTTCCTCCGTATCACATCGGGTTGGGTTGTTTCATTCACCGGTCTCATCACCATGGTCTTCGCCAAACCATCAACATTTGGGGTAATGCTACCGATCCATCGTATCAGTGTCGTTATATGTTCAAGAGATGTTGTTCAGAAAGAGTCAACCGTGTCCCATCCACTGCCATACATTATCCTTCATCCACCCATGATCGCCACCCTGAATCATATGTCACAGATTGTTTTCACCTCCATTAAAATCATTAGCTCCGTTCCGTGTCATTGATGTGGGATTCATTAAGGCCCTCCTTTGACGGATTGCTTCTTGTCGACTTCAGCTCATCATCCAAGAAGTTGATCTAGGAACACCCCCCTCAGTACTTTGAAGCTTGCATGCCTGAATGGCAAGTTTCTCACTTCCGGCGACAGGTATACATCAATGACCTTCGACCGAAAGATTTTGCGTGGTGTTCGACGCCAAGTCCTTTATTCACACCACGTGAATTGTACTGCAGTACCTTGAGGGTCATTTTCATTATCGGTGATTCCTCTCGCGCTTGTTAACGGTTTACATCATTGACCGGTAATCAAGCGATGTCTTTCCATGTTCGACTTCAGCGCAATTCTCACATGGATCGACTTGTACTTAGAGTGAAGATCGAACGAGTTTGAAGACCCCGGATCTAGTTTCATCCATCCGGGCTGCGATATATATTCAGGAAATATAAAAACATTTGACATGTACATCATTGCAACAGATGATCATCCTACTCAAAGGATGATAATTTCAGCAGAGAATTATCAGTCTACCATCAGACGATCATCTGTTCTATGTATCAAAATGAATTTATAAAGCTGAGCATGGGAATGCCCGCCTCAGCTAGATCATGAAAGCAGAATGAAAAATAATGTATTGTATTGTATTTTATTACAGGTCACCTCTCAGCGATTGAATGAACTTCGGATCCTCCTGATAAAGCATTTCACCCGATAAACGACCTCATACTTTAGGGGGCAACTGTTATAGACATTTTTGTGCCTTACAGCATGAAGCATGAAATGTCCATAATCTAAGGGATCCAAAGTCCCTAAACATGTTGTTCCTACCCCTAGAGGAACAAGGTCAGCAAACCACAACACTGAATATCAGTTCTCCACCTGAAAACACTCAAAAACAAGCTAATTCTGGATCATGTCAACTGCTCCACTGAGCATCTGCGCTGAATGTCAACTGCTCCACTATGTACCTGCGCTGAATGTCAACTGCAAAGAAGGCTACCTGCGCTGGGCGAGTTTGGCCAAGTGGCACAGTCATTCCTCAAGGTGTCATTGCCCAGGAAGCTTCCAAAATGACACTTGGATCAGAGAATTCGACTGGTGATGAGTAAGAGGGTCTAGATCTCCAAGTGGACTCAAGAACTGAAGAATAACTGAAGTGGGAGAGGACACTAGTCAGCTTCATGCCAGCCTCAAGCTGACTCATCCTTTCTCCAAAACTCCTATATATAGAGCTCTCTCATGAGGTCTAGGGGGGCTGGAATCTTGTGAATGTAAGGAAGTGCTGTTGGTTTGAGTATAGAACTATTGGTGATTTGCTTGAAGGAGGTGAAGAGGAGATTTCTTTCTGCTGGGAGGTGATGCTGGATTGGGCCTCTTATGGTTGTATCACTTCCTGAACTTTACTTCTTCCATTAATAAAGCATTTGAGGTTCTTCTATATGCATGTGTCTCAATGGTGTATTGTTATACTTGTGTATTTGATTTATTCTAATCCTTGAATCAATTATGAATGTATGCTTCTTGTAGTTTCCCTCTCTTGCCATTTTGCAGGATCTTGGTGTAGCTGGGCTAGTGAAAGAGCAAGGAGCTGGGAGCAAGCAGCGAGGAGAGAAGATTGGATCAATCATTAGCGGAAGACATCGGTTAGTGGATCTCTTTCTCCCCTCTCTTACATCTCATAAAGAAGTAATCTCAAATAGCTTTGCTTTGATTGTTGCTGAGGTACTATCACCCTTAGAGTGGGATAGGGTCATTCTGTATTGGATACTTTTCCCAAAAACAAAGATGAAGTCTCAACAACTGAAGGACAAACATATGTTGAAGAACTAGTAGAATTACAAGGAATGTGGGATTTTATCCTTCCCAACGAAGATACACAAGAAGCACTGCCTATTACAATCCGGAGTAGAATCCCTGTTGATTTACCACAAAAAAAACTAAAGCAGAAGGTATCAACTTCGGCTCCCAAGGAAAAAACAACAGGTAATAAATCTCCATCTAAATCTACCCAAACCGCTCCTCTTCAATAAAATTCTTCACCTCCAGCTAAACCCTGACAGTATAGGATGAAATGGAATATAACATTGTGGATGATATCAAAATGACTAGGGAAAGCATTACTTTTCATGAGATTAGCAAGTTGAAACATCAACAGAACTTGTTTCTCAATGAACTCAAAGCATTCCCTACTTTGCCTCCTCCCGATGTTGTTGTCTCGCAAGATGCGCAAGAAATGGGAAGGCCTCCTAACACTTCACTAAATAGAATCGATCCTATTGGTATTTCTCTAATCAGAGGAAGATCTAAATCGCATACTCCTCCATTTCTCTTGACTTTTGAAATTTTCAACAAAAATCTACACAACTATTTTGTGGACTCTGGAGCTTGATCTAATATTTTAACAAGAAGAGTTTGTGAGAAATTGAATGTTCAGCCTAAAAAATATGTTGTGCGCATTGTGCAATTAGACTGATCCCAAGTCGAAGTATAGAGGATCTTAATCAAGTTACCATTAGACTTTCATCAAACCCTAAAGTGTGTCAGGTCATTGACATTCTTGTAGCTGATATTCCTGAGTTCTACGACTTAATCCTTAGTGGAGACTGGTCAGAAAAGCTCCATGGTTATTTTCAACTTACTGGTCTCACATGTGGCTTCCCTATAATGGCAAGGCAAATCAAATCAGGGTTGACTGCAAAAATCATCAAAAGTATGTTGTTATAGAACTAGAAGGATAGAACGAAGTAGTTGCGTATAGCAGTGACATCATCAGAAACTACTCAGTCGAATCATTTCTAGGAAATTTCAATACAAATACTTTAGCTTTCTTGGAAAATTCTATTATATCACAAGTTGAAAACTTTTCTCAAATAGATAGTTCTAAGTGTATAAATTTTGTAGATAAACCTGTAGTTAGCTCTTCATTTTGGAAACTAATTTTTTACAGATCTAAATCCAATGATGGAGCAAGAGTAGGATGTATATTAGTTAGCCCAAAAGGGGAAAAAGGTATGTTAGCATGCAGACTTGAATTTGATTGCAAAAAAAGCACTCCTAAATGTGAAGCATTAGTTCAAGGCATGTATAAAGCCATCGACCTTAATATCAAACATGTTCAATTGTTTGGAGATTCGTAAATTGTGATAAAACAGGTAAGAAATATTATACACTATTTGTCTGGACATTTGAAACATTATAAATCATTAGTACAAGACCTTACTTCTCACTTTATAACATTTAGTATTTCCCCTATCCCAAGACTCCAAAACAGAAGCATCGATCTTTTGGATAAGGTGGCCTTCAAACTCATTCCACCCAGAGATTATAGTCCCAATCACTTTTCTATTGAACTGATTTTTAGGCCTTCTATTCTGGACAATGTCACCAATTGGTGAGTCTTTAATAACGATCCAGATGTCATAATATTTTTGACATTAAAAGGTCCTTATGATGACCAGATAATTGATGAAGATCAACATGACATCCAGCGTAAGCAAGAAGCAACTATGGATGTTATACCTAAGTTTGTTGTTAAGCTGGAAGATTTATATGACCTTAAGGATAGATTCAAAAGACCCACCAACTCAAACTTTAGAGTTGGACATTGTGGTTTGAATTAGTTAATCTTGGAAATGACCTTAAACCTCAAAATATCAATCTAGGCCTTGGTCTTACATCAGATGAAAAAACAACCTTTATACATTTTTTTAATAAATATAAGAATGTTTTTGCTTGGAATTATGAAGATCTTAAAACATATGACACTTCTATAATTCAACATACCATCCCCATGACATCTGATGAAAAACCTGTGTAGCAGAAATTGAGAAATATTCATCCCAATTTAGAAAATCAGATTAAATCTGAATTGAATAAACTGTTGAAAGCTAAGATTATTTTCCCTGTCAGACATTCCTGGTCGGTCTCCAACCTTGTCCCAGTTAGAAAAAAGGATGGTTATATTTGAATACGTATAGATTTCTACAATCTCAAAAAAGCTTGTTAGAAGGAAAACTTTCTGTTTCCTCCTATGGAACATATATTTCAATGAGTTGCAGGCTCAAAAGTAATGTCTTTCCTAAATGGATTTTCAGGTTATAATCAGATTCTAGTACATTGAGATGACCATCTAAAGACTACATTTAGAAAGAAATGGGGCACATATGCCTATCAAAAGATGCCATTTGGATTAATCAATGTTGGTGCAACGTTTCAAAGAGCCATAGACATAGCTTTAAAAAGTTTGGTAAACAAATCAGTGGTAATCTATTTAGATGATATAAATTTATACTCCAGAAAGTGCATTAATCATATGAAAGATTTAAAATGAATCTTTGAGCATTGTGAGAGGTACAAAATTTCTCTTAATCCCAATAAATGTTTCTTTGCATTAAGTGAAGGAAAAATCCTTCGATTCATTGTATCCAAAGAAGGGATTCACATTGACCTTGATAGAATAAGATAAAATTATGAAATTCCTTTACCCCATAACAAAATGTATATGCAATCTTTCGTAGGTCAGATAATTTTTTTCAAAATATTTGTCCCTAAATTTTCATGAGTTTGTTTATGTCTTGTTACAGATTTATTTGGGCACATCAACCCCAACTTACATGTCGATGTTATTAGGGTTCATCAACCCCTAATATAGTTGTTTCATGCCCTAAAGAACTTAGTCATCTGAATGCCTCACTCCCTAAGAAGTTCCATCACAAAATTAATACAGAAAGTGTCTCTAAAGAGATCATTGCAGGAAGCCCTTCCTTAGGCTACAATGCATTGCAGGTGCCACACTGACTAAGTGCTATGAACCACACTTAGGCCCTCTTTAGCCTAGGATGAGAGAGCTTGGGAAAAGTTTCGGGAGAGTTTGAATAATCAATTATTCATGGAAACCTCTAGAAGCTTCTCAAGTGCCACCTGCCCCTCTAAGTTCACCCAAGGATGAAAAAAGGAATTAGGAAACATCAACCTCCTATCTCCCTCTCTCATGGAACCAATTCCTAAAAATAGAAAGGCATTCATCATCATCATTGATGACCCAACCTCCTTCACTCATCTATAAATTGATCACTCATCCAAGAGATCTGGAGGATGAATTGTTCTCAGTTGTAAGGAGGTGTTGATGGTTTTAGTATTGAGGCTAATTATTGTAGTAATGTTGGAATTTCTTGTTGTTCATGAGGTGAAGAAGGTTTGAAGCTGGAAGGATGGCACTGGATCGAATTCATGGGTTGTAATCCTCCTTTCAATTAATAAAGATTTTCAATATTTTTCCCCTATGTTTGTGTAATCTGTCAATGCATTCATATGTTTATCATACTTTCGATTCTATGTTATTTATGAATTATGGATCATTATGCTTTGATGGGTCTTTGTTTCTGTAATTACATAGGCACTCCCCAAGTGTGTTAAGTACAGGGAGGAGCAGCAATATCAGTCAAAGGAGAGAGGGATCAAGCAAGGAATCAAGTGGAAGTTTCAGGCTGGCTCCTTATAATATTTCTCTTATTTGTCATTCATAGGAAAAATAGTGAATTGTTTTAACTATTGTTTCTAGGTTAGATACCAAACCTAGAGGGTTAGCATTTCTTAGAAATACTAATTATTCCCAAAAGAAATTGGCAACTCCACTGGGGAAATCGTTTTTCCCTTTTTGGTAGTTTAGTAGCCTCTTAGAGCATTCCAATCCACTGTACTTGATATTGTTTATTTAAGTCAAGCTTAATCCACTGAAAATTGAATTGAATTTGAGCCAAAAACACCTTCAAAATTGCTCACTATGATCATTGCATTGTCCTTAACTGAGACCTGCTATGCATTGTAGTTCTCGCATGGACACAGTGGTATGCATTGCACTGTCTATCGCTATAGCCTATGTTGATTTATTGAAGATTAGTTTTCCCATCTAGGAACTGAGTTTTTTGACCAGTTTTATCTTTGATTTAATTGCTTGCTGAACATGAATGATGTCTCATCATTGAAACTAGACTTCATCTCTTTAATTTGACCTTGTCTAGACTAGGATTGGTGAATGTTTTTATTTATTTGTTTTGTCATTTACAATCCATTGTCAAAAGAAGTGTTGATCGATTGTCGTTTCGATAGAAAAGTCTCATAAAGTCCTCATTTTCTTCAAAAAGTGAAGTGTCGTAAAGTCCTCCTTCATAGATGATCGATTAATCTATTTTGTGCATTTGATTTGATTTCATTCAAAGTGTCGAAAAGTTTCAGTTCTTCAAACCTGAAAGTGTCGTTCAATCTTCCTTTCTCTCGTAGAATAAAATTGTCATAAATCGCCATTTTGTGTGAAACATTCTGAATCGTTTGTGCATTTAGTTTTTCTTATTGTATCATTCACATTAAGAGGAATTGAAAACAAATACATGCATTTGCATTTTAGGTTTTAGTTTGTGTGCTAAAAGGAATGGTTTAGGGAACTACATTAGATTGTGCTCTTTGTTGTTTGCTCAAAAGTACTTCTATGCTCTATCCGTTATAGTTTGGATTTTCATTGTTGAAAGTAAACGAAAAGAGTGCTTATCATTCTAGATGCATTTTTTGGAATTTCAAAACACATTTCATGGTGAACCTTCAAAGGCAAATTTCTAATCAAGATCAACTAAAAATAAACTTCAATTATTCTAACAATGCTTTCGAACTTTACGCAACACATCTAGAGGTCTAGGCTAGAGATGTGTTCTGGCATCTTTAAACCTAGTGGCTATCGTTTTCACTGAAGGTTGCGTGATTCCTCCTCTTTGATCCGACAAGTGCTAGTACGGACTTGTGCTCCCTGTACCATCGCGTATATAGTGGGAGACTCCGATAGGTTGAAATCCTTTATCCCTAGGGATCCGAGTCTGCCGCCATATCGATCACAATGCATTGAACACAACATTCGGGAAGATTGACTACCCTACATAAAGTCCTTGGTAATTTCTCTTTCATTTATCACCACGGTGTATATTGCAATTTTATGATTGTTTTGGTAAACCCTCTTGTATAGAGTCTCCAGAGTAGTCACTTTCGTTCCTTTTCGACTCTTCAAAAGTAAAAGGATCATCTGATCACTTGTCCTTTTAGGCTCATTAAAAATCGAAGGTGACTAGAGTCATCTTTTGCTTTTTCTCGATTCTTTAAAATTGAAAAAGCAAAGTTGTGTCCAAGTGTCGTTGAAACTAATTGACCACAAATAACTTCCTTTTTCCTTAGTTGATTTTTAAGTTGATTAAGTAATCTGCAATTGTGGAAGAAATTCAACCCAAACATCATCATCCGCGGAGAACAACGAGTCAACTTTGCCTCCCTAAGCGACACCAATTCAGACAAAGCGGTCTATTTAACTGAGTCTAGTACATCATGAACTCCCAGTTCTTCATTTGGGTTGTTTGAAACATTTGTTTCGATAGCTTCAGAGACTTCAGCTACTCCAATTATTTCTGGTACCTCCATTCTTAAAGAGGAAGTTTCACAATTACCTGAGGACATTAGTACTAATCCTAGTGTAATAGTAACCAAGGTTGTCCAACAACAAATTGATCCTCAATTTGGAATTGTTCAACCCGGAAGTGCTTCTGAACCTGAAACAACTCCATTAGGAGTTGGTCTGGAATCTATACTAGTTCAAACTGAAGTTACATCTGAACCAAAATTTATTCAGGAACCTACCTTTGAAACTCTTGTTCATTTAACTAAACATCTAGAATTTGAATTTCAACATTCAGAAGTCGTTACCCCTCCGACATTAGTCACTGTAGAAACTATGCTTTCTTCAACACCAAAAATCTTTTACGGACCTGACGGTCAACCTCTTCCACATGATTTGATTGCCATAGAAGAGATAGTAGAGGATTTCACACCTGGCACCCCGTTTCACTTTGGAACTAGGATTGATCTTTATCCATCTATTCCTAATTACTTTTCTTCATCTTCCCCTACACCTTTGCAAGTTCCCATCGAATATTTAGGACAAATTTTGGGCCAGTTAACTATGGTTGAATAATCATCAACATCTAATACTGTATCATTTGATGCAGCTATAGCAGAATTTTCTGTTGTCACTCCTTTGATATTTTATACCACACCTGAGTCACACCTATACAGTGAATCGTCCATCCTGGTTGGTTACCAATCATTGTCTAGAACCCACTCAGGGGTTGCTTCTGCACCATGGTCAACACCCATTAACTTGTCTAGAATTATACCTATTTTTTCTCACATGGGAACTCAACAATTTGATCCTCCACATCAGTATCAATTTGGGCAATCTAGTCATCAGAGACTGGTGTATCCATTAAACACTGGATTGCCACCATATGGAGAGCAATATCCTTATTAACCATTCCTCCCTTTTCCGGGGGACAACCATATGGTAATTTCCCATAGTATTCCAATCAAACTGGAGTTAGAGTTTGTCAATGGAAAACAGTAATGCTAGATCAACGAAGGCTTGTGTATCCAACACAACCAATGCAAACTATGTACAATATTCCTACTGCACCTTTTGTTACTATTGTGCCCCAATCACAAGCTCAATCTGTTGTATCTCAACTGGTAAAAACTGATCCTTCTTCCTTGTAACCACATGTTTCAAGGCAAGAGGTTCAAGTTTCTCAAGTTTATATACAACAGTCACTTGTTTCTAGAGCTCAACAACAACCTCAGTTTAGTATACCTTTATCTAGAATTACCCAGGTGTACACTAGTATAGTTGATCCATAGCTTGGTCAATCTTTCGCTACTAGGCAACAACAGTTGGTTCAATAACAGTTGCTGTCACAATTTTAACAACCTCAACTCCAACAGTCCCAACCCTAGTTTGGACTTGGTTCACAAGCTCAAACTGGTTTTGGTCAATATCAAGCTTACCAAGGACCTAGTCAACAAGGCTTTGCATGTTATGGACAACCACAATTCCAATCTGGTTATCAATAACCACCTTATACTGGTTTTGTCCAACAACCTTACCAAGGTTACCAGATGCAGATGCCCTATGTTGGTATACAAATACCTATTACACAGGCGATTCCATCCTATCCTGGGTATGCTCCACCTGACTTGAATCAATAGTTTCCATTTGTAGCAACTTTAAAATTACTAGATTTAAACCATCTCACTAATGATCCAATTGCATACGCGCCTTGGTGGCCAGTGATTCCACATAAATTTCCATTTGATATTACGAAGTTTAATGGAAATCCATGAGAAGACCCATCAAATCATGTTATGACCTTTCATTTATGGTATTCATCCAATACCTTGAATGATGATTCGATCAGACTTCGCCTTTTCCAAATAACACTTACTGGTCCAGCTCCTAAATGGTATATTGAATTACCTAAACCTTCTTTCGACAACTTCACCATTCCAGCCACTACAGTTTTGACCCACTTCTAGTTACCCATCAGGTACGAGACTAGAACAAAACTCTTGACCAACTTTAGATAGACTACCTCCACCCATATATCATATCATATTCATGAGTGGTGGCGTCGTCGTCGAATGGTTAAGACGTATGTTCCAGATCAGCTTTTAGCTGAGTGGTTCATAAAGTCCTTGCTGCTATCAATAACAGAGGATGTGGAAAAAGGAGGAGTTGTCACAGAAGATCAAGTTATCACTCATGCCCAATATTTGGACTTGATTTACACACAATCATGCATGCTCTATGATAAAATTCCCGATGCACCTAGACAAGCCTTCACTATTCCACCATCTCCAAAATCGAGTAGGGACTCTCATGCCGACGACAGCGTGATTGATTCCTCAAGCACACAAATGGAAAGAGGAAGATTTGGTCAAACTCTTGCTATTTCCAATAAAAATGCAAATCAATCAAAAAACCCTCTTGCCTTGGAAATTAATGTTGTGTCATCTCACAAAGGCAAAAAATGAAAGCAACCAGGAGGTAAGAAGAAAGGAAAGAATAACAAAAAGAAACAGGATAATTCCACTCTTGACAAATCATTTGAATCCCCTACTGCAGCTAGAAAACCTCATTATCCATGTCTGATATGTAACGATGAGCATTTTACAAGATATTGTCCACATCGATATGAAGTCTCTAAACTTATAAAGAATTGGAATACCTCAGCAGTGTTGACAAATCCGTTTCCAACCCCAGAAACACATTTGGTTGCAACTAATAATGCTTCCACATCCCAAGTACTCATGTTGTCTATCGAAAATACAAAAATGAAGTTTTGGTGTCAAAAAGGAATAAAGATTATGGAAATCCATTGTTGTCGAATAACCAGGCTACTGATCAACGTAGTACTTCGACCTCGACTTCCAAGAAGTTGTTCCACCAATCATACCTAAATTAGCAATAAATCCACTGAAGGGAGTTGTACACAAATCAACATTCAATCCTCGTGCTCGAGCAGCTCAAAACTATAACATAGTGGAAGATCTAGCTCAATCACCTTCCTCTATGTCAACACTTGAGGTGTTGCAAAACTGTCCCTCTTAGATACAAGCTTTATTGTCAGCAATAGGTGGAATCGATCCTATGGATTCTAATCTTGTGGTTTTTAACCATACACGATATACACCACAGTTACCAGTGCAATTAGCTTTCCTAATACAAGTAAAAGCTATAAATAAAAATGTTCACCAAACTATTATTAATGAGGGGGCATCTACTTGCATTATGTCCATGAGCTACTCGAATACTCTTTGTTCACCGCCCTTGTCACGATCACCAACTACATTAAAAGCTTTCGATGGAAGAACATACACTCCGTATGGGATTTTGACTAACCTACAAGTTGAACTAGGGAGAAAAACAGTAAATGTTGAGGTCGAGGCCATTGACGGACTCCTTCATTACAACATTTTATTAGGAAGGCCTTAGGTATATGCTATGGCTGGCGTTGTTTCCACTTAATTTCGAAGGATTGAATTTCCCTTAAAGGGTGGAATCACAGTCATTGATCAGCTAGCCTTCTTTGCCGATAGTTCACGGGCCATCGGAAGCATTCCATTGATACACATAAACTCACAATTGCTTCAAACTTTTGGAGTAGGTCTCCTAAAATATCCTTCCTTGGTGGGCACTTTTACCCTCCCATCACCATCTGTTTTCGCGGAAGTGGCAAGAGTGGAGACCTACAATATGATTTCTTCTACATCATATGAGTTTAAGAAGAACTCCAACTACTTTGAAAGTGATGTTTATGGCGAGGCAATGTTGCCAAGCCCCATTGACTTGTTATAGCAATCAATCTATTAGGCTTGCGCGGAAAACCCTAATCCGCTCTCAACAATTGCATGGGTAGATAGGTCTTTAGAATATGGCACCTCTTCAGATATTTTTTTGCATATACATTCTACGGATGAAGGAATTGTCCAATCAATGATGATGGGAGAGACATCATGGGAAGATTATCATCATCAGTCCCAACTTCAAGATGAAAAAGAAGGTTACTCAAATGAACTTCATCACCCATAAATCGTTGATTTCTTGTCGAATTCTGTAAATACTATAGATTCTGAGTGTAATCTGTCTAACATAGAAGAAATAATTTCTATAAACATTTCGACCAAGCCTAAAATTGTAGAAAATATTCGTGTTGGAAAATCTTGTTCTCCATTGGAACTAGATAATTATTGTGCTCTTTTCTACGAATTTGGAGATGTCTTTGCATGGTCTTATGAGGAAATTCCAGGCATTGAATCAAGCATTTTTGAACATGAGATTAAAATGTATCCTGATGTCAAACCAGTATGACAGCAGCTTCGCCCTATTCATCCTACGAAAGCCGCTACCATTAAAGCAAAGGTTGAAAAAAGTTTGCTTGCTCGCTCACTTTCCTTGTACCTCTTACTGATTGGGTATCTAATATTGTTTCAGTGATAAATAAAAAGGGAAAATTCAAGTGTGTGTCGGTTATATGGATGTAAACAAGCATGTCCGAAGGACAACTATCCTACACCTTTCATCGACCAGATTATTGAAAAATGTGCTGGATGCAAAATCTTTTCATTCATGCATGTATTTTATGGTTATAGTCAAATCAATATACACCCACATGACCAATCAGAAACTACCTTTATATGTCCATGGGGCACATTCACATATTGAAAGCTACCCTTTGGTTTGAAGAATGCAAGTGTTACATTTTAGAGGGCAATGAATTATGCCTTCCATGACATCAAACATATTGTTCAACCTTTTCTTGATGATGTGCCTGCTCATTCACGAAAACAGACTGATCACCTGCAACATTTAAGAGAAATATGTTTACATTGTCGACACTACAAAATAAGACTCAATCCACACAAGTGTGTGTTTTGTGTTGGTACTGGTCGATTTCTCAAATTTGTAGTTTCGAAATATGGAATTCAACTCGATCCCATAAAGGTTCAAGCAATTCTTGACATGCCTCCACCTTCAAATTTCCTACAGATACAAAGACTTCAAGGGAAGGAAAACTTTCTGAGGAGGTTCATTCCAAACAATGCTAAATTAGCTAAAGGTTATACAAGTCTATTGAAGAAAGGGGTACCCTTCCATTGGGACCAAGTTGTGCAAGATTCTTTTGATGCTCTCAAAGATTCCTTGATTAAAGCATGATTAATGTATGCGCCAAACTATAAAAAATACTTTTACCTGTATCTTGCAACTGCAGATACAACCATCGGTATGGTTTTAGTGCAAGAGGAAAGTGGAATTGAACATCCTATATATTATTTGAGTCGCAATATTAATGATATAGAAAGTAAATATTCATATGTTGAAAAGTTAGCCTTAGCAGTCGTTCGAGTTGCGCAGAGATTTCGTCATTACATCCTCCTTCGCAAAACTACCATTATATCAGATTGCAACCCTATGACATATACCTTGTCATGTCAATTGCTGGGGGGTGAATATTCTAAATGGATAGTTATCTTGCAGGAGTTTGATTTGGACTTCATCAAATCCAAATCAAAGAAATCTCTCGTCTTTGCTGAGCTACTTTGTGATATTCCCTCGTCCTCCAGTGATTTAACATCCGAAGCATCAATCTTGGATGAGTCTTTGCTTCTAATTTCATCAAGTGATCAATGGTATGGAAGTATACTGGTCTATCTCCAGACCCAATCTTTTTGGCCTAATACCTCTCGCTTTGAGTAGCGACGTACTCGATACTAACCCAAAGATTATGTGATCATTGGTGATACACTTTATCATCATGGTGTCAATATGATCTTATGTAGGCGCCTTACACATGAGGAGGCTGAGAAAGCTTTGAATGAATTCCATTCAGGTGCTTGTGAGGGGCATTTATCTGGTTACGCTGTCAGAAGGTGACATGCTTTTCAGATTTTTGATCGTAAAACCAGATTACTACGTGTACCACTGCATCCAATCATTGTTTTTGGCCGATTCACAAAATAGGGCATTGATTTTATGACATGTAACCCCATCTCGGCCAGGGGGAATGGGTATATTATAGTCACTGTTGACTATTTTACCAAATGGGCTGAGGCGATGCCTACATTGAACAACAGTAACAAAACGGCTGCTTTCTTCTTTTTAACCATGTGGTTTCCAGGTTCGGTGTGCCACAAGCTATAGTTACAGATCATGGGTCACATTTTCGCAATCATATGATGATCGAATTAACTACCAAATTAGGATTGTCTCATGATAATTATACTCCATACTATATACAAGTTAATGGATAAGCTGAGGCAATCAACAAAGTCCTTAAGCGCATGTTGCAAAGAATGATTGGAATCCATAAACGGAATTGGCATTTAATCATGTACTCAGCTCTATGGGAATATTGGACCTCGGTTAGAAATGCAATCAGATTTACGCCTTTTTAATTGGTGTATGGTTTCAAAGTGGTCTTACCAATCCAATGTGAAATCTCATCCCTCAAGCTCGCAATTGACCTGCTACCTGATACTTCTGAAGAAGAAGCACGTTTCTTGGAATTAATCCATCTGGATGGAACCCGTCGTGATGCTGCATTGGCTAACGAAGCACATAAGAAACTCATCAAGGCATAATATGACAAGAACATTAAGCCTCATGTCTTCTCAGAAGGTGACCTAGTCTTGCTTTTCGATTAGGATTCTGACAAACTAGGAGCAGGGAAGTTTGAACCATTATGGATGGGCCCTTATATGTTAAATGTGTGTTGACAAAAGGAGCCTACGAGTTAGTCAATTATGATGGGATTCCATTGTCGCAGCCCCG
Organism: Pinus tabuliformis; assembly: GCA_031772625.1. NCBI lineage: Eukaryota > Viridiplantae > Streptophyta > Pinopsida > Pinales > Pinaceae > Pinus > Pinus tabuliformis. The sequence goes on from CM062817.1 coordinate 1,010,007,681, forward strand.
AAATGGGTTGTATCTTGAACATTACTATGCTTAATTAAGTGTAGTAAAAATCACTGTACATATGCTTTGATTGCATTTTTGTGTAATAATTTTCTTTTAGAGTTTTGATTTGGTTAGGTAATCCACTTCACATTTGTTGCAGATGTCGAACTTTTTGGAACAGTTTGTTGGGTACCGTGACGGAGCTAGTCGTAGTATGAAGAACTTATCTTCTGTAGCATGGGCTATTTTTTCTTCAAGCAGCGAGTTAGTGAGTCTTAGAGGTATATGTATTGGTCGATTGACAAATAATATTGCTGAGTATAGCGCGTTGATTTAAATCCTCTCTGATGCCATTTCACATGGCATACGCAAAATCATTGTTAGGCTAGATTCACAACTTGTCATACTACAACTTACTCACGCCTATTCCATCCGAAACCCAGTTATTGATCGCATGCTACATAGAGTTCAAATTTTGGAGAGACATTTTGAATTCATTCAATATCAACATATTTCTAGGAATTTAAACACATTAACTGACTCTCTAGCAAACTATGTGTTAGATAGACATTTGCAACATATGTAAAGAAAGCATTTTTCAAATCACATCATCATTTGAATAGGATTTCAACACTTAACCTCAAAAAAACTCTGAAAGTCAAATAGATATAGTTGTATATAAGTTTCTACAAATAGCTTTTGTCCCAGACAAAATCGGTCATCTAACCCAAAAACAAAACAATGAATACAAAAAATATCCTAGACTAGTGCTGCTGATGATAACAGGTCATAGCCTGTGCTATCATACGTAGGAGTCTCATCCAGCGACTCGGCATGCCAATGGTATGGTGCTGCAATCTCATGGGTAAATCCTCAATCCATACATCTGGAATGACAAGGGTTAAACCCTCTATGTGATCCTGCAGCTAAGCCAAGGTCTCTGCTATGTCCAAATCTTTGAGAACTACCCTCCCGACAGCTCTCTCCACTGGCGCACCTACCTCCCGTGGGTGTACCACAGGTCGAACGGATCCAACATCTGCATACATATACAAGTATGTTTAGTCTTGGTAACAATAAAAAAACACAGAAACAATGAAAACTTAAAAATAAAAGTGTGGTCGAATCAATTTACCGATAGCGCTCCACTATGCCCAAACTAGCAATACCAGATCTAGATCACCATGGAAGTCCATCCCAACATATGGGTATTCTATGAAGGCCATCTCCCGATGATCAAACCACTTGAAGAAAGCAGAGGAAAATGAGATCACTAACTGGCTAGCATGCCTAGCCATAAGATCTACCCACTGCTGCATCGGTGGGTCTCTAGGTCCAGGTACTCCCAGAGAAATGTGTTGCGGCTACATAAACGGGATTCTCTCCAAGGTGAAGGAAATCAAGATAGACCCATAACCAAATTTTTTTTTCTTGACAACCTTCACCTTGGTCATCTATTCTCTCATAGATGGAAGAACTGCCTCACACTAGTTGAATACCTATGGTTCCAGGCATTCTAAGGCACACTGCATATAAGATATGTTTGCTAAATGTAAAGCCGCATTGCCTGCCAATATAGCAAGGGTAAATAGGATTGTTCTCAAAGGTCTATCACTAAAATCTCGGATATGAATCTTTCCATCTCTAGTGGGTTGAGATCCTTCCTGACAGAACTGATGAGTATAATCTCTCATTGATTCACCCCCTCTGGTGAATCCTGAAAATGAAATGAGGGCACCCCGCCTCGATAAACCCATCAGAAAGTAAACATCCTCGATGGTGAAGGGGATCATTTTACCACTAATATGGAAAACCTGGTCAGTAGGGTCCCAAGCATGAATAATATAATGTAGTAGTTCCATTTGTTGCCACATGTTGGATAAGCGAAAGAACTTCAGCAACCCACGGTTCTTTAAGGCATCAACTGTGCCCTGATATTTTAAAGAAATCATGTCTTGTTCCTCATGTTCTCATTCTCATCATGTAATGACCATTTTGATCCAACGAATATCTGAAACACAATCATTAGATAAATTAGGATCCAACTTGGGAAAAAATTAGCTTAAAATTTGAAGAAAAACAACTGTTTAATTTTAGTTTTTGTGCCCATCGCACTTACCCTTCAGAGACAGTGCTATGCATTGTAGGCTGCCTATTAGGAGCCTGAAATGCATCACACTTTTCGATAGGGAAAAGGTGTGATGATCTAGAAATCACAGGATGAAACCCTAGGGGCTTGAGAAACAAAGAATTTTTGCCCAAAATTGAAAAAGAATGGAATAGAATGAAAGAGCACTGAGATAGCTCCTACCTAGTCTTGACAGCGTGAGAAATGATCCATAGAATCCTTTGTAATTAGCTGGTGAATTTTGAGGTAAAAAATTGCTCCAGAGCTCCAAATCTAATGGTAAAAATGAAATGGTTAAAATGAATTACCAAAACTAGTTTTTATATTTACTTTTAGATGTAAATAAAGTAAATGTTTGTTTTTATTCATTTTTTACCCATTCACATGTATTTTTAATAATATTTGGTGGAGTTTTGAGTAGGATGAATGACTGAAAACAGAATTCGATGTACTAAATGGTGAATTGAGCATCTTTGACCACAAAGCAAACTTTTTGTTTTCTTTTCGAGCTTTGATATAAAATGAAAAGAAACCATAGAGTCCTATTTAAAGCTCTTTTCAGACTCTCTAAATAACAAAATATTATTGAGCGCTTGCCTATTCCATCTCGTTAAAGTATTGGAAACAACATCTCTCTTGTATTATTTTATCCTTTTCCGGACCTGAGGGATTATTTTACGAAAAAGACCTTATAGAGTTTTCTTTCCGTCCCTTTTCAAACTCTCTAAACATGAAAATGACCGAGTTATCTTTGTCATTAAACTCGTTAAAATATCATAATAGCAACAAACTTGTCCACCTAGAAAAGACCGAGTTTCACCATTGCTAGACTCGTTAAAACATCAAATAGCAATGGCTTTGCCGGAAGGGTGAATTATAGAAAAATCATATGTTATCCTCCTCAAGCTTGATAAAAAATAAAGAGGTACTGGTCAGCAATGACTAGGGAAAATGGGAAAAGTCTTGAAAACTTATGGTAGTGAGTTGGTCTTGAACATGACACTTTCACTTCATCTCCATGAATAAGTTGAGTTGGGTCATTCTGTTTGATGGTTATCATACCATTGTTCTATCACACCATCCATCACTTTTGTTTTGGGTCAATGCTACCAATTCATCTTAGTGTCATCGATATGTTCAAGAGAATGATCGAGTAAAAACTTCATCCGTTGCAATACTATGAACCTTCATTTTCATAACTGCCATTCATGAATTTTGTGTCACCAGTCGATTCTCATCTCTAAAAATCATTTACTTTATTTCGTGTCATAGATGTGGGATACATCAAGGCCCTCCTACGACAAGTCGCTTCTTGTCAACATCAGCTCATCATTCAAGAGGTTGACCTAGAAACACCCTTTCAGTGCTTTGAACCTTGCATACATCAATGGAAAGTTTCTCGCTTCCCGCGACAGGTTGACATCAATGGCCTTCGACCAAATGATTTTGCATGGTGTTCGACATCAAATCATTTATTCACACCATGCGAAATGTATTGTAGTACCTTGAGGATCATCTTTATTATCAGTGATTCCTCTCATGTCTGTTAACAACTTACATCATTGGCTGGTAATCAGGCAATGTCTCTCCATGTTCGACCTTAGAACATCTATTCACATGGTTAGAATTGTACATTGAGTGAATATTGAATGAGATTGAAGACCCCGGATCTAGTTTCATCCATCGGGGTTGCGATATATTCAGGAGTACATAATGAAATGTACAAAGGTTTTACATATATGGTCATCCTAATCATGGTTCACAAATCTATATATGTAGACAACTATCTGATCTATGTACATGTAATGAAGGTTTATAAGCTGAGCATGGGAATGCCTCCCTCATCTCGTTCATGATAAAAATCATATTATCATGTTGTATTGTATTGTAAGTGATGTAGGTGGCCTTCCATTTCAAAACTTCCAATCCTCATGATAAATAATTTTACACGACATAGATATTTATGACCTCATGCTTTAGGGGGCAACTGTTACAGATTTATTTGGGCACATCAACCCCAACTTACATGTCGATCTTATTATGGTTCATCAACCGCTAATATAGTTGTTTCATGCCCTAAAGAACTTAGTCATCTGAATGCCTCACTCCCAAAGAAGTTCGATCACAAAAGTCATCCAAAGAGTCTCTATAAAGAGATCATTGCAGGAAGCCCTTCATTAGGCTGCAATGCATTACAGGTGTCACACTGACTAAGTGCTATGCATCACACTTATGCCCTCTTTAGCCTGCAATGAGCAATCTTGGGGAATGTTCCGGGAGATTTTGAAGAATCAGTTATTCATGGAAACCTCTAGAAGCTTCTCAAGTGCCAACTGCCCCTCTGAGTTCACCCAAGGATCACAAAAGGAATTAGGAAACATCAGCCTCCTATCTCCCTCTTTCATGGAACCAATTCCTAAAAATAGAAATGCATTCATCACATCATTGATGACCCAACCTCCTTCACTCATCTATAAATGGATCACTCATCCAAGAGATCTCGAGGCTAAATAGTTCTGAGTTGTAAGGAGGTGCTGATGGGTTTAGTATTGAGGCTAAGTAGTGTAGTAATGTTGGAATTTCTTATTTTTCATGAGGTGAAGAAGGTTTGAAGCTAGAAGGATGGCACTAGATTGAACTCATGGGTTGTAATCCTCCTTTCTATTAATAACTTTTTCCAAGATTTTTCCCCTATGTTTGTATAATCTATCAATGCATTCATATGTTTATCATACTTTTGATTTTATGTTATTCATGAATTGTGGATCATTATGCTTTGATGGGTATTTGTTTCCGTAATTACATAGGTACTCTCCAAGCATGTTAAGTACGAGGAGGAGGAGCGAGATCAGTCAAAGGAGAGAGGGATCAAGTGAGGAATCAAGTAGAAATTGCAAGTTGGCTCCTTATAATCTTTCTCTTATCTGTCGTTCATAGGAAAAATAGTGAATTCTTTTAACTGTTGTTTCTAGGTTAGCTACCAAACCTAGAGGGTTAGCATTTCTTAGAAATACTAATCATTCCCAAAAGACCTCTTCAATCTATGATTAAGAAAAAATATCTTTTTAAATGGGAACATACAGAGCATGAAGTCTTTGATTTGATTAAACAAGCAATCATAAATTCTCTCTCTTTAGCAACTTTGAATTTTTCTAATCATTTCATTTTATATACTTTTGCTTCCGAGAAATCATATGTAGCTATATTAACATAGATCAATGATGATAAATCTGAAGCACCAATTTATTTATTTAGCTCCAATTTACGAGGGGCTGAATTGAGCTATTCAGATGTTGAAAAACAAGCTTTTTCTGTTTTGAAATCAATAAAGCATTTCAGAAACTTTCTCCTCAATACCCACACCAAGGTAGTAGTACCATTCTCAGTAGTGAGAAATCTATTAATACAAAGGGATGTAGGTGATAAGAGGAAAAATTGGGTAACGACACTGCAAGAATATGACATTGAAATTAGACCAGCTAAAATGGTAAAAGGTAAAGGTTTTTGCAGAATGTTAGGAGGAGCATCCAACTTATCAATGCTACAAGATTCAGGTTATGGTATAGAAGTATACGAGGTAAGCCTTAATGACACTAAATCTAGATATGATGATATCATATTTTATAATTTTAAGAAATGGGTATGCCCCTACACAACTAAGTTACCAAAGAAAAAGGGCTTTGAGGCTAAAAGATAGACAATGCCAAATCATAAAAATGTGTTATTTACAATAAATTATGATTCTATTTTGCTTAGATATCTTGAAAAATATGAGGGACAAAAGCTTTTGCAGGAACTCCATAATGGACCGGCTAGTGTACATTTTGGAGGGGATACAACTGCACATAAAATCCTACACACTTGCTATTATTGGCCAACCTTATTCAAGGACACACAAAGTTATGTAAGGAAATGTAAAGTTTCTCAAATAGTTGTTGGCAGATAGAGGAAATCCACATTACCATTGCATCCAATCCACATTTAACATCCATTTTAACAATGGGGAGTGGACATAATAGGTGAGTTCATCCCTCACTCCTCTAAGCAGCATAGATACATCCTTACATCAATTGATTACTTCACAAAATGGATGGAATCAATTATGCTTAAGGTAGCCAATTCTGAAAACATCATTGCATTCATTGATCAGTTTATTATTACCATATTTGGTTTGCCATATACCCTTAAGTTTGATAATGCATCTTATTTTTTAGGAAATTTTATGACATAATTTTCTCTTAAAGAGGTTTTAAACTTAAATTCTCTTCTAACTATTATCCTCAAGGGAATGGTTTAGCCAAATCTACAAACAAAAATCTCATAAGGATTATTAAACGAACCATTGATCAATGACAAAAAGACTAGCATAAGTCTTTAATATTTTCTCTATGGGTAGATCAAATAACACAGAAGACCTCCATAGGCACTTATCCTTTTAATTTGGTCTATGGGAAAGAAGTTGTCCTCCCTACAAATGTAGCTATACTGTCTCTAGCCGTAGTTTAATTTATTCAAGAAACTCCTTCATCTTCTATGAAAGTGAGACAATTACAAATCCTTAAGCTTGAAGAAGAAAGGGTAAAGGCCAAAGTTACACACACACATCATCAATAGTTAGTCAAATCTTCCTTTGATCCAAATTATGTAAGTTCAAAATCCTTTCATCTCAGGGACCTAGTATTGAAATGGGATAAATCACATGAGGAGGAAGGTAATCATACCATGTTTCAACGAATGTGGCTTGGCCCATTTCATATTTTGGAACAAATAGGCCCATCAAACTTTTTATTGCAAGATTTATCATGCAAGAGATAATGTCTACTTATTAATGGGTAGATCCTAAAGAAATATTTTTCGTAGAAGATGACCTATTCTATTCCTTGTATATTATTGCCTTTACTTTTTAGGAGAAAGAAAAGTTGAGTAGCATTTACTTTTGTCTTTACAAATAATAGTCTCTTTTATATTTTGACTTTTCACTTCTATAAGTAGAGATGGTTAAGAAGATGACTTTCACATTTGAAACATAGGTTAAGTTTTTTTACTCTGAAATTTCTTATTCTCTGCCGAAATTATTTATCCTTTGCTAAACCTCAACTTTATAAAAAAACCTTTACACTACCATCAGTCAAGAAAAGTATCTATAACAAAGCAAAGTCTCTCTACAGAAAAGCATCTTTAACTCTACAATTTTCATCTAGAAACTCTTAAGGAATCAATGATTTTCCCAATCTAGTAAGCTTTCATTCTTTGGAGTGTAATCCTAAAATATGCTTAAACTTAAAGGATAAGAGGTCTCATCAAGAGCCGACTTACCATGATCATAGGGAAATAACTAGCTGACATTACCAATACTGCATATCAAAATAGGGTAATGGCTTGAGATTGTATCAATCAAAAGACAAGGGGTCTCATCAAGAGCCAACTTGTTCAACTAAGTTACAACCAATGAATGGCATTGTCAATTTTGGTCACCAAACCAAGACAATGGCCTTTAAGGAGTAAAATGAAAATTTTAAAGAAAAGAGAATTGTTTAGAAAATAATGAACAAAATAACAAGTATATAAATATGAACTTATCTTTAAGGATTGCATTCTTATCTAGATGGGATATTGAATCATTACTGGTTAGAAGGCAACCCTGTTGAGGCTATGGACACCTGTTGGTGGCAGAGGCTCTACCTATGACAACTGAGTACACCTAAAATATGATTTGTGAGAGTCCCCTTGTTTTTATCTTTAAAAACAAATAATGACTGATGTAGACAAAGAAAATTTCATATCGAAAAGGTTGATAAAAAGGATGATAGTTAGGTGGATGTTGTTAATATTACTCAGAGTAATGTTTCTTATTTTATATTTCATGTATTTTTTATTTTCTAAACTACCGTTATTTTGGAAGTTTTTAGAAATTTCAAAAAACTATCAGAGATAACTGGTTCTTCTAGCGAATTTCCAATTGTTGTGCTATCCCCCCATTTGTTAATATAATAGCTAATATTCTATTAATAAATGGGGTCCCTTAAAAAATCCTTCCAGAAAATAAATTTAGCATTTAGGCATTTTTATTTTTATTTTTTGAATAAAGAAAGATATCAAGTTGAAACCCATTGAAAAGACAACAAATGATCACTTTTTCACATATTGCATGATCAAGCGTGTCAAAATCCATATTAATGACCAAAACTCACAAAAATTGATCAAAAGGGATTACTGCGCTTAACCTCAAAACTATTAGGATTTTTTCATTTGAACTAAGTCCTAAAATGCTTCTTATTAAAATAAAGCCCACATCGCATGTCGGCGCTTACAAAAGCACACCCTCACAAAGTATCTTTAACCATGCGATATGAGATATTGCGATGACACGTTCACCCTTGCTGCATCACATTATAAACCCTTAAGAAAGATTCGAAACTTTACCAACGATGCGATATTTTGAAATGAGATGGAAGCCCAGACCTCATAGCCAACTGTGTTATAAAAAACACTCAAGTCCGCTACACAACGAAAAGGGACTTACAAAGGAAATCTTATCAAATAAGCTATGCTTTGAAAACTAATAAATAATGCCCAGAATTTCACATTTCATAGAAACCAAAGGAATGTGATAGAAAGCGCACACATGAAATACGATAATGTGATATGCGATATTGCATTGCAAATCGCAAAATCAACATTTCCACAGCTAAAAAGCTCACCACCCTAGTAATTTTCTTTCCCAACTTGCAATGAAAATTATTAATGAGCAATAAATCTAGGGATAATGAACCATTAGTGGGAATTTAGTAGGGGTTAGTGGCATTTAAGTTTGAAAAGATGTTCGACATGATACGATATCTTCTCACTTGCATTTAGTAAAAACTCCTTTCTGGTCACCTTTTTAAAGTCATGTGTATCATTCATTCTTATTTTCATTTTTACTTATGTCTATCGGATAGCTTCTGCTTTGCTCCATTATTAGTAACAATCCACAAGAAGAGTCATTGGGAGCAATGGAAAAGAGGGGAAAGGTAGACGCATTGAAATATCAGAAATGATCCCTTTGTTCTCTGACACTATGTGCAGCAAAGACGGAGGAATCTCAACATGGGAGGCCATGTATGATCTATTAGAAGAGGAGAAACCAAGACCTCTGATAACAAAGGCCACAGCCAATGGTCATATTTCCTCCGACGCCCCCTTCTTCAAGACATCATGCTCATTTATGCACCGTATAGCTGCAAGGCTGAAGATAATCCCATATAAAGAGATGGTTAAGTGCATAATCCATCAGGTGGATGTCTCAGATAGATAATTCAAGAATAAAAAGCAGGAGGTTATGGGATCCTTTTCACAAGACAACCTGTAGCTTATATACAATCTACCAGAGACACAAAATCTCTACAATACACAGTTCCTCGAGAAATTTGCTAAGGAGAATGAAGATTGAGCAGATGTCATGTAGACCAGGATAGAAAACAAAGGAAAAATAAAAAATGATAAGACGGGAATGTACTCTACAACATCTATCTCTCCCCCTCATAGTTTTGCAGTAACCATGCAATGTAGAATGTTAGGCAAGCCTGATAGTACCAAATTTTCCTTAGAATGGTTGCCATTAACAGATGCAGCCGTAAATGCAACAATAATGAATTGGGCCCAAATTTTGTCTCATAAATTGGTGAAAGACATAATGGAGTATAGGAGAAAGAGGAGTATCTCTTCAAGGGTTTACCCTCTATTTTTCATGAGTGCCTATGTAATGGACGCTATCTATTTTGGCTCCAAATTTCCTATCATGGGATACAAGTGTATTGTGCAAGCCCTGCTTCCTATCCATATATATCATAAGAGTATGTGGGAGTCTCAGTTTTGCCCCCACTTTTAAAAAATTTGTCAAGGAGTTATGTTTCCTTTACATAGACAAGTCTACAACATAAATGCCCCTACGTTTTCTAGAGAAGTTGAAGTAGATATCCTACCTATAGCTAGATCGTTTGGGGAGGATACATTTACATATATCAGAGTATTTGGGAGCCTTTATTCACCGCATTTCCTTCCATACTATGTCCCCCACAAGTTAATGGCCAGGGAGATAGCCTACCAAACAGCAAGGGAATGTGGGCTAAGCAAAGGAAATGGAGGAGGTCATCAGACAAATGAGAAAGCTAAACTGGGAAGAATATTGGCAATTCTTTGTCAAACCATACAGCCAGTGGATGACCTTGTGATGCCTAACTACCTCCACACTAAAAATGGTGCCATGACTGGCGGATGCTATATTTTCTTGACAGTTGAAATATGCGCTCGTTCTATCAACACAACTGAAACTAATGACATATATTTGTGATCTTAAGGATCTAATGCAAAGTAGTTAGTCACTTTGTTTTATTTTTATTTTTATTTTATTTAGCATAATCTGAGAAAGTTTGTTTAAAGCTTGTTAACTATTTTTATAATAATCTTTTTTAGGACCTATATTTTTAGTATTTAAACCCCTCTCATGCATTTAGAGAGGGGTCCAGAAATTTTATCAGAAACATTCTTCAAAACATGCACTTTTGTACCTTTGAGGATGTTCTGGTGGAATGAATGGAACATGATTTATTTTCTTTTGAATATTTGGAATGCTCTACTGAAATTTCACTTTTGCACTCTTAGATGATGTTGGATTGATTGGAATTAGATTGATATTGCTGAAAAACATGAGCCGAACTTATCATATATGGTACTTTTATCTTGTGATTCTGTTTTATTTATGTATGAGGCAATAAATTTTCTTCAATTGTTTTATGGATGAAAGTTTGAGTTTCGGTTAGCATTATTGCACTTCTATATGGTGTTGGATTTAATTTTATGTTGAATATATGAACGATTCTATATGCGATATATCTTTCACAATCGTTTTGGCTAAATATATTTCACTTTTTATTGTAGTTGAATGATCTTTATTACCAATTTCTATAGGACATTATTGTAGATCACGTACTTTACTTTATTCTTGGGTATAGTTATAGTTTAATAGTGTTCAAACTAGGATATATGCATGTGTTTGAATAGTTTATATTATATTACACTTAGCTTAATCATTCCCACGTTAAATCATATATCACCCCATCAACACTATCAAAATCTCTTTTTGGAAACTGGCCCCATTATCCACAGTCAGAGCCACTCCAGCAAACGGAAAAGGAGTTGCCAAAGAAGGTCCGAACCACGTGGTTTTCCCCCATGTTGTAGCAACAATTTTCGAGGCTTCAACAGAGACCAAACCACCTCAACCCTCATCCACAGTGATTCCACCTCTAGAGTGAGACATCACTAACATGAACCAGATCAGTCTCTACCCGAGTTGTCAATGTCTTTAGTAACTAGTAACTTAACCCACAATGTTTCAGGGCTCTAGAGCATTTTTCCAACCCGACTCCAGGGACTAGCAACTTAACCCACCAAGGACTCTAGATTGTTTGTCCCAACCTAGGCTCTAGGACTAGTAACTCAACCCAAGTTTTTCTAGGGCTTCCAAAATGTTTGTTCTAACCCATAGCCATAAGGAATTACCAACACCAATTAGCAAACAACAAGTGGAAAAACCAACAACACCATGAATATATATGAAATGACAAGGAAAGGATAAAAACACTATCAATCCAGGAAAATATCCATGCCAATGACAACACATAACCAAAATATCACATGTATATACCATGCATCCATAAAACAACATGGAAATCACACATGAAACTTGTTACATGAAAATCCTTCCAACTGTGGTTTCTAATCCAACTGTTCCCTTGGACTTTCATGATTTCCTTTGCTTTCTTTTCCTAAAACCAATGTATGTCGAAGTGCTCCAAGAATAATCTAAGAATAATCTAAGTGTGCAAGATTATGAGAGAATGAGATAATAGAAGAGAACACTAGACTGTCAAAATGCTAAACCAACAAGAGCCATGAAATAATCCTCAAAATAATTTTATCATTGAGGCCTCTATTTTTGTTCATTTTACTTCATTTTTCCTTCAATTTCCATGTGATGCGAATCTGTGTCTCTTCACCTTCATTTTGTCCTATTTTCCTTTATTTCATAAATAAAATTCCAATTAATTCCTCTTTTCCTTTGCTAGTTTTCTTAGCCATAAATAAACCGAAAGTGACACCCACTGTAATATCTTCCCACCATTCAAATTGGAATACGTTTCCCATGACCTTAGTCTTATATTTTTTACATGGAAAATAAACTAGGGGTTGTTACAGTTGTCAGTTAGTCGGCCCCACCTCCATCACTAGAAATTGGAGCTAGGGTCACGTCATAATGACACAAAGCTCATGTTTACGCTAGAGACTTTGTAAAAGTGGGTAAATGTGGAAGGGGGTATTACACTAGGGTGGTAACTTTCTGCTGAATCTCCTCCATCTATGTATTTGGTACATGCATAACATGGTAGGGTCATGCCTCATCTCCTTACTCATTCTTCCTTATTACATCATATCAATTATTTATCTTCTCGTCTTCTAGGAATAGCAAGGGTACGTATGGCCATGTGTAATGCATCTTCACACAATGTTGTTTGCAAACATTTCTAGGGTGATATCTATGAAATCTCATTTCTCTAAAATCAAGGAACTTAAGTTCTTAAATATTGACTTCAAATTCCTTCACTCTCTTGATCTCATATGATTGTATCCATAAAGGGAAATAGGGCCTAGGATACTTCCTCTTCCTCTAGAGTTGTGCAGACAAACTTGCATTTAGTTTCGAGGCAACCTCCTACAAGACCACGTTGTTGGTCACATATCTCAGCATAAGATGAGGGAGGGTGTATCATCTGAAAACTCTGATATATGTGCCTTGTGGTGAAGTGAACCAATTTGAAATCTTGTTGAGTTCCTCCTTCACTTTATTTTTCATGCAGGGAGGCTCCACCTCGAAGATCATTTAATATAGTACTATGAAGAAGTTCTCAGTTAGTCTCTTTTACACTACTTAGAAACTGAATTCTAACAATAGTTTGTAATGGAAATGGACAGGACGTTTCTCTTCAGGGGTCCAATTACATTTCATTCCTATGAATGCATAGCGAACACAGATACCATACAGTAGATAGGAAGACAAATAAAACTCCGGTGACTAATGAGCTTCTAAAACTTTCTTATCTTGTTGTACATTGATCTATAGTTGTTGAGTGAGGATGTCAGTCTAGTTTATTATCCTACCTCTAGAAACAATGACGTTGAGTAAGTAAACTCATATTTCTTAAAAATATTATGCATTCTTCCACCCATGCAGTCCTTAACACGTTTCCATAAGATGATGCTCGTTTTTTCTCAAGGATTTAGTCTTGTAAATCGCACTTGAATTTTGGAAAAACTTTGTTGGCTCTTACCACCATGGTTTTAGAACTTCCCTCACGTTCAAGTTAGCCCATATTTTTATAGAATTATGTATTCAAGTATTTACTAGGGGTTAAATCTTGTAAATCGCACTTGGATTTTGGAACAACTTTGTTGGCTCTTACCACCATGGCTTTAGAACTTCCTCGACGTTCAAGTTAGCCCAACTTTGCATAGGATTGTGTATTCAAGTATTTCCTAGGGTTTAATAACTTATAATATGAATGAAAATCATATGGATGGTAGGTGGTGATCTCCTTTCTACATTCACTACTGAGAATTACATTATTTTTATCCATGTGTTGTAAAATAACCCAATAGCTTCTACAAAAGGTAGCACTAGAAATGTGCATGATAATTTATGCATTCTAGAACTCTTTATGTTGATGCATACCTTCATGTCCTCTACATTCTCGAAGTATATATTTTTAATAAATACATCTTTTATATCCTACCATGATACTTTGATATATTTATCAATGACATGTTGTGTATTTGATAATATTGGTAAATTTGCCTTGGAGCATTCCACTACCTCCTCATCACTTCTTTTAGAAGTTTCTTTTGATGGGTCTTGTCAAGTGGTAGGAGACATTGTCTCTAAAAATTATGAAAGGACGATGTTTTTTGTGTTCATAGCACATGATGAACACATGAAAATGAAAGATCACTCATGGTGAACAAATATTAGTTCTTGGAAATCTCCTACCTATCACATGCCAAGCTGTGCAAAAGACAATGAGTAGGAAAGATTGTGCAAGCTAGGAGCACAATCTTAACAAGATGAGGCAAGGTGGCTTTACTAGCCACTCAAAGTGTGCACTCTACATAGGAAAGGAAGAGATAGCTAATAAGTGTGCAAGTTTGGATCATAGTGCACAAGGGAATCAAGTCTAGAGCTTAAAACTACATAGTGCACACTTCTGAGGGAGAGAGGATCCTCTTGGACACATTTCACATCAACAAGGGCCAAGGAGAGATGCACTGCAAACTGGAAGTGCGTAGTGTCCTAGGGATATTATCATGGGCATAGGTCACATTTGCAGTGGGAAAAAAATGCCTCAGTGTGGACTACAAGTGAAAAATGCACTAGCGAAGAGAGGCTCCTTCTTATTTGGGTGTAGTTCGGGCTTACAGTGAGTGAGGACTGAGGGATCGCTACTCGCAAGTGTGAAATTCTCAATGAGAGATGGAAAATGTGAATAATGGCTATGTGATGGTTAATAATAAGTCAATAGCATAGTAAAAATGAGAGAAAAAATCTACAAGGGTTCAAATATTCTATCCCAATCATGACTAGAACGTGAAAGGTCATGGAATGTGGCGAGTTAGTATAAGTGCCACATCTGACAACAAGGTGAAACTTGCAAGAGAAAGAATAGATAAAAATGACACTTAATATGAAAAAAGTATATCAAAATTCCACTAAAGAAAGGAAAAATGAACACTAAAAATGATAAAAGAGAATAAAAGAAACACGTTTTGAAACTTACCAAGAATCGGTGCACTTGTGACAAAGATTTAGGAGAGAATCCTTGCGGTGAGAGAATTTGCTCAAATAAAAGTAAATAGTGATTATGAGAATGAACAATGAGTTGGGCTCCTTATAAATAAGACTACATGCAAGTTAGGGTTAGGGTTTTGATGCATGCTCACCACTTGTCATTTGATCAATGAGTTAGGTAAGTGAAGCGGGAGAGGATCCCTATTTTCTAGGAGTGTGGGAATACAAGCGAGGAGTGCACATGTGTGGGAGACATGGGTGAAAACTTGTTGACAAGAATTGTGCACTTGTTGAAGACAAGGAATGTGCTCCACTATGAGAGGAAAGTGCACTTTACAAGGAAAGAGAAGTGCTCTATGACTCAAGAGGGCAAAATTTTCTCCAACGGTGCATGTGGAATCACTAAGTTTTGAAAATTTTCTCTCACTAAGAAATAAGGATGCACTTTCTTCCTTCTGTGAGGTGTGCATGTCAAGTGAGGAAAGCTTGGCTAGCTCATAGAGAAATATCATGCTTTTCATGTCTTTAGAAAGGTGACAAGCCAACTTCTAAAAGATGAGAAAATGTCACTTAGGAAACTTTAACCTCGGAGGAAAATAAATACCTATATATGTCGAAAGGATAATCAACACTTAGGAAAACATGAAAAAATGATAAGACGACAAAAGATTGCTTGAAGAGAAAACTCATGAAAACATAACTAGGATCCAAAATTGAACGACCTAGAAATTTTAGAGGGTCATTGTTGTAACAACAACACCACCTTAGTCTTCTTTAGAAAGAGAATTTTTCTCTTATCACCACTCATACGATGAGATCATCCATTGTCAATATACTAAGAGTTGTCCTTATCTTAAGCATCTAGAGAAGGACTACATGTTTCTTGCTTCTTCTCCTTTCTCTTCCATGATTTAATATGTTGAGCTTTGTTAAATGGATCTTCCTTTGAGTTTTTGTTCAACTTCCTATTCTGATTAAGTTTTCTCTATTTTTTGAATTGTCTTAAAGAATTCATTAAGTTACTCATACAATCATGTTCCATGTGTCGAAGCTTATTGCATGTATAATGCCTTATATGACTGAGAAATAAGGAAGAAGACACAGATCTTCTTATTCTACTATTCACATTAGATCTATGCCTTACATTCATTATTTCTACTTTTTGCATGAGAACTACAATGTATTGCTTTATGGCCAAAGATCTTAAACAATAGCCATAAAACAAATTTAGTAGCTAGGAGAAAATAATCTTCTTTTTGGGAGTGTTGTAGATTGTTTGCTTACTTGAAAAATATCATTTTTTTTGTATAATTGGTTTGTAAGATGACTTCCATAATTTGATGCAATGTGTCTAAAGTTGTGGAAAATGTAGTACTCAAACATCGTCCATCAAAGGAGTAAAACAATTTACATTCCTCCTTTGAAAACTTGAAGGTTTCTTGTATCTATTTATAAGTTAAAATAACCTCCATTGGAAATATTTCTTGAATCATTCCTTGCTTGTTGCCTCTATTGATTTACTGACTTTATGTTTTGTATCTTGCTACTCACACCTTTATTAGGTGACTTCTTATTTCTTTATTGTTTTTCTTGACCCACCTTTGAGCTGGATTCCCCTCTAGATGATTCATTATAATGAAGACCCTATTTATCTAAAGGGGATATTTGTTAACTAGGAACATTGTTCAATATTTTGGCACTCTCTTCAAACTTCCGCTGATTGGTTTTATTTTCTAGTTCAATTCTTAAGCATACAACTTTAGCTTCTACCATTAATAATTGTTGTTCCTATCTTTTAGTTGGTTGTCCATCACTTCTACAAATCATTTTCCTTCCTCTAATTGAGTTATGAATCAGATAGAACTTTCTTTAAGTTCATATTATTTACCTTAAAAAACATGTAGTAATTTCATTTGATATCTAATTTTCATTATGAGCCTTTCCCCTTCATTTTGTGCCTTATCTAGATCAACTTCAATATTTAGTACTTTATTAATAATAGATTTATTTTGATCTATATTCTCTTTACGATCATCATCTTCACCATCTGTAACTTATATCACATCTAATGGGAAGTTAAAATCTATATCACAATCACCATATAAGTAAATGGGAACATTACCTCTTATAGTAAGATTTATCTCCTATGGGTCTTTTACTCTAACTTCATTTTTTGAAATTGAATTCTCTACTTGATACAATGCTTGCAAAACAAGGTCTTGATCCTGCAAAACAAGGTCCTGATCCTCTGTCTTCTTAGATGTATTCTTCTTATTATTGATTTTATTCCTTTTCTTCTTCTTGTCATTACTATCTCGAGTGTTATCTCCTTCATAGATGACCTGTAACATGCCGCATAAATATTTTGCAAATTCATAATGCATGATATTCTCAAGATATGAATCTTATGATATATTATAGATAGTGTGCATAGCTTGTGCATTTGATTACTTTTCTTTATACTGAAAAATTTCCACTATAACCTTTAATCATCAATTGCCATACCTCGTATCCAAGAGCCATCATTTCAGATCTCACATTATCTTTCTAGATTTCATTATCTGCTCCATTGAGTAAAAGAATTCCTTCATGATCCATTCCTCTAGCCTGATCTACCATCTAGTGATTAAATTATACCTTTAGGCACTTCTTTTAATACTGATTTCTGAAAAAATGATGGAGGTGGAAGGTGAATCAATATTACAGTCAATTTGAAAAATTATTACAAGTGTATTTTCAATTAGTTTAGTAACTAGTTATATAAGCATCACCAAAGAACACACAATTCAGTCAGAAACATCATACACATGAACATAGGGATTGTAGCTACTTCTATTAAGCAAATAAACAGATGTAGCTACAACTTCAGCCCAAAAAATGTTTGGAAGGTTTTTACCTTTCATCATGCTCCTAGCCATCTCAACAATTGTTCTATTCTTATGTTCAACAATGCCAATATGTTGGGGAGTATAACTAGTTGTTAATTGCCTTTGAATGCCATTCATTTTACAATAAGAATCAAAATTATTAGCAGTGAATTCTCCCACTCTATTTGTGCATAATGTTTTTAGACAATAACCACTTTGTTTTTCCACGAGGTTTAAATTGTTGAAATATGACACATGCATCGTATTTTTCTTTAATGAAATATACCCATGTTCTTCTACTAAAATCATCCACCAAAATAATGAAATACTTATTTTTTTTGAGAGACAAGGTTTGCATAGGACCACATATATTTTCATGCACTATTTCCAATGGTTTACTTGCTCTCAATGATTTTTCTACTGGAAATGAATCTCTATGTTTCTTACCAAGAATACACCCTTCACACTCTTTATCAGTAGAACCAATAAGTGGTAACCCTTTGACCATTTGCTTGTTATATAACAATTTCAAGCCTTTCATATTCAAATGTCCATACCTTATGTGCCATACCGAGGAACTATCATCATAAGCAACATTTAATGTTGTACATGCTTCACAAGGGAGATTGAAAGCAAAAATTCTATTTTGTTTCATATTAGTCTTAGCAATAATTTTACTGCGATCATTTCTATCATAGATTATGCATTGCTTGTCCTTGGAAACAATTAAATGTCCCTTTTCAGAGAGCTGCCCCACACTCAACAAATTATGTGCTAGAAAAGGAACATATAAAACATCATTAGTGTGTTTTGGTTTTCCTTGTTTTGTCTTCAAAGCAATTGTTCCCTTACCTTTAGCTTCAACTCGCTTGTCATCTTGCAATAGTACATCAAATTTTGTAGATTCATCTATCTCTACAAAGCCATCTTTGTTTCCTATCATGTGATTGCTACAACCACTATCCATAAGCCACACCACTTTGTAAACATTATTAGTTGAATGAGAAGCCAAGAATAAAGTGCCAACCTCTTCTTTTTCTTGAGAAAAATTAACTTGTTGTTTTTGTTTTTTCCAACAATTTCTTTCATAATGGCCCAATCTTTTATAATAAAAACACTGAACTTGGGATTTATTAAATATTTTACCTCCATCACTATCATCATTACCTCTTCCTTTGTTGTATGCAAAAAAAAAATCTTCATGTGTCATTCAAAGAAAGTTAGTTAGATCCTTAGACTCCTCAATAGCAACGCCAACCCCATTAAATTTTGTAGGCAAACTTTTAAAATCTTCTCAACATTTTTTTGATCTTTTAAATCTTCTCCATAAGACCTAATTTCATTCACTATACCCATAACTCTAGTGAGAAAATCTTGAATAGATCCATAGTTTTGCATGCACAAAGTTTTAAACTCTCTTCCTAAGGACTGCAACTTAACAATTTTTACCTTATCATTTCCTTGATATGCTTGTTGCAAAGCATCCCATGCCTCCTTTGACTTTGTTACTCCAACTAGTCTTGGAAAAATAGAATCATGCACTGTTTGCTTGATTACAAAGAGAACGTTTGAATCTTTCTTACGATTTTCCTTTATCTGGTTTCTTTGGTGTTGAGTCGAGCGGGAAAGTGTTTGAGCATCCAATTCTATATATCCATTCTCTACGAAATCCAATTTATTGTCCTTAATAATTTGTTGAATGATAACTCACTACATCTATTAATTTTCTGCCCTAATTTTGATAACTCATAACACAAAATTTGTTGGCTAATTTTTTAGCAATTACATAAGTGAGTTTAATAATTATCCTCAACAAGAAAACAAAACCTTCAAAACATTTTTTGGGCTTAAGATGTATCTACATCTCTTTATTTACATAATAGATTCCCAAAAAGAAGTTGCAAAATATTACCCCTTATGAAGGAGGGTGTGGAAGAACACCAAATATTTCTCATTTAAGATTCTTTGGTTTCATTGCCTATGCTTATGTTCCTACTGAAAAGAGAAGAAAGCTTGATGATAAAAGTGTGAAATGCATTTTTATTGGATATTGTGAGGAAACCAAAAGTTATTGATTGTACAATCGAGAAACTGAAGAATTAATGATTAGTCATGATGTGTTATTTGATGAGGAAGAAGAATGGCAGTGGAATTAGATATGAACAACAAACTCCAAGTATTGTTGTACAAGAAGATTAATATTTTGTTTATGAAAATCCATCCAGTAATCAAAATACTTCAAAGGCCACATCCACTCCATCATGTACTACTACTTCAAGTTGTGTTTCAAGTCCAAGTCCTCCTCCGAAAAAAGACAAAATCTTTAAATGAAATTTATGGTTATACTAATTTTTCTTTAATGTCTCATATTGAAGCAGAGTCAAGATTTTTTGAAGATGCAGTAAAAGAGTTAGTTTGATGCAAAGCAATGGATGAAGAGATGGAAACAATTAAAAAGAATGAAACATGGGAGCTTTTGGATCCTCTTATTGAAAAAGAAGTCATTGGGGTGAAATGGTTGCATAAAACCAAGTATGGAGCTCATGGATCAATACAAAGGAACAAAGCAAGGCTAGTAGCAAAGGGATATGCTCAACAACCATGGATTTACTACAATAAATCATATGCTCTTGTTCCAAGATTTGATACAATGAGAACTATTTTGGCATTGGCAGCGGAATATAAATGGTTAGTTTATCAATTTGATGTTAAATCATCCTTTCTAAATGGTGACTTGAAAGGAGATGTATATGTTCACGAGCACTAAGGATATGAAGAAGAAGGAAATGAACACAAAGTCTACAAACTTAAAAAGGCTCTTTATGGGCTTAAACATGCTCCAAGAGTAAAGGATATGAAGAAGAAGGAAATGAACACAAAGTCTACAAACTTAAAAAGGCTATTTATGGGCTTAAACAGGCTCCAAGAGCAAGGTACAATAGAATTGACACTTATTTTTTTGAAAAAGGGGTTTAATAGAAGTGAAAATGAACACACATTATATATCAAGTCAAATGTTAATGATATAATAATTGTGTGCTTATATGTAGATGACTTCACATACACATGTTCAAGTGATTTGTTAGTGAAAGAGTTGAGGGAGGCTATGATGGCTGAATTTGAAATGAGTGATTTGTGTTTGCTCCATTATTTTCTTGGCATAGAAGTGAGAGAGATGGATGATGGAATTTTTATTTCACAAGAAAAATATGTTTCAAATGTTCTTAAAAAATGGAAAATGAGAAATTGTAAACCCATGAGCACACCCATGAATACAAATGAAAAATTTTCTGTAGAAGATGGAGCTTAAAAGGTAGATGCTCAATACTATAGGGTTCTCATAGGAAGTCTTTTGTATCTTACTACCACTAGGCCTGATATTATGGAGTGGGCTTGATTTCCACATTCATACAAAGTCCAAGTGAGATTCATTTTTGAGCAGCAAAAAGAATTTTGAAATGTCTCTTGAACAAGAAATTATGGTTTTTGGTATACTTCATCAAATAATTTTGGGTTGGTTGGTTATATAGATAGTGATTGGGATGGATCTTTTGATGATAGAAAAATAACTTGAGTTTATGTATTTAGCCTTGGATTAGGTGCAATATTATGGTGTTCAAAGAAGCAACCAACTATTTCATTGTAGACCAGCAACAATGACATGTTAAGAAATTTGGTTGAAGAAAGTATTCTTAGATCTAAAACAAGAACCAAAAGATGACACAACTATTTCATTTGATAACTTGTCTACCATTGCCATAACTAAAAATCCATTATTTCATAATAGTACCAAACACATTGATATCAAATATCATTTCATAAGAGACTATGTGGCAAAACCAGAAATTGAAATAAACTTTTGTACAACAAATGAATAGCTTGCATATATATTTACCAAAGCACTACCTAAATGGAAGTTCAAATACATGAGAGATATGGTTGGAATCAGGTCATTAAGAATTAAGGGGGACTGTTGAAGATAATGGTTAAGCTCAGTTAGGGTAGAAAATTAATACATGTAGTGAGTTATAATTGAGCAAATTATTAGGCATAGTAAATTAGTCACATAATGGATAAGAAAATTAGATATATGTCTGCTATAAAATAATGTATTCATTGCTCCTATGAATATATGAGATTCCAATGAGAGTTCAGCTCATGGATTGAGAATCCTACTTCTCTTATTTTTGTTTTCTCTTAATAGATTTCACACTTCTCAAGATATGGATCTTGCTATATATTATAGATAGTGTGCATAGCTTGCGAATTTGATTACTTTTCTTTAATAGATGGAAAATTTCCACTATAACCTTTAATCATCAAATTCCACACCTCATATCCAAGAGCCATCAGTTCTGATCTCACATTATCTTTCTAGCTTTATTGCCTACTCCATTGAGTAAAAGAATTCCTTGATGATCCATTCCTCTAGCTTGACCTACCTTCTAGTGATTAAATTATAAGTATTGGCACTTTTTTTAATACTTATTGCCCAAAAAATGAATCAATATTACAGTCAGTTTGAAAAATTATTATAAGTGTATTTTCAATTTGTTTAGCAACCAGTTATATAAGCATCATCAAAGAACACACAATTCAGTGAGAACATCATACACATGAACACAGAGATTTTAGGTAGAAACCCACAAAGGGAGAGAACCATTATACTTCTTATATTTTCTATTTTCAAACTTTCCCTTGCATGGTTTAGCTGAAAACCACCAACAAAAAAGATCCACTTCCTTATAAAACTTTTCAAGCACACAACAGCAAGAAGCACCCACTCCCTTATAATGTTTTGTTGCACCCACTAGCAAGAATCACCCACTAATGGGAAGCACATACTCCCTTTTCCTTCTCTCAAGTTCTCATAGATCACCTTTTAATCACATTTTCATTTTCAGAATGGACTTGGCAGCGTTCATAGTGTTCTGATTAATTTAATTCTATGGTTTGATATGTGTTGTCAATATTATAATTAGATTTCTGGCCACAACCTTGCAACCTGATATTTCATTTTGCTTAACACAATACCTTAAACAACAACTCTTACTTCATACACACTGTAATTATCATACAAACTCTTCTCTAAAACCACATGTCAAGGTCACACATCAACTTGGCTAATAACTCCACGATAACATGCTTGGTTCCATATTTGAGTTACTTAATGGGAAATTAGTAAATTTGATTAGATTGATCAAAGAGGAATGATTATGATTTTTCACAACGATCTTTGTTGGGAATCAATACAAACACTATACTGATACTTTTTCTCATGCACTTTATTCTCATTTTCCATGTCTTGATTTCTCACATGCATCTGAACATGCTACCTTTATAGAAAATCTTAATTGAATTGAATTCTTCACAAAATCATCAAGAATACGTTCTTCTCTGTTTACTGTCAATGGGTGAAATAAAAATATTTCCATTGTCTTAGCTCCAATTTTTTTTCCTGGTGGTTGAATATGGGCCACATGAGTCAATCATTGGTTCAATGTTTCACTTTCTATGAAGGTGTTACAAAGTAAGAATTATGTTATGTCCATAACCAACTCATGAGACATTATTGACTCCTTTTGTGTACTGCACCTCGAGTCTTGATCTCACCAACAATTTCCTTCATATTTTAATACTTGAGCTCATTTATCATATCAATCAAACTATGTGGATAGGGTAAAAACTTGTATCAAGCCATCTCAGTTTTGAGTTTGAAGTTGTCACACGTATCCACTTTAGCTTCCATTTAGATATATTGCACAACTAATACACTACATCACCAATAGCCTTGATTTTTATTAATATATTAATCAAATGAGCATACATTCAAAACCTTACACCACCATTTTTACCTTTCTTAAACCTCCAATCATAAATGTTGAGTGAACGCCCTACAAGCATATATGAAAATTATTTTATTTACTATACCAGTGAACAAACCCGTGAATACATAAAACATCCTTGCATTCCATCGATATAAGTCAGACACAGTTGCAGAGACTTCCTCCATGCTCTAATAAACTATATTTGTAACTATATAGGAGTTGATGGGCATTCCATTGCATAGACAAGCATGTTATTTATTTCGATTTTGTTCCCACTTAAACGCAATCACTCTAATGGCCATTGTTGGATGCCCATCATACATAAAATTCCATTTCTTTCACATGATTCATCATGAAAATATGAAGGCCATCACAATGATTAAGTAGCCTTGCTTCTATTGGATAACACAGAGGTCCACACATTGATTTTTTCGTTTATGACTCATTGCAATAAGACACATTTATTCACGACTTATTACAAAGACAACCATCCCCCCACAGATTACAAGCCAGATTAGAAGATTATTTTACATTTCACACTCACTAGTCAATGAGAATTCATCTTTTCTATAAATATATTTCAAAATTTTGACCAAATCAAGGTTGACTTCAAAAACCATGTAATTTACCGTGGTTGCATTGATGGTAAATTGAGGCGGCCTGAAAACCATAGGAAAAATCAAATGTTGATCAATGGGCGTGGTGTCAAACTTCATTATATTGGTCTAAGCATATTGGGCCAAACCCTATATCATATATAACCAAATTATATACTTCGCCAATTAAATATTTGGAAAAATAAATACTTGGCCAACAAATAACCACAAAAATTTTGATAGCCATAACATAATTAAATACTTGGAAAATTAAATAACCTTATTTATTTGAATATTGGACCATGCACATTTATGGTATTCATGCACTTCCATCCATTGAGTAATTAAAACTATGTGACACAATGCCTCCCCTTACTACATTAATGCAGTGGTCATCTCCCTCATCGCTAGGATTGTGTTGTGGGGAAAAATGCCTATGCAGGACGATCCTATGCACCTAAGGTGTGACAGTGCCTTAGCAACAAATAGAGACAGCTATCCTGGTTTCTTCCTTTATGAAATGTGAAAGAAGAGAGATCAATAGACTTACCGGTGTCTTCCGTTTGTCCCTCGATCCGGTCTCTCTTCTCTTTGGGAGTTCACAACTACTTGCCTTCTCACTGGCCCAGCTTCAACAGGTTCCTACGAGATCACAAGAGAACAACTACTTGCGACAAGAGAACAACTACTTGAAACAAGAGAAGAACACTACACAAAGATAGATATTCACATTCATAACTAGTTTAGGATTAGAAATAAACCAAATACACTAATGCAATCATACATCAAGAATACATCAGCATATAGGAGAAACCAAGATAACTTTATTGATGAATAACAAGGTTCAGGAAGAGATACAACCCAGAGGGCTCCAATCCAACATCTCCTTCCCAGCAAATGGAATTCCTATCTTCACCCCCTTCAAAGCATTAAGCACCCAATGATTCCAGTCTCAAACCAACAGCAATTCTTTGCAATAACAAAATTCTAGCCTCTAGATCTCATGGAGGAGAGATCCATATATAGATGCTTGGAGAGAGGATGAGTCGGCTTGAATCTGACTAGTGTCCTCTCCCTCTGTCAGTTCTTGAGTCCACTTGGAGGTTCTTGCTTCCACTTGGAGATTTGGAACCTCTTACTCATCACCAGTCGAATTCCCTGAGGCAAGTGTCATTTTGGAAGCTTCCTGGGTTTTGACACTTGAGAAATGAGCCTGCCACATGTCCACTCTCGTTAAGCGCAGGTAGCCAGTGTTCCATTTGACATTCAATGCAGGTAGCCAGTGTTGGCTTTGACATTCAGCGCAAACAACTAGTGTAGCCACTGAAATGATCTTGATTTGGCTTTTTTTGAGCAGTTTTTGGTGGAGAACTTCTGTGAATTGTTGTGGTTTGCTAGCCTTGTTCTTCTATGGGTAGGAACAACATGTTTAGGGACTTTGGATCCCTTAGATTATGGACATTTCATGCTCAATGTTGTAAGGCACAAAAATGTATATAACAGTTGCCCCCTAAAGTATGAGGCTGTTTATCGGGCGAAATGCTTTATTAGGGGGATCCGAAGTTCATCCAATGCTGAGAGGAGACCTGTAATAAGATACAATACAATAAATTATTTTTCATACTGCCTTCATGATCTAGTTGAGGCAGGCATTCCCATGCTCAGCTTTATAAATTCATTTTTCTGTACATAGAACAGACAATCGTCTGGTGGTAGACTGATAATTTTTATGAAATTATCATCCTTCGAGTAGGATGGTTATCTGCTGCAATGATGTACATGTCAATGTCTTTATTTCTCCTGAATATATATCGCAGCTCGGATGGATGAAACTAGATCTGGGGTATTCAAACTCATTCGATCTTCACTCTAAGTACAAGTCGATCCATGTGAGAAATGTTCTGAAGTCGAACATGGAAAGACATCGCTTGATTACCAGTCAATGATGTAAACTGTTAACAAGCGCGAGAGGAATCACCGATAATGATAATGACCCTCAAGGTACTGCAGTACAATTCACGTGGTGTGAATAAACGACTTGGCGTCGAGCACCACGCAAAATCTTTCGGTCGAAGGTCATTGATGTATACCTGTCGCCGGAAGTGAAAAACTTTCCATTGAGGCATGCAAGCTTCAAAGTACTGAAAGGGTTGTTCCTAGATCAACTTCTTGGATAATGAGCTGATGTCGACAAGAAGCGATCCGTCAAAGGAGGGCCTTAATGAATCCCACATCAGTGACGCGGAACGGAGCTAATGATTTTAATGGAGGTGAAAACAATCTGTGACATACGATTCAGGGTGGCGGTCATGAAAGGGTATACCTGTCGCCGGAAGTGAAAAACTTGCCATTGAGGCATGCAAGCTTCAAAGTATTGAAAGGGTTGTTCCTAGATCAACTTCTTGGATAATGAGCTGATGTCGACAAGAAGCGATCCGTCAAAGGAGGGCCTTAATGAATCCCACATCAGTGACGCGGAACGGAGCTAATGATTTTAATGGAGGTGAAAACGATCTGTGACATATGATTCAGGGTGGCGGTCATGAAAGGATGAAGGATAATGTATGGTAGTGGATGGGAAACGGTTGACTTTTCTGAACGACTTCTCTTTAACATATGGCGACACTGATGCGATGGATTGGTAGCATTACCCGAAATATGGATGGTATGGCGAGACCATGGATGTGACCGGTGAATGAAACAACCCAACCCGATTGTGGTACGGAGGAAAAGTGTCATGTTGAAGAGCGACTTGCTACCATCAAAGTTTTCTTTAGTTTCTCCCAATTTTTCCCCAGTCATTGCTGACCAGTACCTCTTTATTTTTGTCAAGCTTGAGGAGGATAACATATGCTTGTTCTATAACCTGCCCTTCGGGCAAGCCCATCGCTATGTTTTAACGAGCCTAGTGATAGTGAAACTCGTTCTCGTATAAAGACAAGTTTCTCGCTATTTAATGATTTTAATGACTCTAACGACAAGTATAACTCGGTCCTTTTCATTTTTAGAGAGTCTGAAAAGGTACATAAAGTTAACTCCAAAAGTCCTTTTTCGTCATCTAATCCCTTAAGTCCGAAAAAGTATAAAACAATACAGAAGGGATGAGTTTTCGATAGTTTTAACGAGCCGAATAAAACAAGCACTCGATCTTTTTGTGCAATAATCCCTCAGGTCCAAAAAGATTAAAATCTAGAGGAGGGATAGCTCTTCCTGTCCCTTTAACGAGCTGGAAGGCCAAAACTCGGCAATCTTTTCATATTTTACGAGTCAGATGAAAATAGCTTAAGGAAGACTTGTCTTTTGAGGAACGAGCGATAAACAGGGTTAGCAGCTGATTCCAGGTACAAGTTGGAATTTTCCAATCACGGCAGTGCCACAAGGATGGCTTGGTGAAATCACTCTTCGCAGCTGTTCCTAAAAATGGGTAAACAAACATATGGAGGTGAACGATCAGCTAATGGAAAAGTGGAGGTGATGGTGCAAACACGACCAAGGCTTTAATGGCTGATGATATTATATTCACTGTGGTTATTTACCGAGTAGTTCATTTTTTAACGAGATTAAACGCGGATTGAAACACTTGCTCGATTTTATGTTTATTTTTTAACGAGCATGAACTATACGATAAAACTGCTCGGATCTTACGTTTATTTTTTAACGAGCATGAACTATGTGCTAAAACTGCTCGATGATAAGTTTGCATGCCCCCAGCATAATAACGCAAATCGAGGTGCATGTATATTGGTCACTATTTAAGCATAGTAACACTTGAGGTACAACCCATTACGAGGTTGCGCCAGTGGGATTCTGTCATAATCCATTAACTCGTAGGCTCCTTTTGCTAATAATCGTTTAACAATATAGGGGCCCATCCATAAAGAATTAAATTTACCTGCTCCCAATTTATCGGATTCTTGGTCATAAAGCAAGACCAAGTCATCTTCTGAGAAGACACGGGGTTTGACATTTTTGTCGAACTACACCTTGACTCGTTTCTTATGGGCTTCGTTAGCCAAAGCGGCATCACGACGGGTTTCATCCAATTGGATTAATTCCAAGAAACGAGCCTCTTCTTCTGAAGTTTCGGGGAGGAGATCAATTGCGAGTTTAAGAGACGAGATTTCACACTCGATTGGCAAGACTGCTTCCAGGCCATACACCGGTTGGAAAGGTGTGAACCCGGTTGCATTCTTTACCGATGTTCGGTAAGCCCACAAGGCTGAGTACAGGATTAGGTGCCACCTTCTTTTGTGAACCTCGATCATCCTTTGCAACATACGCTTCAGGACCTTGTTGATTGCTTCAACTTGTCTGTTGGCTTGTGGATAATACGGGGTAGAGCTGTCGTGAGATAGCCCTAGCTTGGCAGCTAATTCAACCATCATGTGATTTGCAAAAATGCGATCCATGATCTGTAACTATAGCCTGTGGTATGCCGAACCTGGCGACTACATGATTGAAAAAGAAAAGGGCAGTTGTTTCACCAGTGTTATCTAATGTAGGCATCGCCTCGGCCCATTTGGTAAAAGAGTCAACAGCGACTATAATATACCCATGCCCCCTGGTCGAGGTGGGGTTACATGTCATGAAATCGATGCCCCATTTGGCAAAAGGCCCAACAACAACTATTGGCTGCAAAGGTGCGGGTGGTCTTCTGGTTTTGCTATCAAAAATTTGACAAGCATGGAAACTTCTGACTGCGGTTATGCAATCTTTGAACATGGTTGGCCAGAAGTATCCTGCTCGTAAGATTTTCTGTGTTGTAGCATATCCAGATTGATGCCCCCCACACGCGCCTGAATGACATTCATTCAGGGCTTTTTCGGCCTCTTCATGAGTGAGGCACCTCCTCAGAACTGTATCGATACCACGACGGTAAAGCATATCACCGACGATCATGTAGTCTTTCGCTTGGTATCGTATACGTTTCTGTTCTGAGTGAGAGGTGTCAGGCCTGAACTTTTGGGTTTGGAGATAAATTATTATATCTCCATACCACTCATTGCTTGCAGATATCAGAAACAAAATTTCGTCCACGATTGACTCTTCCGATGTTTCATCGTTGGACGACGATGGGAGATCGCACAATAATTCTGCGAAAACTAAAGCTTTCTTTGATTTGGATTTTACAAATTCCAGATCAAACTCTTGAAGGATTGCTATCCATTTTGAATATTTTCCCCCTAGCAACTGTCGCGACAACATATAAGTCATGGGGTTGCAATCTGATAGAATGGTAGTTTTCCGAAAGAGGACATAATGTCAAAATCTTTGTATCGCTTGAACAGCAGCGAGTGCTAGCTTTTCAACATAACAATATTTGCTTTCTGTATCATTCAAGTTTTTACTTAAATAATATATAGGATGTTCAATTCCATCAACTTCTTGAACTAAAACCATTGCAATGGCTTTATCTGCTGCAGCCAGATACAGGTTAAAATCTCTTTGATAGTCCGGGGCATACATTAATGATGCTTTTACTAGAGAATCTTTCAGAGCATCAAAGGAAGCTTGCGCCACCTGATCCCAGACAAAAGGTACATCCTTTTTCAAAAGACGAGTATAACATTTAGCAAGTTCTGCGTAATTTGGAATGAACCTCCTTAGAAAGTTTTCTTTTCCTTGGAGTTTCTGAATCTGAAGCAAATTTGAATGTGGAGGCAAATTAATGATTGCCTGAACCTTACAAGTGTCGAGACGAATCCCATCCTTAGAGACTACAAAGCCAAGTAAACGACCAGAACCGACGCAAAACACACATTTGTGTGGATTGAGTCTTATCTTGTAGTGTCGGCAACGTAGAAATATTGCTCTTAAATGCTGCGGATGGTCAGTCCGCATTCGCGAATGAGCCGGAAGGTCGTCGAGATAAGATTGAACGATGTTCTTGATGTCATGGAAGCCATAATCCATTGCCCTCTGAAATGTCGCCCCTGCGTTCTTTAAACCAAAGGGTAATTTTCGATAAGCGAATGTGCCCCATGGACAGATGAATGCAGTCTTTGACTGGTCCTGTGGGCGGATATTTATTTGATTATACTCGGAAAATCCATCCATAAATGAAAAGATTTCACATCCGGCGCATTCATCAATTATTTGGTCGATGAAGGGTGTAGGGTAGTTGTCCTTCGGACAAGCTTGGTTTACATCCCTATAATCGACAAACACTCTAATTGTCCCTTGTTTCTTCATAATGGGGACAATTTTCGATACCCAATCGGTTAGAGGAACCGGGTAGATGAAACTAGCATGGAGGAGCTTTTCAAATTCTTCTTTAATGGCAGCGACTTTCTTGGGGTGCACCTGCCGAAGCCGTTGTCTTACTGGTTTGACATCAGGATACATCTTAATTTCATGTTCAACGATACTCGAGTCAATGCCTAGAATTTCATCATATGACCAAGCAAAGACATCTCTGAACTCGCGAAAAAGAGCGTTATATATTTCCAGTTCTGAAGGAGAACAACCTTTGCCGACATAAATATTCTCTACAACATTTGTTTTAGTCGAGATATTTATGGCTATAGTCTCTTCAATATTGGATAAGTTTCGCTTGGAATCCACCGTGTTTACAGTATTTGATAGGAATTCAAAAACTGAAGGGTGATAAAGGTCATGCTGAGTATCTTCTTCATATTCTGGAAGAAGGGAACGATGGTGGCAATCATTCCATGGTGCCCCCTCAATCAACATTGATTGTAGGATTCCTTTGTCAGTCCCATGAGCTTTCGACCAAGGATCTAACGGGGTACCATATTCTCTAGACCTATCTACCCAAACGCTTGATGAGCGTTGATTTGGGTTCACCTCCCATGTTTGAAACATTGATTGCTACAATATTTCTATAGGGCTTGGGGGCAAAACCATTGCATGATCCATGTTGATATCGTCTTCTGAGATCTTCGTAGAAGATATCATGTTGCAGGTTCTCACCAATGCTACTTCTCCTATATAGATTGGAGGTGGAAGTGCGAAAGTTCCCATTAATGTGGGGTCTTTCAGTAGGCCTACTCCGATGTCTTGAAGCGAATGGTTTCTTCCATGGATCATGGGAATGCTTCCTGTAACTTGTGAACCATTTGGGAGGAAGTCTTGTTGGTCGATGATCGTAATCCCTCCTTGAAAAGGGAATGCGATCTTCCTAAAATAAGTCGACACTACAGCTGCCATGGCATATATCCACGGTCTTCCCAGTAGGATGTTGTAGTCCAGATTCCCATCAATGACTTCAACATCTATTTCTACTGTTTTTCCTCCTAGTTCAACTTTCAAGTTATTAAGGATACCACATGGGGTATATGTCCTTCTGTCGAATGCTTTTAATGTCGTCGAAGATCGCGACAAGGTTGGAGATCCTAAAGGTTTCCAGCAACTCATTGACATAATACATGTAGATGCCCCCTCATCAATAATGGTTCGGTGAACAGTTTTGTTGAGGGCTTTCACTTGAATAAGGAAATCTAGTTGAGCTGGTAATTGAGGATCGTATCCTTTGTGGTCAAAGGATACAAGATTGGAATCTTTAGTATCAACCCCACCAATAGCCGATAACAAAGCCTGCCTTTGGGATGGGAAATTTTGTAATACTTCAAGAGTCGACATAGCGGATGGCAATTAGGCCAAATCTTCCACTATGTTATAATGCTGCACCGCTCTGGCGCGAGGATTAAATGTCGACTTGTGTACTACTCCCTTTGGCGGTTTTATTGTTAATTCAGGAATGATGGGTGGTACAACTTCTGTCGAAGTTGTTGTCGAACTACTTGGTTGATCTTTACCTTTGTCGTTCGACAGCTACGGATTCCCGTAATCTTTGTTCCTTGTCAAAATCAAAGCATCATTTTGTTGTTTTGAAACCGACAACATTAGCACTTGCGACGGGGAAGCATTTCCACTATCAACCAGATTTTGACCTGGATTTGGAAACGGGTGAGTTAACACGGTTGAGGTTTGCGAACTTTTGAAGAACCTTTTAAGCTCAGCTCAGCTTTGTATGGACAATCCTTTGTCCAGTGATCCTCATCACATATCTGACATGGATATTTCGTATTTCCAGGAGGGTTTGAAGAAGTTTTTCCAGGAGATGACTCACCCTGTTTCTTCTTCTTCCCTTTGTTTTGTTTCTTCTTGCTTCCTAGTTGTTTGGGTTCTTTGCCTTTATCTACTGATACGACATTTACCTCCGAAGCAAGAATTTCGTCTTTTGCATTTTGATCTGAATTCTTACGGGCTTTCTTAGACGAAGCCTTTGTCGATTTCGCGTTTGCCTTCCCAATCACACCATCGTCGGCATGAGAGTCACTATTCAACTTAGGAGGAGGAGGAATTGAGAATTCCGGTCTAGGGGCGTCAGGTATTTTGTCGTAGAGCGTGCCAGACTAAGTATAAACTAAGTCTAGATATTGTGCACGAGCAATGACTTGCTCCTCTATTACGACTCCCCCCTTTTCCACATCTTCTGTTATCGCAGGAAGTA
Source organism: Pinus tabuliformis (assembly GCA_031772625.1). Classification (NCBI taxonomy): domain Eukaryota; kingdom Viridiplantae; phylum Streptophyta; class Pinopsida; order Pinales; family Pinaceae; genus Pinus; species Pinus tabuliformis. Next base: position 1,010,040,438 of record CM062817.1, read on the forward strand.
ACGACTTTATAAACCATTTAGCTAACAGCTGAACGGGAACGTATGTTTTCACCATCCTACGACGACGACGCCACTCATGTATATGATCGGATATATGAGTGGCCGTTGTCTGCTTGAAGTTGGTTAAGATTTTGGTTCCCATTTCATACCGTATCGGTAATTGAAAATGGGTTAAGAAAGTCGTGGCTAGGGAGCTGAAATTGTCGAACGAGGCTCTAGGTAATTCAATATACCATTTTGCCGCTGGACCCGTTAACGTCCTCTGGAAAAGGCGAAGCCTTATCGAATCATCATTTAGGGTGTTTGATGAACACCACAGATGAAAAGTCATCACGTGATTCGATGGGTCTTCACCTGGATTTCCATTGAATTTAGGAATGTTAGATGGAAGTTTGTGAGGAATCGCTGGCCACCAAGGGGCGTAAGCAATCAGATCGTTGGTTAACCGGTGTAAATCAGGTAACTCTAAAGTTGCCACGAATGGTCACTGTTGATTCAGGTTAGGCGAAGCATACCCAGGGTACGATGGAATCGCCTGAGCAGTGGGCCTTTGCATACCAGCATAATGTAATTGATGTTGGTATGATTGATACGGTTGGTGGACTTGAGCACTGTAAAGCGGTTGGTTTTGACCGTTTTGAATATACGGTTGTCCACTGTTCACAAAGATCTGCTGCTCAGAACCTTGGTACACTTGCTGGAATTGTGGTTGTTGGTATTGCACCAGCCACGGTTGTGAAGCCATGTTCTGCTGTGCTATACTAACCGTTGGACCAAGGTGTGGGGTAATTGTACCCGTTTGGACCTGTGTCGCCCCACCAGTTGGCGATTGTGGTTGTGTTACAGGGTTAAGGGGCTGTTGCATTACAACCTGAGAAATCTGAGGTTGACATACAACAGGCAACGTTTGAACTTGCGACACTGTCACAATAGCCGGTGTGGTCAGGATGTTCGACATAGGTACACACTGTTGCATAGAATATACAACCCTTGGTTGTTGAGGTAGCATAGGTACCCAACCACTTGATGTAATTCCAGTATAACCTGAATACTGTTGTGAACTCCCGTACGGATACCCTCCCGGAGGGGGTAATAAAAAGGCATACTGCCCCCCATACGGTAGCAATCCGGAATCAAGGGGATTGTTTGTCCTTGGGGACTGGATTTCCCAAATTTACCTCCAAATGGATCAATCTGGCGAGTATCAACATAAGCATTGCCGGATATTATTCCGAATGAACAAACTGGAACGGACCACACTGTCGAAATAGTCCCTTGGTGGACTCCTTCTAGCGGTTGTGAGCTAGTCGGGACAGATGGTATGCCGCCAAACATTGTCGGAGTGATGGCAGGGGCTTCTGTTGTCGCTGTGTCATTCAACACAGTCCTAGATGTTGACGGTTGTTCAGACATTTTGAGTCTATCCAATAGATTGCCTAGCGATTCTACATGAACTTCCACTTGTGGTCGACTAACTTCTGATGAAGGAAATAGAGTGATCCCGACTCCAAAATGGGTTGGAGTACTTGCTTGTGGATCCTCTACAATTTCCTCTATCGCAATCAAACTCGGTGGAAGAGGAAGACCGTCAGGTCCGTAAAATATTTCTGGTGCCGAAGAAGGGGTTGAATCGACAGTGACAGTTGTTTGAGGAGCAAGACTCTCCGAACCGGTCACAGATGGAACTGGTTTAGTAATGCAAGTATTTGCCCCCGGACTGGGATCAGTGTTACTGTCCCTCTGTGGCTGTTGAACTTCTTCTATAGAGGCAGGGTTTCCAGAAATGTTTGAAGTAACCGGAATCTCATATGTCGTTGGAACACTTGTTCTAACTTTGATAGGAGATTTTGAACTGGTTAAACGAGTTCGCTTTGTCTGTACTGTTTTCGATTCCGGAGACAAAGACGGTTGACTCGTAAGCCTCCGCGAACGATGGGGTTTCAATTGACTTTCTTCCACGATTGTGGATTACTCGATCAACCAAAATACAAAAAGGGAAAGTGTGTTTCCGAATTAAATGAATTTTTTAGACGCTTTTAGACACAACTTGCTTTTTCAGTTTTAAAGAGTCGAGAAAAAGCTAAAGATGACTCTAGTCTCCTTCGATGTTTTAACGAGGCCGAAGTGACAAATGCTCGGATGGAATTTTTCCATTATAGAGTCTGAAAAAGGCCAAAAGGAACTGCTCTGGAGTTCTAGGCAGAGGGTGTGCCAAACTTTTCACAAAACCGCAGAACACTTTTTAGGGTACGGGCGGTCGATCTTCCTCAATGCTGTGTTCAGTGCATTGCGATCAGTAGGGCGGCCGACACGGCTTCCTAAGGATAAAGGTTTTATGCCTATAGGGGTCTCCCAATATATATGCGACGATACGTGGGAGCACAATCCGTACTGGCGCTATCGTCCCTCAGGAGGAATCACCCACCATCCACGAGATCGACAGTCACCAGGCTTAACGACGTCGGAAGACGTCTCTAGCCTAGACCTCTATGTTGTGCGTTATGTTGCAAAGCATTATTAAGTTCATTCAATTTATTTTAGGTTGATCTTTTTAGAAGTTTGCCTTTCAAGGTTCACCACAAGATGTATGATACAATTCCTAAATGCAGTCTAAAGAGGATAAGCAAGCTTTATATCTTTTTCAACTTTGAAAATCCTAGCTACTAAGGGAAAAGAAAGACACCATCTTTTCTCAAAGAGCAATCAGCACACTCTAATGCACTTTTCCTAAATCTAACATGCAAACTATCAAATGCAAATGCACAATGCAGGTGTTTGTTTTCAGCTTTCTTAGTATTGATGCCTACAAAGAAAGCTTTTTGTACAACTTTGAATTTGCTTTTAAATGATCAATACAAACAAGTTTACTTTTTCGAAATCAGAGAGGGTAGAAGAGATTACAACACTTAACGATTTTCAAAATTAAGACTTGTTTCGACACTTAAAAGAGACAAATTCAAACCAATAAGCACAAGTAAATGTATAATCAATCTGCAAATAGCCAATGAACTCTCTTCTAAGATCACAATCAACAGATTTGAATCAGGGGCTACAGGATGACTATTTCACTCATGCAAAGGAAAACTGTAAATGATGCCACAAACACAAAAAAACACTCACAGTATTTTTGTACAAAAGCAGTCGGAATGTAAGCATAGAAAAGGAGTTATCAGACTGGTACCTATGCTGGTTACAGGCTGCAAAAATCAGAGATGAAAACAAGGCAAAACAGAGCAGAGAACCCCAGCTGCACAAGGGCAAACTGGTTCAGCACAACCTCAACACAGGGTTTTTGACATTCAGCGCAGGTAGCCTTCACAGGAACTGTGTTGAAATGTAGAATCCCTTCACTGGGTCTGCGCTGAAGGAGAAACTCTCGTTTCCAACAGGTTCTGGGTCACAGATTGCTATTTAATTCACTGTTTTAGGCCAAATAAAAGCAACAAGCAAGGTACAATCAAAAGGATGCTTTGAGGGGCTACTAAGATCTATCACAAAGGATCATCAAATCATTTTTGAGTCCATTGTTCAGATCATAGACAAGTCTAGTGATTGGATCAAGGCAGCAACTGTCTACTTTGCATCCGCGAAAATTAGATGCAGTTCGATTGTTGCTGTCAAGTCTATGAAACAAACAATGATAGAAACAAAAATAAAATGACTAAACAAATCTCCCCAGCGGAGTCGCCAATTTGTTGTGGGGAAAAATGCCTATGCAGGATGATCCTATCCACCTAAGGTGTGACAGCGCCTTAGCAACAAACAGAGACAGCTATCCTGGTTTCTTCATTTATGAAATGTGAAAGAAGAGAGATCAATAGACTTACCAGTGTCTTCCATTTGTCCCTCGATCCGATCTCTCTTCTCTTTGGGAGTTCACAGCTACTTGCCTTCTCACTCACCCAACTTCAACAGGTTCCTGCGAGATCACAAGAGCACAACTACTTGCGACAAGAGAACAACTACTTGAAACAAGAGAAGAACACTACACAAAGACAGATATTCACATTCATAACTAGTTTAGGATTAGAAATAAACCAAATACACTAATGCAATCATACATCAAGAATACATCAGCATATAGGAGAAACCAAGATAACTTTATTGATGAATAACAAGGTTCAGGAAGAGATACAACCGAGAGGGCTCCAATCCAGCATCTCCTTCCCAGCAAATGGAATTCCTACCTTCACCCCCTTCAAAGCATTAAGCACCCAATGATTCTAGTCTCAAACCAACAGCAATTCTTTGCAATAACAAAATTCTAGCCTCTAGATCTCATGGAGGAGAGATCCATATAGAGATGTTTGGAGAGAGGATGAGTTAGCTTGAGATCTGACTAGTGTCCTCTCCCTCTGTCAGTTCTTGAGTCCACTTGGAGGTTCTTGCTTCCACTTGGAGATTTGGAACCTCTTACTCATCGCCAGTCGAATTCCCTAAGGCAAGTGTCATTTTGGAAGCTTCCTGGGTTTTGACACCTTGAGAAATGAGCCTGCCACATGTCCACTCCCGTTCAGCGCACGTAGCCAGTGTTCCATTTTACATTCAACGCAGGTAGCCAGTGTTTGCTTTGACATTCAGCGCAAATAGCTAGTGTAGCCACTGAAATGATCCTGATTTGACTTGTTTTGAGCAGCTTTTGGTGGAGAACTTCTGTGAATTGCTGTGGTTTGTTAGCCTTGTTCCTCTAGGGGTAGGAACAACATGTTTAGGGACTTTGGATCCCTTAGATTATGGACATTTCATGCTCAATGCTGTAAGGCACAAAAATCTCTATAACAGATTGACATGACTGCTAATAAAGAGAAGGGGATTTGAGTACTATATGTTAAAGGTATGGTAGAAGATAAGTCTAATTTATCCTTGGAATTTGATTTATGGGAACATTTGTTATGTGTGAAATGGAATCACTTAAGATTATCTTATGGTGCTAAAATGGTAGAGGGAATATTAGAGTTACTAAGAAATGATGTGTTTCAACTTATCTCACTTTCATAACTAGGTGAATCTATGTATTATTTCATTTAGAGATGATATCTTTAGGAATACATGGATTTATTTCTATAAGAAGAAATGTGAAGTATTAGACAAATTTAAATGGTTTAAGGCTCATGTGGAAAATCAAGTAGAGGAAATTTAAGGCTTTGAGGGTGGATAATGATGAAGAATTCTATGCGAATGAATTTGAATAATTATATAAGAATTGTGGTATGGCATGGAACAAGAATACTCTACACACATATACATAGAATGTAGTTATAGAAAGAATGAATAGGGAATTGGTGGAAGAAGTTATCAAATTAGGACAAGCATTATGGGTAGAGGTAATAGATATCACACTTTACACCCTAGTCAATGTTGGATGACAATACTCTAGATGAGGAATGAAGAAGAAACATTGTTTTAAAAAGCTCACGATATTTAGCTTTGATGCTTATGTACACATTCCAAAGGAGAATAGGATGAAGCTATATAAAAAAGATGAAAAGTTTATTGGATATAAAAATGGTATCAAAGGTTAAAATATTTGGAAAATAGAAACTAAGAAGCTTTTGTATATTCGAGATGTGGTATTTAGAGAAATCAAAGATGTTGTCAAAAAACAAGTTCAACCAATACAGAAAGAACCAAAAAAGATAGACTTTGAATTGAAGGATGATGAATTAATATCTATGGAATAATAAAAATTGGAAGAAAATGAACCACATACTCCATGGAAAATTTTAGGGGCGAATGTTCCCCCTTAGGGAAAATTAAGGGGTTTTAAATTTTTAGTGGGCGAATATTTTGTATCATAGTACATTTTTACAAATCCCCTCAAATAGCCCACCTTATTTTAAGGGAGTACATTTTTACAAATCCCGTCAAATAGCCCACCTTATTTTAAGGGAGAGGATAAAAAAGGTAAATTTAGCTCTTGAAATTAGGAGTTACAACCTTCAATTCACCCTAATTTTCAAGAATATGTTTTATTTAAGTGAATCCTAAGGGCCAAAAACCATAATTATAAAAGAGGTATGGTAAATTAATAAAAATATAAATAAATGGGAGGTATGGTAAATAAATAAAACATTTTTTATATTTACTCCATAAGTCACTTTATATACATGCAAGGGTGTAAACAAATAAAAATATAAATCAAGTGGAGTTATGGTAAATAAATAAAAATATAAATAAACTAGACGTATGGTAAATAAATAAAACCTCTTTTTATATTTAGTCCATAACCCATATAAATAAACGAAATGTATGGTAAATAAATAAAACCTCTTTTTATATTTAGTCCATAACCCTCTTTCTATTTATGAAGTCTCAAAAAAGAGGTTTTATTTAAGTGAATCCTATGGGCCAAATACCATATTTTAAAAGACTTATAGTAAATTAATAAAAATATAAATAAACTAGAGGTATGGTAAACAAATAAAACATCTTTTTTATATTTACTCCATAAGTCACATTATATTTATAGACACTCAAAAAATGTGTTATATTTAGGTGAAACCTATGGGAAAAATACTATGGGCCAAATACCATGGGCAAGATTATTATTAATACTATGCAAAAAAACATTATTAACCCTAATATTAGTATTAATAAAAATAAAAATGGCACATGGTATTGACCCATGGTATTCACTTGGAACATAGACTATTTAAATAGGGGAATTAAACTAGCATAGATCCATGTTTACTCTCGATCTACTAAGCCCTAAGAAGGATCAAATATAGAGTGAAAAAATATTTGATCCCTCTCGGGGCTTGGTGGATCAAGAGTAAAAATGGATGTTGTAATTTAATGTATGTTAAACATTTAACTTGGTTAAAATAAAAAATAAAATAAAAATCAATTATTAATTTTATTAATTTTTATAAATTACTAATAGTAATTTTTAAACTCCATGTTTATGATAACCCACGGTAATACCATGGTATTCATGTGAGCATAGATTATTTAAAGAGGAAATTCTGTGGTCTTAGACCCATCTTAATTCTCGGTCTACCAAGTGCTTAGAGAGATAAATAGATTCCATCCCCTAAGAGTGGTAGATGTGGAGTTAAGATGGATATAGGTTCGATTTTATGATAATGAAGATATTAAATAGACTTAGGAAATTATATTGTAAAAACATGATTCCATCCACTAAGAGTGGTAGATGTGGAGTTAAGATGGATATATGTTGGATTTTATGATAATGAAGATATTAAATAGACTTAGGAAATTATATTGTAAAAACATCTTAAGGTGAATGGTTAAAGCTACATTTAGTCACTTCACAAAATTTAGTAAAAAAAACCAATATCTCTATTAATATTGGGTTTTAACTTTTTTCTCATTTAACAAAAAAAAATCAAAACAATAAAATCTTATCACTCTTTCCGCATCACCCTCGCAGAAGATTTCTCACCATTTTTCAAACATTCTCAATATGATATCTTCATGAAAAAAGTTTAGGTACTAATGTTGGATTAGTTGTTTGAAAAATAAGCTCGTTTGTAGAGCCTTTCATCTTCTATGCTATTCTTAGTTTGTCTTAATCATCTGTAGGGGTTGGAGCCACTGCACCATATTTTCCTAAAAGGTGGAGATTTTTCACCAAAAAGGAAATTAATCTACATGTTACAAGGCTGTTAAAAAATGCGATACCTATGAGGGTAGTGAATTATGCTAATAAACAATTTAGATTGGGAGAGACATAATTAAATTTTATTATTTAATTGAAGATTTCCAATTAAAATAATAATAAATCTCCATTTATATATTCATATATTGATTGGAAGGATTCTCAAAATGGTCACTTCTTTCAATTAGATCCCCTTCAAGCCTTTGGGATACCTAATACTTTCTTATATAATATAGTTACGACTTGCTACTTGTTGGCATGTTGGGGTAAACAAACTTGATGTGTTTTTTTTAATCTCACAGTTGGAGTCTATGGAATAAGAAAGAAATTTGATAACTTAAAAAAAGTGATAGCTTGCCAAAAGATGTAAAGAAAAGATTAATCTCTCCTATCTTGACATAACTCATTGTCAATATCAACACCTACAAGAACATTGTTGTGGAATATTATCAAAACTAATAGAAGGATATGAAAGAGTGTATTGTAAGAACCTTGACAAACACGACCACTAAAACTTGGAACATCGTTTGTAGGAAAAGAAAACTATGTTTATTTCTTCCAAACATGTATGTTAGTATATTACAGTTTAATGAATATGTTTTCTTATTATCATATATGGTTTCATACTTTAACAAAACATTCGCCAAGACTTTACAATGTTTTATTATTCAGTAAAAGATTTGCCAAGATCTTACAAGATTTTATAATTGAGTGAAAGATTCTCCATCACTGTACGAGATAATATAATCTGGTGAGAAATTTGCCAAAAAAATTATATATACATATTATATTATTGATAAAATCACCTCCCATTTTTCCTATGTATCATGAGGATTAGCCCATTTATTATACATACATATTTATTTTGGTTCTTAAAATTTTCCCTCACATACTCTATTATTGAGGAGATTAGTTCAATTAAGAAGGAAACTAGAAAGGTGTTGTCCACCTAATTTGGATTCAATTTTTTCTTTATTTATTATTGATGATTGTCCTAGAACTATTAGGGAGGTAGTGGATTCGGAGGATCACAAACTTTGGGAAATTCCATGGTTTGAAAAAATGGCTACCTTACACAATAATGAGGCTTGGGATCTAGTGGAGTTACTAGCTAGAAGAAATCCTATTGACATCAACTGAGTGTTTAAGAATAAGTTGATTTTAGAAAGAAAAGTGGAGGAATACAAAGCTTGGTTAGTAACAAAAGGTTAATCCTAGGTAGAGGGAATTGATTTTGGTCAAAAACAATTCTCCAATTCTAAAGTTAACTTTTATTTGATTTTTTTATATCTTTTGTTTCTTATTTGGATTATAAATTAGAGTAGATGGAAATGATGAAAACATTCCTACATGGGGATCTTGAAGAAGAAATATAGAAGAAGAAAAAAAAAGAATTTGCAATGAAGGGAATAAACTATCTAGTATGTAGGCTAAATAAACTCTTGTATGGGTCAAAGAAATCACCAAAATGTTGTATCAAAAAGGGTGTACATATATACTAGGAGTTCGCTTCATAAGGAGAAAGATAGATCATTGTGGGTAGTTCAATTTAGTTTGTGTTTTTCTAACTTATTTGGTCTTCTTTATGCATTGCAAACAATAAGAAAATCCTCTAGGATGTGAAAACTTAGTTTTAGTCTAAATTTGACACGAAGTATGTTGGTGCTGCAAATTTCATTTTAGGCATTGAAATTAAATGAGAGTGGGCTAAAAAAAATAGGTAAATGAGAGGAAGTATGTCAAGAAAATATTGCAAAGGTTTAATATGTAGGGATGTAACAATATTCAAAGTGTAATCTTCTTTTTGAATAACATAGATTATCATTCTAAAAAAAATCAATATTATATTCAATGTCACTTAGTGAGAGATATTATTGAAGATAAGGTGTTATTAGTAAAGGTGGAAACTTCTAAATATTTTGCAAATTAGTTGACAAAAGGTGGAAACTTCTTAATATTTTGCAAATTAATTGACAAAATATGTGAGCATTCACAAGTTGTTTGGTGTAGAGAAATCATGGGTATTATTACTTTGGATTATTGATCATGCACCCATGTTTGAGTGTATGCAAAGAAAACAACGACTTGGAAAAATATGGGTTGGTAGCATGGGAGTTTCATGGCTAGCACCATTGAAAAATTATTTTTGCATAGTATTTTGCATTTTTTTCTATTGGCATTTTTTGACACATAGATTTATCATTTAGTAGTTTTGTGGCCAATAGTTTTTTAGCCCATGGTTTTAACAAAGTTACCAACTTAACATGAAGTGTAACTTCAAAGCTAGAGATATAGTCCAAATCAGCCCTATTTTTTTGCAAAAAACCTCGAAAAACAACCCCAAAACCAAAATTGTTGATGGTGCATCAACACTTCTTTTTAAGGTTATAATTTCATTTTTTTTTAAGAAATGACATTAAATTCCAATATTTTTCAATCAACAATAATTTTTTTTTTTTTGAAAGGTAAAGACCACCATGAAATCAAAAGCTATTGATGTTGCATCAACATTTTTTGGTCAAAATTCCAACAATTTTAAACAATGACATTAAAAATAAAATATTATTGCTCCCAAAAACCCCTAAACTCAAATAGATTTTGAGGTTAGTGTTAAAAGATAAAATATGAGCTCCAACAATCTACAATTTATAACAATTTTAAACCATGGCATTAAATACCATGATTTTGAAAAACCTTAAAATTTTAAAAAACTTCAACGATGGCTTTAAAGATAAAACATCACAACTCTAAAAACCCTTAACTTTTTGACATTTTTAGACATAGAATTAAAACAGAAATCTTAAAAAATTTAAACCATGACATTAAAATAAAACATCACAATTTTAAAAAGCCTTAATTATTTCTACATTTTTAGCCATGGAATTAAAACCAAAGATCATATTCTCGAAAACTTTATATTTTCAACATATTTTTAAACCAAATATCATGACTAAAAAAACCGTTAAAATGAAAATTTTAAAAATTTTCAACCATGGCATTAAAGATAAAATATCACAATTTTGAAAAGCCTTAATTTTTTTTACATTTTTAGCCATGGAATTAAAACCAAAGATCATACTCTCGAAAACTTTATATTTTCAACATATTTTTAAACCAAATATGGTGACTAAAAACACCCTTAAAATGAATATCTAAATAAAAGAGTCATTATATTGAATGCTAAAAATATATCTCTTTTAAAATCTGAGCCTAATTCAACTTGACATTGCAAAGAAAACATAAAAATCAATCATCATTTGACACACAACTCAAGACTCCGTCCAAACTTAAAAATCAACAATCACACTCACATATGGTGGAGATGGACTTAACCATTGCAACAAAAACTTAAAACTCAACTATCAAATTGACACATACTAGGGTCAAGTTGCTAGTTGAGCATTGACACAAACCCTACAACTAAAAAATAAAAAAAAAACACAAAAATTATTAAAAATTTAAAATAATAATAGTAAAAATAATAATAATAAATTAAAAAAATTAAAAATGAAGGGGCAAAAATTCAAAAGTAACAAAGAGCAGTACATTAAAAAGACATTAATTTAGAAAATAAAAAATTACTAAAAATTATTAAAATATAAATTTTCAAATATGTATATATAATAAAAAACATCTAAAATTTAATGAAAAACAAAAAATAAAAATGAAAATATTATAAAAATTTCTAAACTATTAAAAAAATACATTTAAAAAAAATAAAAAATAAAATATTAATTCGCTCGGGCCTTGCTCGGTCATGGTAACCAAGTGTTGTGGAGCGGTGGGCTACTCCAACAGCACTGTATACAACCCTTCGGTGCCACGGCCATGGTCCATCAGTGATTGTGTGGGTGAGCTCAAATTTTTCGAATCTACCCAACCCTGGCCACAACACCCAATTTTTATTTTATTTTTATTTAGTTTATGTTTTATTTTATATATTTTATTTAATCTATTTTATATTTGTTTTTTTTTTTCATTTTTTCTTTATTTTATTGTTTTAATTCTTAATAAACTAATATATATCTATCTATATATATATATAAGTCTTTATTTAAAAAAAAAATAAAAAAATAAAAATTATTGATTTTAACTAGTTTATAATGTTTTATTTTATTTTATGTTGTTTAGTTTCAAAGTTTTATATAGGTTTTTTTGTTTTTTTTGTCATCATTTTTTAGGCTGATATAATTTTTATTTTTTATTTAAAATTTGATGTGAATTATTATTTTTGGAAAAAAAACCTTTAAATATGATTGTTTTTAATTATAAAATTCATAAAAAAATCATAGAATTTGCTATTTTTTCAACATTTTATATTACATTTTTTCATAAAAATATTTATTTGGCATGTCATTTTTAACAACTAAATATGTATTTTATATATATATATATATATATATATATATATATATATATATATATACATGCAATGTGTATTCTTTTGTTGAGTTTTAAGCTATTATTTTTTAGTAACAATTATTTAATGCTTATTGAAGTGTTAATTAAAAATACATAAATATATAAAAAAATCCTAATTTCAAATTATTATTATTATTATTATTTTAACTTTGCAAAAACATTGAATATTTCATTACAAAAATAATATTGCAAATAAAAACAAAAAGCACAAACTTGAAAACCCTTTAAAAAAGAAATCTCCAAAAATGAAAAAGAAAACTAGTGCTTGAAAAGTAGTTAAATAACCAATATTTAAAAAGGAATATGCATACTTAAGGCATAGGAAAAGTTAATGTGTCAAAAATATGCCCCTCTTCCCCAAGAAAAAGGTTGAAGTCATATCAAATACTTGTCAAAATCTGTGTGATAATCACCAACATTTTAAAAAATTTGTCCATAATACATAAAAAAAGGGGGTTGATGCTACATAACACTTCTCAAAATCAACATGAAAATCACCAACATTGAAAAAAATGTTTATACTTAATATATAAGAAAATTTAAAGTGTGAAAAATATGCTTGAAAAAAAAGGGTTTATGTTGCATCAACAATTCTCAAAATCGACACGAATATCATGAATTTTTGCAACCTCTAAAAAATGAGAACTTCATATAGTTCTTATTAAGTTAGTAACTTTGTTTTTTACTTCTAGTTAAGGAACTACAATTGTATTCTAATCTAACGTTAATGGGTTGATAGTTTGTGGATGCCACAAGATATACATATTGTAGTGTAACAATGTAAACAAAAGATATATTGAAAAATCTCTCCATTTTTACCAATTTGGGTTTCTAGGGTAAAGTGCCAATGTAAATTATGTATGTGTGCCATTAGATCTTTTCTATTTTTATTAAGAACATATTTTTAGCAATTAATTATACACTATTAAAACTAATAAGAATTGCAATTCCAACAATAATCACCTATAATAGAAATTATGACTAACGTGAAGGAATAAAGAGTTCTTTTATTTTTTTTTTTTTTTATTTCTTCATAATTTTTTATGGTATGGTTGATATTATCTATGTCATTAGAGCTCCATGTCAAACATAAACACCATACTTAGTAGCAAACTATGTTAGCATAAGGAATAGTAGCCATATCCTCCATTGACCCGTAAAGTACTGTGGATATTCCATTGGATAGTTCGTCACAACATATTTCATAATATTATATTATAAATTTGAAAATTTTACACTATTACAATTTTATTTAATTTCTAGATCTATAGATTTTACCATAATTAGTGCATGCATTTGAATGAAAATTATGTATAAAGTAGAGAATAATAAAATAGATCTCACACACACCGCATAAGACACAATATATGCTCTAGGAAAACCCTTTCGGGTGAAAACCCAATTGGAAGGTGAGGTTGCTCCACTCTCTTTCTCTGTTAGGAAATATGGCTACAGCTACAAAGAAGTAATGTGTGTGGCCCATAGGCTTCTACAGTGCATAGATCCTCTTTGTTTGCTCTACGTGCTGCCTCTACTTTCTCAACTATGGAACAAAATGCTCTCAAAAGAATGGAATGCCTCTTCCTCCTCATTGCCCGGTTATAACACAACCTGATAGCCTACTAATTCTTAATTTCGACTACATCATCTATTAAATAGAGTTACAATATAGACTTTTCTAGATTTGTTTACATCATAATCATTTGGCTGTCCCTTTTTCCATGAATAATGGGGTTTTTTGTGGCATCCTCATGAACTATAGGTGTGAAAATAGGAATGTCGACTTCTAAGTGGCATAATTTTTGCATACGGACTCCGATTGACATGTTTCTTACAACGCTGGAAATATATGTGTATATAATGAATGGTGTGATACAAAATCGGTAAAGTTTTACCACAAAAAAATTAAGTTTGATACTTCAAAATGCTTCGAGAAGGTTTCAAACCCCAATTTGCCAAACTGGGTCCCACCGGTAAAAACAGTCCCATGAGCTGATTTCTCCACTTTTTTCACTCCACATGAATCAAAATGGAGGAAACACAATATAATGGTCCAATTTGAGTCACACCTTCCCATTTTCGGAGGCTTTTGGCCACCAAAAACTTCTACTGCATGAGGTGAGAAAACTTTTCCTCCACCTTCTCTCTAGTGTACCATTTAGATTTTCCTTGAAGTTGTCCCTTCAATCTAATCTGTTGAAAGGTCATGTTGCCCCTGTCATGTAATTGTAAACCTCATTTGCAAAACTATATCTCTTGTCAACTCTTCGTGAGTATCTCATGCCAAATCTTCCACAAAACATAGGACATGTTCCACTTCGTGATCTAGCATTGAAGGATCATAGAGTTTCAATTTCCCTAATTTCGCAACTAAGTAAATGCACATGTAGGGTGGTAAACTGAGTCAATAAGAATTATCACCCACCTTTTCTCGTATCTCAAAGGGACCATACCTTTGAGCCTTGATTTTCTTACCACGTCTCTGTAACCTCTCCTTGTTCAAATGTAGCCATACTCTGTCTCCTACCTTGAATGATTTCTTTCCTTTTTGTTGATCATGATCGGCCTTATACTTCTCCTATGACTTTTGTAGTGTTTCTTGTACCTATAGATGGATCTACCTAATTTTCTATATAATTTTTTTATCCTTCAAAGCATCTCCTATAAGATCTTCCCTCACTCCTCCTTGTTGCCTATATGCAATATTCAAAGGTGAAGGTAGAAAATATCCAAAACAAGTCTCAAATGGGGACTTTCCTCTACAAGTGTGGACTGTTCTATTGTAATAATGTTGTATATATACCATATTTTCACCCCAGTTCTTTGGATGCTTCTGTTTATATCCCCTCAGAAGTTTCACTAAAGTCTCGTTGACTACTTTTATCTACCCATCTATCTCTGGATGGAATGTTGTAGATCTCTTCAACTTTATGTCCATTTTCTCCCACAATATAGTCCCGAATGCACTGAGAAATCTTGTATCCATGTCTAAAATCATTCTCCTTGGTATCCCAAAGTGCACCAAGACCTGTCCAACGAATAATTTTGTTGCTTCTTGCTCGCTGATGGCCTTTTTACAGGGCATCCAAACGCACATCTTACTAAACATGTCAACTACCACGAATCGGTAGTCATGTCCCTTCCTCGTTATCAGTAAACCTCATACAAGACCATAGAAATATTTTCCCAAGGACGAGTAGGTACATGTAAGGGATGATATAGACCATGTTTCCTATTACTAGGCCCTCTAATATAACAAAGAATGCATCCCCTTATGAAGCTAGCTACTTGCCCTTACATCTTGAGCCAATACACTTACCTCTACAAGCTAGGCATGATCTTCCCTAGACGAATATGTCATGCAACCTTGTAGGTGTGAGACTCTCTCATTAGTTGCAATCTCTTACCTTTAGAAATAAATAACTTATCCAGTCTATAGAATAACCCGTCCTAGAGATGGTAGTCAATGGTGTTGTCACCATTGTGCACATGAATGTGACTCTACAACTGCTGATACACCTCCTTGAAGTTCTCATCTTCTGAATATGTCTCTATGTATGCATCATGGGTGAATGGCTTCATGTGCATAAGAGTCCCCAATACTATGATCTTTAATGTGGGTGGCCTTGAAACCATTTCATCCAACTTGTTTGTGTTTCCCTTCTTATACTTGATCACCAAATGAGACTATTGTAAAAACCTCATCCACTTGTAATGTAGCTTACTCAGGGCATGCAAGTACTGTAACGGCTAGTGATCTATGTGGATTATTGTCTCCTTTCCCTTCAAATAGTGCTTCCATTTTTTCAAAAATTACAACATGGCATAGAGCCCCTTTTTGTAGGTATGGTAGCTAAGACCTGCCCCATGAAATACTTCAGAATGGTAGCAAATAGGCCTTCCTCCCTACAACAAGACAACTCCCATAGAGTACCCACTCGCATCTGTCTCCACTTCAAAGGGTTGTTGCATGTTTGGTAATGCCTGTCACACGGAATGGGTCGATCTTGCGGACAAGATAGACCTTCCTAGAATCTAACAATATCTAGTGACAAGCAAGCCAATCAAAAACTATCTTTCTCTAAATGTGCATTTATAAACAAAGGCAAACAAGTGTTTAGGCCTACCTTGGGTCCAATGCAAGTTTGTGGAAGCCTCACTCCTTTGATCCAAATGAGCTCCCTTGTTGTGAATCTGCAAACACAAACAAGCAAACAAATTAAAAAGCACCTGAAAAACTAATATCATAAAGCATACTTAACATGATGATCAAGGAATTCATGAAACAAATGACATAAGACAATTTGTTGATAAAAATGAATCTGATTGTATTAATTCAAATCAAAGAAGAACTTTAGAACCTGTGCCTTGATGCTGTACAAGCTCCTCCCAGGGTCCAACAAGAAGTCTCCTCTACTTTGACAAGTTTCACTCTCTTCCCAATGAAGCCAAAAAGGTATGTGATCTCTCCTCTCAAGCTTAACTAGGAAGTCTCAATTTCACCAGCATTTACCCTAAAAAATGTTCAGCTTCTAACCTCCCTAGCAACCAGCCCAATGCCTTAATTTATAGTGCAATGGAGGGAAGTTACTAGGTCCTCCTTCAAAGGGATAAAGCCCTCCTTCAAAGGGATAGCTCCTCTCATCAAGGGATTAGCTCCTTCTCTTTTGGGATGCATGAACCACCTAAGAGCGACCAATCCACGTCAAAATTCCTTCTAGAATCATCTAGAATTAACCCAAAGTGAGTTTTTTAGAACAAACTTGCACCTTTTTTACTTTCACAGGGGTCTGCACCCACTCCTTTAGGGACAGAGCGGGCAGGTCCACAATTTTTGTGAAGAGGGGGTGCGGGACTGCAGGCAACAGTGAGAGAAAGTACGGAACCAGAGCTTTGTTGATTTTCAATTTCTTTCTCTCATTTTCAAAGCTTGACTTGAAGAGCTGAGGTCTCAGACTTTCTTAGGAGGATAGTACAAGTGATGATAGACCCATACTGAGTGCAAATAATCATGGTGATGATATTTTTGTGTAACAGATTGCCCCCTAAAGTGCGAAGTCTGTAGTAGATGAGGATTTCATTTATCATTTAGGAAGAGTGAAGTACTTTATCATTTCGAGGATCATCTTGTGGAGAGCCCGGTCGGAACCTGTAAAAACATTCAATGCAAGATATATATATGAGACCATATCATCCCTGAGGTAGGCATTCCCATACTCAGATCAAAACTGACTTAGAAAACTAACTACTGCTCTGATATAGGAATGATCTTGTAATACATCACAAGTATAGACTCATGTGGACATAGCATGGACGCAACCATTTGTTTATGAATAGTCCACCATATAATGAATACAAAATTCCTCGCAACTTGGATTGCGGAAACTAGATCCAGGGTCTTCATTTATACTTCCCGAAACAGTACGATTCTATCCATGCGAATGAATGTGTTGAAGTCGAACATGGTAGAAACCACTTGATTACCAGTCAGTGATGTAAACTGTTTACAAGTGTGAGAGAAACCACCAGTGATGTCAATGGCTCTCAAATTACCCAGTACAATCCATGAGATGTGAATAGATGTGTTGATGTCGAACATGTCACAGAATCCTTTGATCGAAGGTCAATGATGCAACCTGTCGTCAAAGGTGAGAAACCTGCCATTGAGGCATGCAGATCCCAAGGTACTGACGATTTCTAGATCATCTTTCTAGATAATGAGCTGAAGTCGATAGAAAGCGATCTGTCGTAGGCAAGCCCACAACACGAAATCATAGATCAAGTTGAAGAAATTTAGTTACAAGGACTGACTCAGGGATGGTCAAGATGGATGACAGATATTTGCAGATGAATGGCTTACTGGCAGTGACCTCTTGAACACATAACGACACAACAGATGGTTTGGTGACAATTGACCCAAAGTTAATACCCAGAAACCGGCTGAAGACTTTCAATGTGGTTTGATCAACTGTTAGGTAAAGGATTTCCCAACCAAGGTGAATAAAAGTGTCGTGTTCAAGAGTGGTTACAAAGTATGACAAACAGGCTCATTTTTCTCTCTTTCCCCCACCATTTCTGGCAAGTACCTCTTTATTTTTGACAAGCTTGAGGAGGATAACATTTGCTTGATTATAAGCTCATCCTTCGGATGAGTCCAACTTAGTTTAAATCCGA
The DNA here is from genome assembly GCA_031772625.1 of Pinus tabuliformis. NCBI lineage: Eukaryota > Viridiplantae > Streptophyta > Pinopsida > Pinales > Pinaceae > Pinus > Pinus tabuliformis. The sequence goes on from CM062817.1 coordinate 1,010,058,655, forward strand.
ACCCTAAGAAGGAGTGGTTCGTTCCTGTTTGTAATTGAACAGGTCCTTTACTGTGGAATTTTAACGAGTCCAGTATAGGAGATATTCGGCGTTTTTCAATTTTAGAGAATCTGAAAAAGCTTAAGAAAACTCCAAGGTTCACCTTTTTCGTAAATTTATGTCTCTCAAGCCCGAAAAGGTATAAAATAATACTTGAGAGAACCGTTTGATCTTTACGACCAAGGAGTACTTTTCGTAATTAGCTCCCCTGATCCGAAAAAGTAAAAAAGCAATCAACAACACATTGTTTTATAACCAATATCGAATTTGAAATGACAAAAATCTCGCAATCTTTTCATGTTTTTACGGTCAGAAAAAGAGCTGTAAGTGGACCGTCTTTTTAGTTCCATTTTAACGAGTTTAAAAAGAAAAGCTCGACGATCTTTTCATGTTTTAGGAGTCAAAAAAGAGCTTAAAGGTGACTCTAAATGTTTTTCATCGAAAAATTATCGATTTCGCGTGAACAATCCATTATCCTGACCAAAAATTGCAAACATTACTCATACCTGTTTGAGATGGATAAAAATGCTACAAAAATTACCTTCCTAAAGTGAAACATAAACAAATTTACAATTTATTTATTCAAAAAACTTATAAAAAGGGCTTTTGTCAATTTATTTTTACCGTGTAAGATTTGGGTGAGAAAATAGTGCTTTTGTTCAAAACTTCCCGTGAAGATTGCGGAAAATCCATCCGTCAGAATCGAACGCCATCTCCTCCAAGTAATCCAAATCATCCCACTCTTTAATTTCGACCGTTTCAATTTGTGTTTTAGGGTTTTATTTCATTTTTTAGAGGGTTTTTAGGCTAGAAACCCATGCGCGGGGGCCCGCAGGCATAACACTGGCAGCCTGTGGACCCCGACTTTTTCTCAATGGGGAAAAAGTCAGGGGTCCACACCTTCCATGAAGGCAAGGTGCAGACCCACGCACTGTCTCTAATAGAGAGGGTGCGGTCCCAGCAGCAAGGGCTTTTAACCCAAAAATTCTCAAAATTGACCCAAACAAATTAATTTATTGCATTCTAATTTTCCTTTTTGTTGGATGTAAAGTGTACATCATGCTTGATTGGCGCGAACGGGAGCATGAGGACGTGGATCTTGCCGTGTTGAATCACTAACCTTCGATCGATGCATTGAAGGCATGGTGCTTGTACAAATTCTGGGCCATACCTGGCATGAGGGCCGAGGTGGATTTCTTACAGTGGCTGGTAGACAGGTGGAGCATACAGGACCAGTGCTTCTTCATTGGTGGCCACCAGCTCGAAATTGAGCCGGCAGACATATCCTTTTTGACTGGTTTGCCTAAGAGAGGCAAAGACTTGACCCTATTCGAGACTAGGCCACATGGTCAGTCTGTCGATAGCCTCCGGCTAGAGTTCTGCAACAGCCAGGCTAGAGACAAAGGGATAGACATTAAAACCCGTCTTGAACTCATGGTGATCGCGTTTACTATTACCAGACTTTGTGGGAGTGCCGCACTACATATTGCCACCGGATCCCAGATGCGGATGGCAGTTGACTGCTTTCGAGGCACCATCTTCAACTGGTGCGATGCTGTGTTGGCTAATGTAAAAGGGAAAGTGACCAGAGCCAAGAACATACAACTGAAGACCTTTGGTTATGGGGCTTTGGTAGTGAGCTTTGGTCTGGAGAGGGTCCCAATGTTGGTCCTGCAACACCTTACTTTTGGAACTGGGCTTCCTCAAGAGCGCAAACTGATGCGATGGGTTGCAGTTATGGCCCGTCATCTGGACGAGGGGACAGAGGTCGTTCAATTCAAACCTAAGTATTTCCATTGGTTGGAAAACCAGGTTTTTGCTATGCAGGACTTCCCTTATGCTGGGGTAGATTTTTGCAGTGACCCAGACATGGCTCTTCAACCGGGAGAGCAATGGGATGATTCAGGTAAAATAATTTTCAACATTTTCCTATTTTAATTTTTTTTTTTGTTTTTATATTGTCCCAAAACTGATAGTAAAAGTTTTAATGCAGATGTGGGTCCACAGCGACTAGCCACTCTCCGGCGTTACAAGGAAACAACCAGCTGCAATGGCGCCAGCCCCACAGGACAGATCAGCAGAGACCTTGACCGAGTTGGAGAGTCATCTAGAGCACTTGACAGGGGACATTCTAGAGACCGGCATAGATGACATTCCTCGTCGACTACAGCGCTATGTGATTGGGGTCCCAGGACCTTTTAGGAGGTTCCTTTGTAAGGTGGCCCGTACAGCGGTTTCTTATCGAGATCATCACCAGTGATAGGATGATCGCCTATTGTAGACACATATGACATTTTTGCTTTTTGTACTTATCATTTTTGCCGATCATAAGGTGTTTTTCAACCTATGATCGAGGACAATGTATATTTTGACACACTCCTATATATATCACTATTACTGGCTTATCTTGTAAATCATGTTATGGAATGCTTTTAAATTTACATGTATGATTATTGCAAATGTCTACTTAACATTCGAGAAGCAATTGCATGTGCTAATGTATTTAAAGATCTTGGAATATGCTGATATTCAATATAATCAAATTCACATTCCAAGAGATGCACTCTCAAAAATAATATCAATAACAATGGATTTCTAATGGCATACACTCTATTAAGATGTAATACAACGAGTTCAGAATCTAACCTCACTATCAAACTCCGAATCCCAAATGAAATAGATTCAGATAATAACTCAATCATTGCACTATACTCGGAAATGTTGTTTGTTGTTTAACCGAGGCTTACCACATGCATAGATACCAACTCGTAAGAGGGCGAATAGATAACCCAAGCTCCAGAAGAAACTTTCCCTGTATTACGACAAGCACCATCAGCGAAACCAATATATGTTTGGAGAGGCATCGACATCTGCAATATCAAGAGTAAAACCAAGATAAGTAGGAATAATGACGAAAAGCACTCTCTAAGCTAAGCACACTTTTCAAACTAAAACACACCAGCTAGAAAGAAAACTATCCTAACTAAAAATCTCCATACCCATTCTTTAAGAGTAATACCTCTTCAGGTAAAGACCATTTCTAGGTTTACCTAAAGAGTCCTTGTCAAAGTCTACCAATTCATAGGCCCCTTTTGCTGACTTTCGCTTGACAACATAGGGACCATGCCACATAGGAACGAATTTTCCAGCGCCTAATTTATCATTAGCTTGATTGTACAATAAGACTAGATCTCCTTCCGAAAAATTTCGAGGGGTCACATTTCGATCATACTGAGCTTTCATACGTTTTGCGTGATTTTCGATCGCCAATGCAACATCACGTCGATTCTCATCTAACTGAGCCAAGTATAACAAATGTTTTTCCTCTTCAGAAGTGGCTGGAAGTAACTCGATGGCCATTTGCAATGACGGGATTTCGCATTCAATGGGTAACACAGCTTCCAGACCATAAACTAGTTGGAAAGGAGTGAACCCTGTTGACGTTTTTACTGAGGTTCGATATGCCCAAACCACTGAAAATAGCATGTTATGCCAATTCGACCGATGAATCCCAATGATTCGTCGGATCATGATGACTAAAAATTTGTTGATGGATTCAACCAGACCATTAGCTTGTGGATAATAAGGAGTTGAACTATCATGATGCAAGCCAAGCTAGCCTGTAAGTTCCGTCATCATAACGTTTCAAAAATGACGCCCACGATCAATGATAATCGCTTGTGGAACACCAAACCTAGAAATTATATGATTGAACACGAAAATTGGAGTTGTTTTACCGTTTGCCTCAAATGTAGGCATCGCCTCGGCCCACTTGGTAAAATAATCTACCGCAAGGATGATATACGCATGCCCCCCGCCCGAGTGAGGGTTACATGTAATAAAATCGATACCCCATTTGGCAAAAGGACCGAAGGCAATTATAGGGTGGAGAGGAGCAGGTGGAGCGTGCATCTTTCGATCAAAAATTTGGCAGTTGTTGCATTTCCGTACCGCGTTAATACAATCTTTAAACAAAGACGGCCAGAAGTAGCCAGCATGCAATATCTTTTGGGTTGTGGCATACCCAGACATATGACCTCCACATGCTCCAGAGTGACAGTCATTTAGAACCCTTTCAGCTTCTTCATGAGTTAAACAAAATCGACAAATAGAGTCCGCCCCACGGCGATAAAGAGTATCTCCAATAATTCTGAATTGTTGGGACTTGAATCGTATTTTTCGATGTCCTGACCTTGAAATTTCTAGCCGAAAGGATTGGGTCTAGAGATAAATGATGATATCCCCATACCACGGATCTAAAGTGTTGATTAGAAACAAGTATTCATCCGTAATTGGCTCCTTTGCCACAGTTTCCGTGTCAACATGCGGGAAGTCACACATTAACTCCACAAAAACTAAAGATTTCTTAGACTTAGATTTTTCAAATTCCAAGTCGAACTCCTGCAGGATGATAATCCATTTGGAGTACTTGCCCCCTAGCAATTGCTTGGTCAAAATGTAGATGATAGGGTTGCAATAAGACGTTACTGTAGTTTTACGTAGTAAAATGTAGTGACGAAAACGTTGGACAGCTTGAACAGCTGCCAATGCCAATTTCTCCACATGTGAGTATTTTAGCTCAGTTGGATTTAAAGTTCGACTAAGGTAATATATCACATGTTCAGTACCAAATTCATCTTCCTGACTAAGACCATTCCAATGGTGGAATGGGAGGTGGTGAGATACAAGAAGTAGTCCTGGTTGTAGTTGGGAGGATGCAATAACGGTGCATGGGTAAACGCGTGTTTTAGTGCATCAAAATATTTCTGAGCTATCTCATCCCAATAGAATGGAGTATTCTGTTTCAACAATCGGGTAAAACCCTTTGTAACCTCGGCGTAGTTAGGAATGAATCGTTGTAAAAAGTTTGCTTTCCCTTGCAAACTTTGGAGTTGGCGAAGACACGAAGGAGGAAGCAATTTGACAATAACTTCAAATTTCGAGGGATCGACGCGAATGCCGGCTTTCGAAACAACAAACCCTAGCAATTGACCTGTTTCTATACAGAAAACACACTTGTGTGGATTCAACCTAATCCGATAATGCCTACACCTCATAAAGATTGCTCGTAAATGGATGAGATGATCAGCTCGATGTAATGAATGAGAAGGAAAATCATCGAGATAGGGTTGCACAATGTGCTTGATGTCATGAAACGCATAAGATATGGCCCTTTGAAAAGTTGCCCCAGCATTCTTGAGCCCAAAGGATAATTTGCAATAAGCAAATGTCCCCTGTGGACAATTGAAAGCTGTTTTTGGTTGATTGGCAGGTAGAATATTGATTTGATTGTATCTACAAAAACCGTCCATGAAGGAAAATATTTCGCTGTCAGCACAATCATCAATGATTTGATCGATATAGGGAGTTTGGTAATTTTCCTTTGGGCAGGCTCGATTAATGTCCCTATAATCGATAAATATTCTTATTGTCCCTTTCTTTTTGTTAACCGGAACAATATTCGATACCCAATCCGTTAACGGGATCGGATAAATGAAACCTGCTTTGAGTAATTTTTCAACTTCTGCTTTAATAGCAGCAACTTTTCTTGGGTGAATGTGACGCAAACGTTGCCGGACAGGTTTAGCATCCGGGTAAGTCTTGATTTCATGAACAACAATTGCGGGGTCAATTCCTGGCATTTCCGCATATGACCAGGCAAACACGTCGCTGAATTCTTGAAATAGGGCCTTATATATTTGAATTTCATCTTCTGTACACGAGGTACCTATATGAATGTTTTCAACAATTCCAGGCTTAACTGAAATGTCAATAGGAATAGTTCAAGAGATGTTTCCCAAATTTAACTCTAAATCAGGATTTTTCATTGGATTCTGAGGTTCCTTGACATATTTATTCATACAAAATTGATGAAAAATCATTTTCAAAACGATCATTCTCGGGTAAGAACGAAGATCTATGATGGAGATCTTCCCATGGTAAGTCATCTACACATAGGATTTCACGAATTTGCTCATCAGAGTGAACAAGTTCAGAAAACATTGTTGCATCTGAGCTTTATGTGAAAAGTGATTCCTCACGGACCACATTCATTAAGTCAATTTTGGTTGAAGATGGGTTAGTAAACGATTGCACGGCCTCATACGCAATTTCATATGGACTCAAAGGCATAACATCACCAAATGAGTCTATCTCAGATTCAGAAGGTATGATCCAAGGATCATCATAAACAATGGTGTCTGACGAAATCATATGAATGGTTGCAAAAGAAGATGATGCATTGATCAGAGGAAAAGGAAAAGTTCCCAGTAAACTGGCATCTTTAACCAGTCCTACTCCAACATCTTTATACGGGATAGTCGTTTTACCGACATGCTGAATGCTTTCAGACGAGGCTGGGTCGGACGAAAACTAAGCCAGCTGGTCTATTGTTACGATCTTTCCATTATGAGGAAACTTTATAACCCGAAAGACCGATGAAACGAAAATTGTCATAGTGTAAGACCAACTACGACCCAAGAGAAGGTTGTAATATAGAGGGGCATCAACCACCTCCACATCTAGATTAACAATTTTTCCTTCAACCCCTATAGGTAAATCCTGTAGAATGCCAAAAGGATGAAACCCACGGCCATCAACGGCCTTTAGAATCGTCGAGGACTGATTTAGTGAAGGAGAACCAAGCGATCTCCAACACTGTATCGACATAATACACATTGAGGCTCCCTCATCAATCACAATCCTATGAATAGGCCTGTTTTTTACTATCACTCGGATCTGGAAAGCCATTTGATGAGGTCAGTGTGGTGTACTATTTTCTAGATCGAAAATTATTAGGTTCGAGTCCTGAACGTCAACAGCTCCTATAGTCGACAAAAGTATTTTACGCTGTGCTGGACATGATTGCAGCAGTTCCAAAGCCAACATTGCTGAAGGTGAAACAGCTAAATCCTCAACAATGCTTTAGTTCTGAGCCGCTCTCGCATGTGGATTGAAAGCTGACTTTCGAAGTATACCTTTGGCGGGCGGTTTGATTACTAAGTCTAGATTAGGTTTCTCGATTTGTAGTGGATCGGAACCGGGAGCTGAGGTTGATGGGTTAGAATGAGAAGATTCTGCTTCTTTACCATCAACAGGACTTTTACTACCATAGTCATGCGATCGAGTCTCAATCCTAACATGGCACACCATCAGTATGGGTTCTTCATTGGCACTCGAGGAAGAACCTATCATCTTACTGTCTTGACTTGGAAAAGGATCCTTCAAAACAGCAGGCATTTGGGAACCTTTGACAATCTTCGCAACCTCTGCACGATGAGGGCAGTCTCTTGTAAAATGCTCTTCGTCACAAATGAGACAAGGATAACGAGGTTTGCATTTATCATCATTTGATTCTGCTTTTTCAGGTTTCTCTTTTCAATTTTTATCCATTTTATTTTTCTTCTTACCACCGGATTTTGATTTGGCTGTAGATGACTCTACAACGTGAATATCGGTGGAAATCTCCATGGAAGAATCTCCTGTTGGGGAATCTGGCAAGGTTATGATAGGAGAAGAATTCCTGGAACACTTCTTCTTACTTTTGGTGTTAATCGTACCAATCATACCGTAAGCGGCATGAGACCCTGAAGGAGCTGCAGCGATTTGATTTTGTTTACGAAGATTGGGGATTTTCTCATGTAACGTACCTAACTGAGTATAAAACAAGTCAAGGTATTGTGCTTGAGCAATTACTTGCTCTTCAGTAACGACTCCGGCCTTAGCTACATCCTCAGTGATCTTTGGCAATAAAGATATTACAAACCATTCAGCTAAGATCTGATCCAGAATAAAAAACTTCACTAAATGCCATCGACATCTCCATTCATGAATGTGATCTGAGATGTAAGTGGATGTCGACTGCTTTAATGAAGTTATTAATTCCATGCCATTTTCATATCTGACTGGCAAATGAAAATGAGTTAAAAACGAGGTAGCTAACTGACTAAAGTTATAAAAAGTGCCTCGCGGTAACTCAATGTACCACCTGGCTGCAAGACCAATTAGAGTGTGATGGAAAAGCCTTAGACGGATTGAATCATCTGAAATGGAGTTAGACGCACACCAGAGTTGATAACTCATCACATGGTTCGACGGGTCCTCTCCTGATTTGCCTTCAAACTTAGGAATATCACTAGGCAACTTATTCGGCATTGGCGGCCAAAACGGAAGATAATTAATGGGATCGTTCGTTAGGCGCGACAAGTTAGGCAAGTCCAAAGTTGCGATAAATGGTAACTGATGATTAGGGTCCCTAAAACTCTGGGTCATGAGACCAGCCCAGGAGGAGGATGTTGAGGATAACTAGGAATAGGAATTGCATTTGGGATATTGTATCCTCCTGGAAAACCAGGATTAACAGGACCGTACTGGGGTTGTTGAGGTTGTTGATATGTGTAACCAAGGTACGGTTGATACTGATAGACTGGCTGCTGCACAGTAGGACCGAATTGGTACTGTCCCTGGTATGGTTGATAAGTAAATTGTGGTTGACTTGTGACAAGCGTACTTGAACCAGGTTGTCCTACAGGCATCTGAACCGAAGTTTGAATTGTGGATCCAGACTGAGGTAAAGATGTCTGAGGAGTAGATACAGGAACAGTAGAAACCGAAGTTGTCGACACTCCAGAAGTAGGTGGGGTAGATTGAACAGATGTTGCAGCAATTGTAGCCGTCGTTTGAGGCGGAGTACGAGGCGTACTAGGCCCAGGCTGAGAAACAACCGAAGGTACAGAAGTTTGAATAGTAGACTGAACAGGTTGTCGGGGTGAACCAGAAACTAAGGGTTATCTAGTTTGAGATGACAACTGTACATTCGGTTGCAAGATCTGTTGAGTTTGCGATGGATCCCACACTAAATTCATTCTGGGGTACGGACCCATAACATGTTGAGAATATTGAGGACCATAACCGAGTTGAGGGTAGGGTTGATAATTCAAAGGTACATTTCCCGTTCCTTGAACGTATGGTTGACCGGAGGGTGGTTGGAAACCTTGGTTCGAGTACTGACCTTGGGGTTGATACCCTTGAGGCACGTACTGATACTGGGGTTGACCTTGAGGTGCATATTGGTACTCGGGTTGACCTTGAGGTACATATTGAGTCTGGAGTTGACCTTGAGGAACGTACTATCCGGTAGGTATGTACTGTCCTTGAGGTTGCCCCCCAAGCACAAATTGGGTACCTTGAGGTTGCCCCCCAGGCAATAATTAAGGATTTTGAGGCTGCCCCCCAAGCGGTAACTGACCACCTTGAGGTTGAGGATTAGGAATAATACCTGACATCATGAGAATATCTTCTACACTCAACGGCTTAGTACCATTGTTTCCAGTTAATAACCCTTGTTCAATGGGTTGAGGAGATGCTCCCGCAAAAGTACCAGAAAGTGACTGATACGTAGAGGGAACAGAAGGACCGTCGTATAAAAAGGATTCTAGCGATTGAGTAAACATGGACGAGTGTCTTGACATATTTAAGAGAGGATAGTAACCTCTAGGTGTTGGGTGATAAGGAACACAAGGTGGTGAAAAGCTTAGCCCTGGGTTTTCCAAAAAATTAGTCAATGAAAGATACCAAGCACTGCTCCTAGATGGACTATAAAAAATTGATTCACTCTCCCTTAGTTCAATAACAGGTTGATTTTTAGGGATACGGATGCCTACTTCTTCTTCTGGAGTAGCAATTTCTTCGATAGCTATAAGTCCAGAAGGAAGATTTTGGGTAATTACTCTTTCTACCCTAGGTGAACCAGGACCACTAGAAGTTGGAGAGGTAAACCCCGATGTTGAAGTAGCAGCAAATTCACTTTCAGGCTTGGATATTTCAGGTTCCTCACCTATATCACTAGTAGATGAAAAGCTACCAGTAACTTTGGAAACAGAGACTGATTGTGGATTATAATCTAATACTAAAGCTTGAAAATCAGCATGTACCACCAAAGAAGACTCTCCTTCTTCAGGTGACCCAACTCTACTATCTCTAGGAGTTACGAGGGCTCTTAACCCTTCAGGCTGGCTCGGTGAAAACTCAGGAGGTTGGCCCCGAAGTCTACGGGACTTCCTCGGTAATTCAGCCACGGTTAAAAAATTTTAACTACTTCACACGCAATCAAAGTAAAGTCTCAATCAAAACCACCTAAAGCTTCTAAAGAACCAAACAATTTTGAATCACACGCCTAAAGAATCTAGGAGATCAAACACACACAAACAGTAACTTTCTGTACTGAAAAACACTAGTTGTTGATGAAGCCCAACATCGCAGAGTTCAATACAGAAATGGCGGTTGGAACAGTTACCCCGACAACCTACTTAATGAATAGAATGACACAAGTTTCTCCACTAAACCATCTCGAGTGAAGAGAACCCCCCAGAAAATCCAAGTGAGTCTATCCGACATCTGCTCCAGGTACAGTGGGATCTTCCCACCACTGTCACCATAGGAAGAATCCTATAGAATATGGTCACTAAGGTTACCAACGGAAACAAATATACTTGGGGGAACAGTCTACGATCCGATACGCATGCAAGGGCAGAGTAACAAGCTCAATCCCCTTGAAGGCTCCTTGACATAATCTAAGGTTTACCAACAAGTGACCCCAGGCTCCTCGAAAATGGTTAATCTGAGGTTTACCGTTTTTAATACGTGAATATCTGGCGTCGTTCCCAATGAGGAAGGATTGATTCCCACACTAGTTCGGACACGATCTCATGCTTCTCCTTTAAGAGGAGCTTTCCGAGAGCATAAATGCAACAATTGGATTTCTCTCCTACCGCAAGATATAGCTACTTGTTTGTTTTACTGTCTTGGAGAGTTAATTACTCCCTACTCCAAGACACTAGCCTAAGCTATATTGGTGTATAAGAGCCCTAGAAATAAAAATATTACTAGATAGATTTTACTCTAAACGTTATTTTTGTTGGATTTTGTTTAAGTCAAGAGGTGCGGAGATGAAACTCGTGGTATGAAGACTTGACTCGAAATCACTAAAAAATGCATTTAAGATGATTAAGAAATCTTTTCCCTTCAATGAACTTCTAGCTAGGAAAGAGTTTGAGAATGCAAATACTTGTAAACACAAATCTTTCTTAACAAACAAATTAAAAGAAGAGCTTTTTGTCTTTTCCAATGCACTCAAAATGAAACAACTAGTTATTTTCACAAAAAATTCCCTTTTCTTTCAAAACACTCAACCACTACAAAAACAAAATTTTTCCAAAAGAGATTTTTTATTTTTTTATAAAACACTCAAAACTATGGAAATGACTAATCTTGTGATCTATAAACTATAAAAACCTATTTGAAGTCAAAGCTTACAAGATGTCTTTTTCAAGGATGTTTTACTTAGCTACAAGCAAACTAAGGACTAATTTGTCCAGAATAAAAAATCAGTAAAAAAAAAACCAATTTTTTTGTTTTCTTTTCTAAAAATGAAATCCAAACTTTTAACACAAGATTTTTCGAAGTTTTGTAAAGAGAAAACACAAAGTAGATTCCTCAGCAAAGGCAGATTTTGCAAATGGTCAGACTCATAATAAGGCTAGTAAAAACCAAGGGGATCTCAGGTTTCTACAGCTTCTAAGCTCAGATATACTGCAAGACCAAAATGAAAAACAAACCCAACAATCAAAACTTCTAGGAATTTCACCTAAAACCCTAACACCAATGGAATTAACCTAAGAAAAGCTTCTGACAAGTTATATGCAGGTCTGGGCAGGGGATAATAACATCTAAACAAAAACTAAGCTAACTAACAGAGAAAATATTAGGTTTTCCAAAATTTTGACAGGGTCTGCAGGCCCACAATTAACACAGGTGCGGTATCGCTCTGTACTAAAAGAAAAAGTGCAGATAGATCCGCACTGTGTCACAAGCCGAGGGTGCGGTCCTCTCCCAAAGTTATGAAAAACAAAAAATAATCCTAGATATACTAAATCTACCCAATTCCACACACAACAAGCCAAAAACAAAAACAAAAACACAATTTCTTAGGTCAAAGTAAAAACAAGGAAAAAATCAAGTCCCCACTGGAGTCGCCATTTTGTCACACAGAATGGGTCGATCTTGCAGACAAGATAGACCTTCCTAGAATCTAACGATATCTAGTGACAAGCAAGCCAATCAAAAACTATCTTTCTCTAAATGTGCATTTATAAACAAAGGCAAACAAGTGTTTAGGCCTACCTTGGGTCCAATGCAAGTTTTTGGAAGCCTCGCTCCTTTGATCCAAATGAGCTCCCTTGTTGTGAATCTGCAAACACAAAAAAGGAAATAGATTAAATAGCACCTGAAAAGCCAATATCATAAAGCATACTTAACATGATGATCAAGGGATTCATGAAACAAATGACATAAGACAATTTGTTGAGAAAAATGAATCTGATTGTATTAATTCAAATCAAAAAAGAACTTTACAACTCGTGTCTTGATGCTGTAGAAGCTCCTCCCAGGGTCTAACAAGAAGTCTCCTCTACTTTGACAAGTTTCACTCTCTTCCCAATGAAGCCAAAAAGGTATGTGATCTCTCCTCTCAAGCTTAACTAGGAAGTCTCAATTCCACCAGCATTTACCCTAAAAAATGTTCAGCTTCTAACCTCCCTAGCAACCAGCCCATTTCCTTAATTTATAGTGCAATGGAGGGAAGTTACTAGGTCCTCCTTCAAAGGGATAAATCCTTCCTTCAAAGGGATAGCTCCTCTCATCAAGGGATTAGCTCCTTCTCTTTTGGGATGCATGGACCACCTAAGAGCGACCAATCCACGTCAAAATTCCTTCTAGAATCATCTAGAATTAACCCAAAGTGAGTTTTTTAGAACAAATTTGCGCCTTTTTGACTTTCACATGGATCCGCACCCACTCCTTTAGGGACAGAGCGGGAAGGTACGTAGTATTTTTGAAGAGGGGGTGCGGCACCGCAGGCAACAGTGAGAGAAAGTGCGGAACCAGAGCTTTGTTGATTTTCAATGTCTTTCTCTCATTTTCAAATCTTGACTTGAAGAGCTTAGGTCTGAGACTTACTTAGGAGGACAGTACAAGTGATGATAGACCCATACTGACTGCAAATAATCATGGTGACGATATTTTTGTGTAAGAATGCCAAAACTGGTTCTTAACTATTTTTCTTCTTTAGCTCCTCGAAATCCTCTTCTGACGTTCTCCCCTCTAGAAACTCTTGCAACTTGCTGTTATGGCATGGAGTGGTGCTTCGACCATTGAAAATGAGGCTATGAACTTCCAAAGGTATTGTCCTACCCCAATGAAACTATTGACCTCAGAAACATTAGTGGGCACCGACCATTTCATGATTTCCTCCATCTTGGAAGGATCTATCTTCAGTCCTCCTCCACCGATCACATACCCCAAATACACCAAGGATTGTTGTGAAAGCTCACACTTCTTGATATTTGTTTGTAGTTGATTCTTCTTCAATGTTTCTAGCACTTGCGTAAAGTGTGACATATTCTCCTGTGAGGTAGCACTATATACCAGTATTTCATCCAAAAACACAATAACAAATGAATCTATAAAAGGGCGCAGTACATCATTCATTAATCTCATAAATGTATCTCGTGAATTACATATACCAAATCACATAACTGACCACTCATAAAAACCTTTCTTGGTTTTAAAGGTGGTCATTCATGTATCTTCTTCTTTGAATCAAACCTAGTGATATGCAGACTTCAATTCCATCTTGGTGAAGTAATTTTCTTCCCGCCACTGATCTAGCAGATCACCTATCCTAGGCAGGCGGTATCAGCTCTTAAGCATGATTTTATTCAACGTGTGTAATCTATAGACATCTACAAAATCCCATCCTTCTTTAGCACAATAATGGATCCACCTGGTGATGTAGTCAACAGAATGACACCTTGTTCGAGCAACTGCTACAACTATTTCTTCATCTCACTTTCTTCTAAAAAACATTGTCTCTACAACCCAATATTTTTCAATGGGGAGTCTGGAAATAATTGGATCTCATGCTCCACTTCTCTCTTAGGTGGTAACCCTTTAGGCTTTCGAAACACATTCATGTATTCCTGTAGCAAATCCTCCAATTATTATTTTTATTTCATAGTACACCACTCTTGGAATGCCTTTCCTCTTATTGACTACTCTTGAGACTCAGTTTCTCTTAAAAATAATAAAACATACTTCTTTCTAGAAGTGATCGATTTCTTGTCTTGGTTGGCACTTACCAATGAACTTGTTTACTTTCCTTTGTGCGCATTGATGATCAATTATTTTCTGTCCTTAACGATCCAATAATGGTTCGATCTCCTTATGAATATTTCATCATGCATGTAGATGTATGGACTCCCAAACACAGCTCAACATACATCAAGGGGAACCACATCTAGATCTACTTCATCTGTAAAATCAACATTGATAGAAAATCTAATTTTACACTATTTTTTTTACCTTCAGCTTTGCATCCTTATTTACCCATCCCAATGTATAATGGGTTTGGATGTTCTCGAACCTCCAGTCCCAATTTCTTGACCAGATTTGATATAATGAGATTCGCATGCAATCCTATACCAATGTGTAGGTATCAACGACCTAAATCCAAATCAAATTCACCTCCTTCTGTACTGACGTAAAAAGGATCTTCTCATCCACATCCGAGTTGATTTCAGCTTGGTTTTTCAAATCAATTGCCATGATATTATTCTTCTTGTTATCATTATCGTTTTTCTTCGTGTTTAGCTCTATATGCAACTTCCAACATTTTCCCTTTATATGGTCATTGATGTTGCAGTGGTTGCTAGTATCTTTGCACTGGTCCCCCTTTTGCTTCCACTTCCCATCCTTAGAAGCTTCTTATTGCTTCTTCTTCTTTGATCCACTTGATTGCACTCACTTAAGGCCTATGTTCTCTAGGTGTTGTGCCTGTACAAAAGCCTCGTCCACTGTTTTGGGATAGAACAACATCACTTTCTCAGGGATGGCAATGCAGACCCCACAAATATTGGAGGAGCACATCTTGGTTCTTTGGAGAGATACCCAACATTATAGACATCTTCCTAAATTGCGTGGTGTACTCCTATGTGCTTTGGCTTGCCTCTTTCCTGAAGTAATTCCATAGTATCCACTGATCATCCATGTACCCAATGGGATAAAACTATGACTTAGTGACTAGAGGTTCTCCCTCCAACCTCAGGCTTTCTGTATGCCTCTGCCACAAAGTTAGTGCATGGCCCTCTAATTTGAGCGACGTGAATCAGATATTATTCCCTTCCTCGATCTGACAGACACTAAAATAAACTTCAAGTTACTCCAGTGAGTGGTTCAACTTCAAAGCATCGATCTCTCCATGGTATGGTTTGACATCAATTTTTTTTTCCATTTTAAACATGGATTGATTCATGACACTCGAAGTGGGTTGATATTTTTTGAGTTCTCGCTTCTGTTGGTTCTTCATGTCTTCTCAATCTCCCAATCCCCCTTCTACTTTGTTCTCTACATTCGAACCCCCATATTCTCCAAATATCCCTAGCTTATTTCATAGGGCCACCATGAGGAGGCTTACATTACATTTTATATGTGTGACTTATTGTTCCAACCACAAAAACCTCACCTCTATAGGATCACGATGTTCATTTACATATTTGTCGGCCATGATTAGGGTTTTATAATTTTCGGCCTCATCGATCTAGATCCATAAAATCTCTATAAAATACCCAAAGAAACTTGCTTTGATACCAATATGATAAGTAAAATGGCATGGATATTCCACTCGACATTTCATCACAACATATTTGATGATATTATACTATAAATTCGAAAATGTTACATTACAATTTTATTTAATTTCTATATATGTATATTTTATTGCAATTAGTGCATGCATGCAAATGGAAATTATGTAGAAAATAGAGAATGATAAAATATATCTCACACACACACATAAGACACAAGATATGTTATGGGAAACCTTTTCAAGAGAAAACCCAGCTCAAAGGTGAGGGTGCTTTGCTCTCTTTCTTTGTCTAGAAATATGGCTGCAGGTACAAAGAAGTAATGTTTTTGTCTTGTAGGCTTCTATAGTGCATAAATCATCTCTCTGTGCTCTATATCCTATCTCTCCTAGCTATCTTTTCTCAACCGTGGAACAAAATGATCTAGAAAGAATGGAATGGCTCTTCCTCCTAGTCGCTCGGTTATACCACAAAGTGATAGCCTACTAGTGGTTAATTTTGACTACATGAACTCTTAATTAGAGTTATAATATAGACTCTTCTAGATTTTTTTACATCACAATCATGTGGATAGTCCCTTTTGCATTGGTTCAAGGGATTAGTAAAGTGTTGAAAATTCAAAGTGTTCAAGAGTGCTAAAAACGTATACTAGTGTGTAGATATCGACAAGCTAAATTCATCACAACTTTAATCGCTCAAAATTGATATCGTATGCTCCTGATATCACATTCTGATAATTTTCCCAAAAAGGAAACAAAATTGTAGATTGGTCACAGGTACACTGATTATGCAGTCCGTACATTGACTGGGCACAGTGACAGGGTAGGCTAGCTAGAGTTTTAGGACCAATGGCATTTCACCAAGTGTCCTCATCTTATTGGTCAAAATTTCATTTTGTTTTTATTGATTGCTAGTTTTGGTGAGGTGGTCCTATGGTTGGAAGCCACGTGGGCCAATGGTTCACTGTCACAGGGCCTCCCAACGATATATTAAAATATGTTCAAGGGTCAAATGGACTGCACCGGTGTCTAACATGAGACCTCCCACCAAGTTGTAAGGTGACTTACCACTACACTATGTGTTGTGACTTAACCATATAAGCTCCAATGTTAAATGTATGTTTGGCACAATTCGTGTTTGGAGGTTGGGTCAGGGTTAAGCCCCAGCCCTGTTTTCCACTGCCACAGAATTATGGGGTAGGATCAAGGGCTAGGTCTTAGCTACAACCCCAAGTCACGAACCTTTCCAACATACTACCATGGCAGACGCTTCGCGGAGGGGCCAACCCATAAGAAAATGGAAAGGGGGCCAACCCTAGTGCACATGGCCTTTATGTAACCATAATCGTCAAGATTTTGGCACATGTGAAGAAATAAACACCAGCCTTGGCTTTATGGGGTGTAATATGTCCAAGTGCCAACTTTTTGGGGGTCGGGCGATGGGGGCAGGTGGTTAGCCCCAGCCCCTCGGCACGTACCCCCCATACAATCGATATTTTCAGAAATTTTGGGTTATAGGAAATTTAAAGCATGTGACAATTTTCATCATGAGGCCTCGTTGTAGGCGAAATTTCTACACGGGTTCTAGTTTTGGGGTGTCAAACCAGGTTTGGAGTGAATTGGAGGACAATTAGCATAATAAAACTTGGAGAGAGCATAACTTCTTTAGTTTTTGGCCAAATTGAGCCCAACAAATGCCTAGATGGGTGCTTTAGAGAGTTCTAAAGCCACTAGTGACATAATATTTACATTCTCAGAATTATAAATCCACGTAAATACAAATTTTAGAACTTAATGAAAGAGGTTCATCATTGGAACATGGTCGAGGAGATGTAGCACAAGAGAGGGGTGAAATCATTTATTATTTTTATTGTTATGTGTTTCTGATATGGTATATTGTCTTTGTTTTATGATATTAACTAAGTTTAAAAAAAAACATAATTTTATATGTTTTTCAAAGTGGTCCATTGCATGAAATACATAAAAAATATACTTGCAATTTTACCATGACCTTCAATTTTACATTACAAATCATTTTGGTATTGGAGCTCGAGGTTATTATAAAGGTTTGATTTTGTTTGCAAGTGTTTTTATGATGCTTACAAGGTTGAAGCTTTAAAGAGGAGAAGGAGAACAAAGGAGTTGGAGCCAAGATCTCAAATTGTTTCAAGGAGGGCAAACACTCCTCAAGCTTCAATAGTCATGGCACATGAAAAAGGTCCTTAAGGGATGTCTAAAGATTAAAGAACTTTCAGAAAATATTTCTTTGAGATGTCTAAAATGGTAAAGTTTCTTTATGAAGAGAGGAATTCAAGATTGTATGGAGAGAGCTCCAAGTGGCCAAAATGAGATGGAGGAAAATGAGACAAGCCTCCAAACTGGAATGGAGGGAATGGTGAGAAACCACCACCTTCACCCCCATCCTCATCCTCATCTCCATGCTCATCTCCATCCCCATCTTCTTCTACTTCTTCAACGCTTTCACAAACACCCCAAATTATCCAAAGGGACATGTTAAAACTTGTTTGCTAAATATTGCTATAAGGTTTGAATTTCTTATGTATAATGGGGAGGTAAATATCAAAAAATTGGATAATTGGGTTCGTTGGATTGAAGTGTATTACAGGATACAAAGAGTCAAGAATGATGAGACAAAAATTCAGCTTGCTTCTCTTAGATTAGAAGGTGCAACACTTATTTGGTGGGAGGCCAAAACTCAAGAGGACATGAAGAAACATGGTGAAGTTTTATCCTCTTGGAAATATTTTATTGTTGCAATGAGAAGGCGATTTTATCCATTAACATACATGAAAAAACCTATCATGGATTGGCAAAAATTTAGGCAAGCTAAAGGTCAAAATGTGCGAAGCTACACTCAAGAATTTAGAAAAAGAGCTTTGATTTTGGGTATTGATTTATTCTCTCAAGACACTCTACTCAAATAAATTGGAGGATTGCATAGCTATTTGAGATACACAATTCTCATGTTTAACCCTAAAAAACTAGATGAAGTTTCTGTGAAATCAACTCATTTAGAAGAGGGAAGAATGATCCTCAAGAGGGTAGAAAAAATCCATTTAAGAGTGGAGACAAGGAAAGGGAAAATTCAAAGGAAAAGGGAAGAAGAGTGCTTCAATCAAGAAAGAGGGAGAAAAAATCACATGTAAACACTGTTCAAAAGAAGGCCATGGTGAAGACCATTATTGGAAACTTCGTCCTGAAATGAGACCCAAAAAGTTTAACAACAAAGGGAAATAAAATACTACTGCAACTACACAACATGATCTAGGATCCAATTCTAGGGATGAAAAAAGATGACAGTCATGGTATTTAAAGGTAAGGACTCTATTGCAACTACTAGTTCTTCAAGTAGTCTCAACGAAACTCAACATGAAAAATAAAGAATAGAGCTTTTCCACATTAGATTCATTTCAAAACATACCAAGGTAGATACATTGTTTTATAGTGGATCACAAGCAAACCTCATTTCTGAAGACATTATTGAGAAATTATATTTGGAAACCACTCCTCATCTTAAACCTTCTCCTTTATGTTGGATATGTGACAATGCAAAATTGAATGTGACAATAATATGTAAATTGAGATTTTCCATCACTAAAAACTTTATAGATGAGGTAGAACTTGATGTTATTCCTCTTGACATTTGTGGTATTGTTCTGGGAAGCCCATATATATATGATAGGAGAGTCATATTTCATTTCCATGAGAACGAATATGACTTGTTCAAAGATGGGGTTCAGCACATTGTTAAAGAACATAGCAAGAAGTTGAATTTATCACTTGTCAATGCTAGACAAATTAAGAGGCTTGTTAATGCTAGTGAGAAATTTATACTCTTGATGATCAAACCGAATGAGAATGTTGAAAATGAAGTCATCTGAGGACGTGATGCAAAGTAAAGATCTGATTTATATGAGGTCGTTAATACCTCTGATGAGATGCTTCATGAACCTGAAGGATTGCCTCCTAAAAGAGGAATCCAACATGAGATCCAATTGCAGCAAG
This sequence comes from Pinus tabuliformis, assembly GCA_031772625.1. Lineage (NCBI taxonomy): Eukaryota > Viridiplantae > Streptophyta > Pinopsida > Pinales > Pinaceae > Pinus > Pinus tabuliformis. Next base: position 1,010,078,417 of record CM062817.1, read on the forward strand.
ATTTTCATCTTCCAAACATTGGCATGTAGAGGATGTCAGTTATGGAGAATGTAGAAATCAAGAAACAAATCCAAGAGTTGCTTGATAAAGGGGTTATCAGACCAAGCAGATTTCCATGTGGATCACCAATTGTTTTAATAGCAAAGAAATATGGTATGTGGAACATGTGTGTGGATTTGATATCCTTGAAAAGTATTACGGTAAAGAATTGTTATCCCCTTCCTCAAATTTATGTTTTTCTTGATTAGTTGAAAGATGTTGTGCATTTCACTAAGTTGGACTTGAGAAATGGCTGTCATGAGATTAGGATTATTGAAGGAGACATATGGAAGAGAACCTTAAAAACAAAGCAAGTTTTATTTGAATGGTTAGTTATGCCTTTTGATGAGAGTTACGAATTATGTCTTAAGGCCTTTTCCTAATGATTATGTGATTGTCTACTTAGCTGATCTGGATTTAAACAAGAACACAACAAATTATAGAGATAACTGTAACACAAAGATGCAGCGGAAACAATACTTCATTTCATTAACATAAAATATTGAAATATGATTACAAACAGGAATGGAAATAAACCAGCTAGGGCGATGGTAGCTTATCTCTGAGAAGAGATGTGGCAGCTACATGCCTCTAAACTATCTTACAATGAGGCTCAAGGACCTTTTTAATATTGAACAATAAGAGCAAACCCTAAACAACCAAAATGCTAACACGAGGAGATGTAACACCAAGAGTTTATGGGCCCTGTTAGGGTGATTTGGACGGCCAACTTCCCGAGGTCGCAACTTGGTCATATTATCTCTGTTTGACGCGCATGATAGTTCGTTGGAAAGATATCTCTGAGGAATGTGACGGAAAAGATGATTTTAGGCAAAAAATCATTGGCGGTAGATTTCCCAAAAAACATCGTTTATGGCCTCAAAACGGCTCTAGAAGTTTAGGACCCGCAAACTTGCTAAAAATAGTAAACTATGCTATAATTAAGGAAACTGAAAAACTAAAAGAAGCAATGGTGGGGGTCCAAGTGGAATTGGCGGGTGGCCACTAATATCCACCTGGATCATTCCTACCCCCTAAGGAAGTAATGGTCCCCATTGTGTTGAGTTCTTCTATGAGATGAGGGAACTTCTGCTAAACTTGGTCCCTGGTGAGCCACTTGCCCTGGTGAAGGAGTTGGTTTGCTTTGACAACTCAATATAGTTGGATATTCTGCTAGCAAGTGTGCTTGATCTATGTGTCCATGATCCGATCAGTTGCAACTTGTTCCATGCAATCTGGATTTAACTCTGTGGGTGTGAGCTATTCTGCAATGTTGTATGTGTCTAATAATGGTGGAAAGTATGGCTGAAGGTGGTCCAGATTGAACATTGGGTGTAGGACAAGGAATGGGGGAATGCTAAGCTCAAATGAATTATCTCCCACAGCCTTGGTAATGTTGTAAGGACCATATCGAAGTGATCTAAGTTTCCAATAGGCTTCGGTAAGGCACTCCTTTTGCAAATGCAACTAGAGTTTGTCGCCCACCTAAAACTTGTGTGGCGCCCAATCTTGATCATGTCACTGCTTGTAATTTCCATTTGATTTCTCCAAAATGTGATGGAACTACTAGCGAATATGTTGGATGTGCTCAATGAAGCTATTTGCCTTGTTTGTTTCGGACTGGACATGCGCCGAATCTATGTGAGTAGCTGCAAATGGCATGGCCACATCAATGGGACATAGTGGCTGGAATGCCAAGCCCACCTGAAAAGGGTTGTGGCTAGTTGAGTTGTGGAGAGCCTGGTTGTAGCTATGTTGAACATAGGGGAGGCTCTCGCCCCATGAGTGTGGATGCTTTGCATTGTACATGTAGAAAATGTGTATGATCATCCTGTTGACAACCTCTGTGTGACCATCAGTTTGAGGATGGAAGGCTATGGACTTAGTGAGTTTGGTGTCCAGCATCAACCAGAGACAGGACCAAAATGTATTGAGGAACCTGTTGTCTTGATCTGAGATGATAGCGGTGGGATCCCAAAGTGTACCCACACTCGTTCAAAGAAGAGTTTAGCAGTGGCTTCTACTGTGATATTCTTCTTGCAGACCGCCATAATGGCCATCTTCGAGAACCTATGGATGACCACAAAAACACAGTCATTTCCATGCTCAGTGGAAGGAAGGCCTGACATGTAATCCATGGAGATAGATTCCCGAGGTCGAATAGGGGTAGGAAGTGGGGTATAGAGGCCTTGCTTCTTGATGGTTGGTTTGGCAATGACACAGGGAGTGCATGATCTGATGTACTTCCTGACATCTTATCGAAGAATCGGCTAATAGAAATACTTTTGCAACACTGCCACCATTTTTTTGACCCCGAAATGCCTAGTAGCCCAACTGTAGTGTGCTTCCCAAATCATCTTGGCACACTTTCTTGAAGGAACACAAAGGTGGCCCAGGTGGCATAACAGGGCATCTTGGAGGTGAAAATCTGTAACATGCTGACCCTCCAAGAGTGTCTGGTATGTGTGAACGAATTTCGGGTCGCTTTTGTAGAGAAGTGGCCAATCAGAAGTCTTGTGCCCACAAGAGTTAAGCATGGTGGTTAACGTCATGATCGGTGGTCGACTGATGCAGTCTACAACATTATTGGTGTTTCCCTTATTATACTTGATATTCAAATGGAATTGTTGCAGGTATGTGGACCACTTCTGATTGCGATCATTCTGCAATTTCCCTTGGTTCTGTATGAACTGCAGGAGTCTGTGGTCTGTGTGGATGACCGTTTCCTTCCCCAAAATGTAATTCTTCCATTGTCGGCAAGCCTGCACAATAGAATACATCTCTTTGTCATAAGTGGGATACTTCTGGACTGTGACTAAAAGTGTCTCACTATGATATGCCACTGGATGCACGTGTTGAGTAAGGACTGCCCCAATAGCATAGTCAGAGGCATCTGTCTCGACCTCAAATGGTTCTTGCAAATCCGGTAATGCAAGAACTGATTCTGAGTAGAGGCAATCTTTTAACTCTGTGAATGCCTTCTATTGAGATTCAGACCAAAAGAATTTTGCTTTCGCTCCTCCCTTGGTGACTTGACTCAAGGTCCAAGTGATATGAGAAAATCCCAACACGAACCGGCGGTAGAAGTTGGCAAGGCCTAGAAAGCTGCGAAGCTCTGTCAGAGTGATTGGAGATGGCCAATCTCGAATGAGTTGGATCTTGGATGGATCCACATGCACCCCCTGTTCATCAATAATGTATCTCATTTACTGAACCTTGGTCATGCCAAAAGTGCATTTCTCCAAATTGGCACATAACTTGTGTTGTTGCAATGTTTAGAGAACCCGTCGGATATGGTGGAGGTGTTCTTCCCAACTCTCACTGAAGATCAGGATGTCATCCAAGTATACCACTACAAATGAGCTAGTGAATGGCCACAAGATGTCATCCATTAGCCTCATGAAGGTCACAAGAGCATTCGTCAATCCAAAAGGCATAACCAACCATTCAAAAAGGCCCTCCTTAGCTTTGAAGGTAGTCTTCCACGCATCGGAGGGTTCGATTGGTACCTGGTGATATCCTGACCTTAAATCGATCTTGCTGAAATATTTTTCCCCTTTTAGTTAGTCCAGGAGGTCATCAATCCATGGGAGTGGGTACCTATTATGGACAGTGATCTTGTTCAGTGCCTGATAGTCAATACAGAGTCTCCAAGTCCCATCCTTCTTCTGTACCAACACAATCGGGCTCCCACAGGGTGATGAACTAGGACAGATGTGACCTTTTTGCAGCAGCTCTTGAATCTTCCTCTTGATTTCCTCATTCTCCAGAACGGAGCACCGATAGATTGGTCCATTGGGTAGCGGTGCACCTGGGGTCAGATCAATGGAGCTTGCTTGACCTGACAGTACAGAGGAACCCCTACGGGGGAGGTGAAGATGTCCTCGTACTCCGCCATGACCTTTTCCATCTGTAGTTGTCGTGCGAGGGGCCCTGTCTGGAGGTCGTGGCCACCATCTTTTTCTTTCCTTGAGGGTGTATCATTAGGTAAACAAATTTCCTAGTTTTGGAAATGCGCTTACTACATTTTTTGCAGTAACCAAAGAGATGGCGGTAGGCGGTGTTACCTCTGGTATCCTGTATAAATTATTTCCCAAAGTAACAATAAAATCACAGGGCCTTGATTCATACGCAGCATGTCGCTTCCACAAGTATGGTTGTCCTAATAATACATCACAAACTTCAAGTGGATCAATGTCACATAATACCTCATCTGTGAAGGGCTTGATGTTGTATGGAAGGCGACACTATTGGATCACACGAAGATCCCTTCCTTGGTGAAGCCACCCGATGGGGTACGGTTGTGGATGTGTTGTGGTTGGTAAGCCCAGCCGCTTCACGACCGCTGCCGAAATGACGTCCTATTGGTTCCCACTGTTGACAATGAACTGTAGCAGGGAGCCCTTTACCCATGTTTGGGAGTGGAAGAGACACTCCTCCTCCTCTGGATCTTCGGGTTCCTCCTTCTAGACCTTCATGGTGTCAATGATGGTGTTGGGCTCCACATCGATAATCTGCTTCCCTTTGTCATTCCCCTTATCAGGTTCTAACTTAGAGTCGGAACATGCATCTGATTTTGAAACCTTTAGCTCGGCACCAGTGACTTCTTGGCCCCACACTCACTTGTGTTGTGAGTGGAACTCTTATGGAACTCATGCCACTTTCCCATGTCCTTTTTCGGCTTTGTGGCACTGTTCTTTGCTTGCAGCTTTGGCAGGTTGTCTTGGGCCACCCTGCCTTGGCTTTGTCCTTTGTTCTATGGCTTGCAGGCACCTTTCCCTTGTTTTGGATTCGCAGATCCAAAGTCTCGCTTCTTCTGTTTAAACTTTTACTCGACCTTAATGGCATACCAATATGTTGTGCCGAGCGAGGAAATGTTTAGGAATTCTATTTCTTCCTAGATGTACTTGTGCAGGCAGCCACGGTATTTGAGTACCAAATGCTGCTTTGTATCCTTGATACCCAACTTTGTGCGAAGGGTATGGAAAATATTGGTAAACTCCGGCATGTCTTGGTCCCTTCCCGGCCGCAGAGTGGTCCACTTTATGTATTGATCCTCACAGCTTCTGACAGTGTAGTACTACTCTTTGATGGCATCTCGGAATGAATTCCAAGTGGGTGCGGCCGAAAATAGTGAACCTATACTTTCATCCTTCTACTCGCGGTAGGTTTCCCACCAATCCTTGACATGGGGGCTGCTTTGAGAAGAGCGAAAATAATCTTTTCCTGACTGAAAAATCATGAACAGAAAAATAACCCTCTAGCACATTTAACCATTTATCGATGTCATTTGCACCTATTTGACCCTTGAATATGGGGATTTCAAAATTAACTTGTACTTAAACAGTGTGGCATTTCCAGAGTTGTTGTTGGAAGCCGATGCGTCACCCCTAGGTAGCCGTTGAAGGATCTGGGCAAAGTTGTCCATCATCACATTCCTTTGTCGCTCAAGGGCTTCTTCAATCAAGATTTTGATAGGATCTCCTACCCCCTCATCTTTCTTTCCATTCACCATGGGAGGTCATCGGGATTTGCGAGGCTAGTCTTTCAAAGGTTCAACCACTTCAAGCCCTAACTCCTTATATCTCCTGACCTTGTTGGGGACATGCAAAGAAAAACAGAGAAGAAAAGTAGACCACTCTAATACCACTGATCCGGATTTAAACAAGAACGCAGCGAATATAGAGATAACCATAAACACAGAGATGGAGTGGAAATAATACTTCATTTCATTAATGTAAAATACTGAAATATGCTTACAAACAGGAATGGAAATAAACCAGTTAGGGTGATGGTAGCTTATCTCTGAGAAGAGATGTGGTTGCTACATGTCTCTGAACTGTCTTAAAATGAGGCTCAAGGTCCTTTTTATTTTTGAACAATAAGATAAAACCCTGAACAACCAAACCCTAACCCAAGGAGATGTAACACCAAGAGTTTATGGACCCCGTTGGGGTGAGTTAGACAACCAACCTCTCGGGGTCACAACTTGGTCATATTATCTCCATTTGATACGCATGATAGCCCATTGGAAAGATCTCTCTAAGGAATACGACCGAAAATATGATTTTAGACACGTAAGTGCTAGAGGTAGATTTCCAAAAAACATCATTTAGGGCCTCAAAACGAATCTGGAAGTTTACGACCCAAAAAATTGCTAAAAATAGTAAATTTTGCTATAATTAAGGAAACTGAAAAAATGAAAGAGATTTACCCAAGAATAAAAATTAATTACGGAGAATTACTTGAGAGAAACAAATATTCAAATAACCAGCAGCAACCATAAACACATAAACACACATGTTTCTCTGGGAAAACCCCAAATCTGGGGAAAAACCCAATCATAATGAAATTTCATTATCCTTGGCCAAAACCCTAGCCAATCCAGCCAAGTGAGCCTTCACTGCTCACCTCCAGGCCCTTACATTACAATGAAGTCCTTCGAGCCTTTTATAGGCTCCATTACATATAATACCATGGGCAGAATACCATGGGGGCACAATACCATGTGCCCCAAAACCATCAGTGTTTAACACCTCTTTTGACTCTATCCCAAGTCAAGTTTACTTAACAATTCCCCCCTTAAACTTGACTTGGGGTTCCTTGACTAACTCCATCCAATCCTCCTAAGTGAGACAATCTCGCTCACTCTAGCTCTTACCCCCCTCAAAGTTTTTACCGGGGTATTGTTAACCCGACATCGCCCCTATCACCTAGGTCTAACCCAGACTTTACCGGTGATTACCCAGGGGTACACATGCCTTACCAGGTCTTACAGTAGTATGGCCATTTACATGCAATAATTTTGACTTCATTATTTTTTTTTTGTTTATTGCGGCTGCTATTCTGATCCGTATTCTCTCAATTGCGGGCATCCTTGTTTTGTTTCTTTGCTACCTTCTTGCCAAGTTTAACTGCATTTAATTTCGAGATGAATCCTTGAAACCCTCGCCTAGGATGACTTCACCAGGAGGCATTGATCTGGATCTGGAGCGTGATAATTCTTGTTTGGTTGATATATATCCATGGCATCAACATTCTCTTCCATGCCACTTGACCTTTCTCGCTTACGACCTCATCGAGACACAGATCTGCTCCGATCTCTCTCTATTGTTGTCGAACGATCCAACACCAGGTTAGAAAGATATCTGCCCATCCTGTATCTTGAACCCATTGAACCTTGCGAGCATCGTATCGACCCTCATGTTCATTTCGCGCTTCTAGATTTTGTAAGTGTTCGAGAGCACGATTCAGCCCACGAAGGGAATACTGAAACTCTCAAATTGGAAATCGGTTTGCATGTAAAAATCTTTCATCTGCCTCATGCAACCCATGAGTTAGGGCATCCTGCAGCACCACTTACACTAAGGCACTTTAAGCAGGTCGCTTGGCTTTCTCCAACATGAGTTCCCTCAATGCGAGCTGGTCACCCATGTTGCATGCTTGCTGCTCGTTACAATCTTTTTGTCCATCGTCCAGCACACATTCATTGAAACGGTCCCACGGCGCTATGCTTCTCTCGTCGTTCTACATCAACAACATTGGTGCCATCGACAGCTCCCTAGATTCTTGGATCAGCGACTTGGACGCTGGCGTCAGGCCGTATCTCGTGCTCTTGTTGCCTCCTGAGATCAATATCGTGCCTCCTCCGATCAACGTTGCCACTGCAACCACGGATCTACATCGACCTTCGACTCCTCCGGAACAGTGCACACGACCTTCCACTATCTGCCTTTGTAGAACCTTGTTTTGGCTGCATTTAGATTAGATTTGAGAACAAAATATGCATCAATCCTTTTTATGTCTACCAGGCTAAATAACCCTTGGCAACAAAAACATTTTTCTGAAGCCAATACACAACCTTTGGCTTTGATACCAATTGTTAAGAGATTTACCCAAGAATACAAATTAATTACAAAGAATTACTTGAGAGAAACAAATATACAAATAACCAACAGCAACCATAAACACATAAACACACATGTTTCTCTCGGAAAACCCCAAATCTGGGGAAAAACCCGATCATAATGAAATTTCATTATCCTTGGCCAAAACCCTAGCCAATCCGGCCAAGTGAGCCTTCACCGCTCACCTCCAGGCCCTTACATTACAATGAAGTGCTTCGAGCCTTTTATAGGCTCCATTACATATAATACCATGGGCAGAATACCATGGGGGCACAATACCATGTGCCCCAAAACCATCACTGTTTAACACCTCTTTTGACTCTATACTGAACCAAGTTTACTTAACACCCATTGGGGTGAGTTAGACAGCCAACCTCTCGGGGTCATGACTTGGTCATATTATCTCCATTTGATACGCATGATAGCCCATTGGAAAGATCTCTCAAAGGAATACGATCGAAAATATGATTTTAGACAGATAAGTGCTAGTGGTAGATTTCCAAAAAATGTCATTTAGGGCCTCAAAACAGCTCTGGAAGTTTAGGACCCAAAAAATTGCTAAAAATAGTAAATTGTGCTATAATTAAGGAAACTGAAAAACTCAAAGAAGCGATGGTGGGGGTTCAAGTGGAATTGGCAAGTGGCCACCAATATCCACCTAGATCATTAGCTCACATATTGATATTCAGTAAAACTCGTGAAGAACATGTCACCCAAGTCTTAGATGTCTTGAAGAAAGAAAAGTTAGTTTAAAAGACATCTCAATGTAAATTTGGAAAGACCTCATTAGTGTATTTGGGACATATTTTTGAAGGGGGTGAATTGAAGATAGATCCCCCAAAGGTCAAGGTCATCGTAGATTGACCTAAGCCCAATAATGTAACTCAGGTTAAAAGCTTTTTTGGAACAACCTATTATTGGAGAAATTTGATTTCTAACTTTTCTTCAATTGCATCTCCGTTGCATGCCTTGACAAGTGTAAAGGAGGTTTTTCAGTGGCGAGGTGAGCAATAGAAAGCCTTCAATGCGTTGAAGGAGAGAATGAGGATAGCTCTAGTTTTGTGCTTCCTCATTTAAGACATCCATTTGAGTTCCAGACATATGCAAGTGACTATGCCATGGGAGCTATCTTGATGTAACATGGTAGGCCCCTATGTTACCATTCTGAAACTTTTCATGGTGCATTAGTTAACTACACTACATATGACAAGGAACTGTATGCATTGGTGCAAAGTATGAAAATATGGAAACAATATTTGCAAAGACATTTTCATTCTTCATATAATAATGAATTCAAAATAATTCACACAAATGAGGCATTCAACATGAACCACATGAAGACCCCATATATAAGTGGAAACCCATAAAGGGAAAAACCATGAATTTTGGGTGAAGTGATGTGAAAGAAAACTCCTACTCCCCTTATTACATCAATTTTTTGTAGGTCAGTACCTACAAGAGGCTACTACTTCAAATTTATTTAGCAAGCTACAACGTGCATGGTAGTTCCTACTTCCTCTTCTATTTAAAGCTCTTGTGGAAAATCGAAGTGGTTATTGTCTAAAAACATCACGCACAGATAGAGGGGGAGAATTCACTTCTAATAAGCTCGATTCTTAATGTAAAATGAATGGCATTCAAAGGCAATTGACAACTAGTTATACTCCCCAACAGAATAGTATTGTTGAATGTAAGAATACAACAATTGTTGAGATGGCTAGGAGCATGATGAAAGGTAAAAATCTTCCAAATATTTTTTGGGCTGAAGAGATAGCTACATCAGTTTATTTTCTTAACATATGCCCAAAAAGAAGTGTGCAAAATATTACTCCTTATGAAGCATGGTGTGGAAGAAAACCCAATATTTCTCATTTAAGTCTTTGGTTTCATTTCCTATGCTCATGTTCCTAATGAAAAGAGAAGAAAGCTTGATGATAAAAGTTTGAAATGCATTTTAATTGGATATTGTGATGAAAGCAAAGGTTACAGATTGTATAATCCACAAACTGAAAAAGAAATGAATAGTTGTGATGTGTTCTTTGATGAGAAAGAAGAATGGTAGTGGAGTCACCATGTGCAACTACAAACTCCAAGTATTGTTGTATAAGAAGATGAATCTTTTGTTTTTGTGCAAATCCATCAAGTAATCAAAATACCTTAGAGGCCACATCCACTCCATCATCTTCTACTACTTCAAGTCTTGTTTCAAGTTTGAGTTATCCTCTAAAAAAGACAAGATCTTTAAATGAAATTTATGGTTATACTAATTTTCTTTGATATCTCAGATTGAAGAAAAGACGAGATTTTTTTAAGATGTAGTAAAAGAGTTAGTTTGGTGCAAAGAAATGGATGAAGAGATGGCAACGATTAAAAAGAATGAAACATGGGAGCTTGTGGATGTATAAAACCAAGTATGCAGCTTATGGATCAATACAAAGGCACAGAGAAAGGTGAGTAGCAAAGGATATGCTCCACAACTAGGTATTGAATACAATGAAACATATGATCTTGTTCCAAGATTTGATACAATCAATTTCGGGATTGATAGCACAATATTAATGATTAGTTTATCAATTTGATATTAAATGAACCTTTCTAAATGTTGAGTTGAAAGAAGATGTATATGTTCACCAGCCCCAAGGATATGAAGAAGAAGGAAATGAACACAAAGTCTACAAACCGAAAAAGGCTCTTTATGGGCTTAAGCAAGCTCCAAGAGAATGGTACACTAGAATTGACACTTATTTGTTGAAAAAGAGGTTTAATAGAGGTGAAAATGAACACACATTATATATTAAGTCAAATTGTAATGATATAATAATTGTGTGCATATATGTAGATGGCTTGATATACAAATCTTCAAGTGATTTGTTAGTGGAAGAGTTCACGGAGGTTATGATGACTAAATTTGAAATGACTAATTTGGGTTTGCTCCATTATTTTCTTGGCAAAGAAGTGACGCGAATGAATGATGGAATTTTTATTTCACAAGAAAAATATGTTTCGAATCTTCTTAAAAAAAGGAAAGTGGGAAATTGTAAACCCATCAGCACACCCATGAATACAAATGAAAAAATTTCTGTAGAAGATGGAGATGAAAAGGTAGATGCTCAATCCTATAGGAGCGTGGTAGGAAGTCTTTTGTGTCTTACTACCACTAGGCTCCATATTATGCATACAGTACTCTAAGTAATATTCATTTTGGAGAAGAAAAAAGAATTTTGAGGTATCTCTCTCGAACAAGAAATTATGGAATTTGGTATACTTCATCAAATAATTTTGGGCTGGTTGGTTATACAAATACTGATTGGGCTGGATCTCTTGATGATAGAAAAAGTAGGTGAAATTTCATAGGTTGGATGTGATGAGGAAAATGAAGGAAAATAGTAGAAATTAGGAGAAAAACTAGGTGAAAGGTCACAGATTAGATGTGAGGAGGAAATTGAAGGAAAATAATGGAAAATGAAGAAAATAGAGGCCTCATTAATAAAAAGGTTTATGAGGATCAATGGGCAAGACTTGTTCAGTTTAGTTTTGGAGCTCTGTCATTATTGTCTCTCTCTCTCTCATACTCTTAGTTAGTTAGAGTTTTCTTGGAGGACCCTTGGAGGGTGTGGCATACTTGGATTCTTGGAGCAAGAAGGCAAGGGAAGAGCACGAAAGTGCAAGAAGGCATCGAGATCAACAACTACATCAAATTTGCATGCAGACATCAATTTGCATGCATGATTTATTCATTAGTTTTGGCATGCATGGCACATGCATGTGGTTTCTTGATTTCGATCTGTCATTGGCATGGAGGATTGCCTCGATCGATAGTGGATTTACTAGCCTTGTCATTTCCTGGATATCCATGTTGATTGTGGGTTTACTTTCATTGCTTTGTTTTTGTTGGTTCTCATGTTTCCTTAGCTTGGGTTGAGTTATTAGTCCTGGAAGCCTTGGTTGAACAAATTCTTTGGAAGCCATGTAACAGCTTGGGTAGAGTTACTAGTCCTGGAAGCCCAGGTTGAACAAATGTTCTAGAAGCCATGTATCCGCTTGGATTGAGTTACTAGTCCTGGAAGCCCTGGTTAGACAAACACTCTGGAAGCCCTTGGTGGGTTGAGTTACTAGTCTTGGAAGCCTTGGATGGACAAACGCTCTAGAAGCCCTGTATAAGTTGTCAGTTACGTTACTAGTTCTAGAAGCCTTGGTTGGACAAACCCTCTGGAATCCCTGTATAAGTTGTGGGTTGAGTTACTAGTTCTAGAAGACTTGGTTGGATAAACACTATGGAAGCCCTCAAAGGCTTTGATGGAGACCAATCTGATTATGGTTTTTGGTGATGTTCGACCATGAGGTGGAATCACTGTTTGACGGGTTGAGGTGGGTGGCCTCTGGAAGCCCTGGATGAGTTTTGATTGATGTGTTCTATGATATCCCACATTCATGCTCAGAATATGGTACGAGGGTGATTGGTTGAAGAGATACTTGCTTAGCCAATCTATGGTCAAGTGGAACGTGGTAGTCCCACCTCCAGTTGGCTCATTGCATTTATTAATGAAAAAAAAAATCATTCCCTTGATTTTCATGTGCAAATGTACTGATGTATATATGGATTTTTAGGGTTGATATGTTTATTGTATTTATGTTCTATTATATTTTTTTTTATATGCACATTTACCCCGGACGTTGTTACAGAGTGGTATCAAAGCATGGTTCAAACACTTGGACTTGATCGGCTCTACAATAGGTAAAATGAAGAACAAAGGTTAAATTTTAGACCTTTTTGTCATACCCGTTATAATGTTTCTTCTGTTGAATATTAGAACTTTAAAATTTTTCCATACTGAAGGTAAATACAAATGATAATATTGTAAACTGTTATGATATTGGTTCACAATACTTTAGGAATTATGATATAAGGAAGATGACCTTCCTCAATGCACATTTAAACAAGTCACATTGGCATTTCTACAATAACTTTTCTTATGTAGGCTTTCAGAAGCTGAAAAATCATACACATTGAGGGGAAATATCAATGATTATATGGAAGAAATTTCAGATATTGGGTCACAATATCTTAGGAGATATGAGCAGAGGGAGTCGAGCCTTTTGAATGCTCCTAAAATCAGGTCTCAAACAGGTCACACTGACATATTTGTTATAGCTTTTATTATGGGAACTCTCAGGAGCTGAAATTTTTCCACAATGAGAGGATATCCCACTTATATTGTGATAAAAATTTCAGACATTGCTTCATTATATTTTAGGAGATATGACCAGTGGACGTCAAGCTTTTGGGATACTCCTAAAATTGTGCACCAAATAGGATTTTGTTGGTATTTTGTTATAACTTTTCATTTATGAAATCTCAGAAGCTGAAACTTGAACCATAATCAGGAGTAATTCCACTGATCATATGGTTCAATTTCCATAACTTGTGATATTACATTTTAGGATATATGCTTTCAATCATTTGTTATATTAGTTTGCATGCAAAGTGTTTGATGAAATGCTTAAATGGTTCAATGATTATTGCATACAAATTGTTTGATAAAAATTCCCAATGAGTATTTTTTTGTAGTTGGGGATAGCATTGATGTGTAATAGTATTTTTGTAATTGATATATGCTTACTTGTATCAAAATAGTTTTCTATACTAGTTTGCATGTAAAGTGTTTGAAGAAATTCTTACATGCAAATGTAATAGTGTTGTAGTTGTTTGAAGAAAATGTAAAAGTATGGTAATTGTTTCAAGAAAATGTTTTTGTTTTTGGATGGGATAGTATTGTAGAATGATAATATGGATGTAGCTGATCTATGCCTAATTGCATGCCAAAAAAAAAAATTAAGAGTTTCATGTAAGGAATTTGAAAGTTTTCATGAAAGAAATTTGAAAAGTTGCATGTAAAGAAATGGAAACGTGGCATGTTTTTAGTCATTATGTTACAAGTGGAATAAGTGAAATGTCTTTGACTTAGTCTCATACAAATCTATGAGAAATAAAAATCAATTTATTTACAGGTGTGGTAATATTTAGTAGAGCTTTGAAGATCCCATTTCCATTTGGACATTGGAGATCGGACCATTATAGTAGCTTCCTCCTTCTACCTTAGTGTGGACCATGGATAGTGAGGGGGTATGATTATAGGTTGCTTGAATGCTTGATTAAGTGCATGATATGTGTTTGTGCTTATAAAATTGTATGAAGGAATGCTCCTGTTTTAATACAGTTATACTAACACAAGATGTGTTGAGACAACTTATATGCACTTGCGTGCAAGCGGGTGCTAGTTTTAGTATTATGACTATGATTATGAGTTGATTACCGACTATGCTTATAGTTTTTTAGTATTGGTGAATGATGATTTAAAATTAATAGACATGATTTCTTGAATTTTGGAACATGTGACCGACTGTGTATGAATTATATGTCGCTTACATGTTGATTTCATGATACCTACTTACATCCTTGTATGTTTGGTTACATTTTTGAATATTTTGATTAGATGCATCAGTCTTGTAGGTTCATTACAAGAACTGATTGATTATGTTCGACTACATGTGGTTATGCGTATTGGTAGTTGGTTTGGCATTGCTTATGCATATTGTTGGTTGCATGTGGCAATGTGTACAATGGAGTATTGGTTGTTGTCATGCATGAGGGCATGGTTTTTGCACTTGATATGGTCATGAATTGATGACTTAGCTCTAGCTGGAATGATGTGTATATGGTTTTGTACTCATTTGTTATGTGTATATGCATTTGCTATGCATGTATATTAGGTCAAACATGTGTGGTAAAGTCATTGTATGCTATTTAGGTCATCATGATGCTATTGTTTGTTATAATGCTAATGTGCTAGTTGAGATAGAGCAAGGGATACATATAAAATAATGAGGTTCCACCACTGGATTTTGGGGTAAGAGTAGATTGTCATACATGTATTGCATGTTCGGCATGCAGGTATGTAAGTTAAGGATTTTTATATGCATTAGGTATATATACATCAGGTTTATGTACATGTATTTTGATGTTATGGTGACATTCATGATAGATGTTAGTTGATTAGTGTAGTTATATGCGCATGTGTTAGATAATCAAGAATGATAGTAGCATGTAGTTGTATGCATTGCTATTGTTGTTTTACATTAGATAACCTGATGACTATGTTATATGTTGTTGATGAGCATGATATATAGCTTATTGTTGTTATATGCTATTAACTTGATGATTAGATTTATTTCATTAAGATCTTGATGTCATAATTTGGATTGGTCATATGTGTGATGGTTATGTTCATTGCGTTGAAGATCTTGATGTTATATGTATTTTGTTAACATTGTTTGACATATGTAGATGGTTATGGTTGTGATACTCAGGTATGACATGACATATTTGTGATGTGGTGTCGTACTAATTTAGACTAATCATACATATGTGATTATTATGCATGAACACCAAACACTTATGAGCTTGTAATATGGACATGTTAGTTAGTTATTGTTATGGATACCATGATTTACGTTGACATGTTGTAAAGTTAGATATCACTAACTAGATTGTTTATGCAGACAAGATAGCATCCCCTGAGGTACACTAAGGTATGAGTTTCTTATGTATCAGACTTCGTGTTTCATAGTTGACTATGTTGTCTATTTGATATTTGAGTGTTTGTTGCCTATTATGTCATCTAGTTGATTTATTTAACATGGTATGTTTGCAAGTGGTTGAATGTAGTTGATAGTTGTAGCATTATGTCTAATGACTTTGGATTATGACATGATTGTTTGTAAAATTTGATTTCAAATTGATAAATATGATTGTCTTGGTATTTAGAACATGTGGTTGACATGTGTGAGCATGATGCAGGGAGTTGCATAACAAGAGAGGTTGCCATGAAATCTTGAAGAAGGATCGGGTTGAGCTTTCCCTAGGAACCATGGGGATTGAGTCATGGTGTTTGTTGTTACTCTTGTGATTTTGGCCTTTTATGAATCATTGAGCCTGAGTTGCAACTTTGTTTATGTCTAGTGTATGGCCATACTACTTTCTTTATGGAGTCATGTTGTTATTTGTTTTTATGGTATTCTTCTTGTTTGTTTATCCTCTTGCCTTTGATGTTTTGAGTCTTGTGAATTGGTTGGGAAAGGGAAAGTTGATGGAGCTTGGGGAGAGATTTGCAGTACTCAAAAGGTGATGTAAGACGTAGATGAAGCTCTGTGTATGAGTGAGCGCAACAGAAGGTAAGGCTATGACAGTCGGTTCGATTGGCTGGGTCCATTGTGGTAAATAGATGGTAGCATTATAGTCATGAGAAAGGTAACATGAAAAGGTAAAGTAAATGGATTTGAGGTGTCATATGCTTTGGCTATGTTGGAAACTATTGCTCCCAATGCCTATGAATAAACAAGGAAGTTCTCTTAACCTAGACCTTATGTTATCTAGTAATTATTTTATGATCATGATTATGTTGATATTTATATATGTATACATGTATATATGTATGTATGTCATTGTCTCATAGGATCATGATTTTTTTATGCTAACATTTATATATTTATGTATGTATCCATGTATCTATGTTACTATCTGAAAGGGTTGTCATGGATCATTCTTGTGGAGGAATGATTGCTTATGCAGGAGAATGACATGAAGAAGTTCCTGGTCTTACGAGGAATCAATTGGGAAGAGAAGTCATGACGATATACGAGGTAAATATCATGTGGATATGATTTGGTATTGTATTTGTATTATGCCTATTTTTATGTTATGACAGGTGATTTTGAAGGAAACATTAGCAAAGTGATAGCAGTGTGGTCTTCGACATTCTAGGATAACCATGGATGAGATACCAGAAGCAAGGTTTCTTGGTAAGGACGGTGTATTTTGGATGTGTGGTACTATTGTTCTGCATACGTTGTATATGTTGTACATGTTGCATATATGATGTGTGCACTTGTGGTGTTGTGTATACATAACATGTGTAGATGTTATTTATGCAATGTTATGTACAAGATGGACCATGGTACAAATAGGGTTGTGTGAATATTTCATATGTGGTGTTCTATACCTATTGTATTGTCGTCATGGTATATATGCGGTGTCTGTGCATATGGTGCTCTGTGAATGTTGGATATGAAGTTCTGTGTATGGATGATGCTATGTGCATGTTAAATATGCAGTGCTATGAACACTTGGTTTTGCATGCATGTCTTACATATGGTATTGTGTGCATGATTGTACAAGTGGTGTTGTGAGCATGTGGTGTCATGTACATGTTGTACATAGAGTGCTATGAGCATGCAGTGTTGTGTACATGTCGTGCATGTGATGCTATGTACATATGGTGTCACATACACATTGTGTGTGTGGTACTGTGTACATGTGGTATTGTGTACACATTGTACAGTGGTGTTGTGTACATGTGGCATTATGTACACGTTGTGCAGGTGGCGTCGTGTACATGTTATGTTGTGCACATGTTGTGCAGGTGGTGTAGTGTACAGGTGGTACTATGTACATGTTGTACATATGGTACTGGTGCACGTGTGGTATTGTGTGCATGTCGTTGATGTTGTGTTATGGGCATGCGGTATTATGTATGTGCATCATGTAGTCATGGTATTGTGGCATGCGTACTCATTGTGTTGTACTCTCTATAGGTACATATATTGGGTGGTATTCCACATCGAGTATAGATGGATGCATTATATTGTATATGTTGGGTGTAGGTGTATGTGTTGTATGTTAGGTGTAGATGCATGTATTTCATGCTGTGGTATGCCGTGTGGTTGTATCTGTGTGTTGCACACTATGTGTCTATGCACATGGTTGAGGAGAAGGCACTCGATGATTGTCGGGTGTTGAAATCAATCCATTGTGTTACAAAAAGAACCAAGGTGGAAGTAAGGATCGATGAAGGATAAGTATCGATATTGTATTTCGATTTTAGTATGGATGTGATTTATGATTCTAGCCCATGATGATTACATGTGATCTATGATTTTGATTTATGATTGTTACATGTCATTTATGATTTTGATGGTTATGTTTGAGCTAACCTGATGTGATATTTTTATACATGTTGACTTGGTCAAATATGCTAGTTTGAATTGTTGTGACACGAAGCAAACATGATTGCAAATGTACCGTATTGACGAGCTACCAATGGGGTATGATGTGAATTTATTTTAAAACTGATGGAAGCTATGTGCGTGGTACAGGAACCATGAACATGCATGGTTGGGTATTTGAAATCAACTACAAGAATTAGCAGCTTGATATGGTGGCTTGGTGGTTGCTTATGGTGGTTTGGTACTTGCTTAATGATGGTTTAGTATTTGATTTATGTTGGTTTAGTATATGCTTTGTGGTGATTGATATATGCTTTATGATGGTTGATATACGGCTTATGATGATTTGATATGTGCTTTATTTTGGTTGATACATGTTATATGATGTTTTGATATATTCATTATGATGTTTTGATATATGCTATATGATGATTAGTGTATGATTGATATATGTTTGGTATATGATTTGGCATATGCTTTGGTATATATATTTTGATGATGCTGTTATATGTACACCCATCTATGGATGTAAATACCGTAACGAGCTATGTTATAAAGCTCCACTATGTCGTATGGGTGTAATGTATTATGCTTTCATGTGATTATGTTATCATGTCATATGAGTTTTCTTAGGCAGAATGATCATTGTAAATATCGTAATGAGCTGTGTTATAAAGCTCCATGGGTAGTATGTTTTGTTTTCAACACTCATGTTGGTTATAGGTGTCATTGAACACCGAGGATGGTGTTCCTCCAAGGGGGAGGGTTTTGTAACAGCCCTAGTAAAAATTCCATGTAGAAATATATAAATACCACGGATGATGGGACACGTATTCCAAGTTGAATGGTGCAAAATACATCCTAGGGGTGTTCACTTGGTTGTTTATGGCTATGGAAATTGGTAAAGGGAATGGCTAAGGCATTAAAGAGGAAAAAGGGTATTTTGGCACATTTATTTATGAAAATCATATAAATTAGGAGAGAAAGTAGGTGAAAGGTCACACGTTGCATGTGAGGAGGAAAATGAAGGAAAATAATGGAAATTAGGAGAAAAAGTAGGTGAAAGGTCACAAATTGCATGTGAGGAGGAAATTGAAGGAAAATAATAGAAAATGAAGAAAATAGAGGCCTCATTAATAAGAAGGCTTATGAGGATCAGTGGGCAAGACTTGGTCAATTTAGTTTTGGAGCTCTCTCATTATTCTCTCTCTCTCTCTCGTACTCTTGGTTACTTAGAGTTTTCTTCGAGCACTCTTCGAGGGTGTAGCATACTTGGATTCTTGGATCAAGAAGGCAAAGGAAGAGCAAGAAAACGCAAGAAGACATCGACATCAATAATTACATCATATTTTCTTGGAGGTATCGAGTTGCATGTATGATTTATTCACTAGTTTTGGCATGCATGGCACATGCATGTCGTTTCTTGCTTGTGATCTATCATTGGCATGGAGGATTGCCTCGATGGATAGTGGATTTCCTAGCCTTGCCATTTCCTCGATAACCATGGTTATTGTGGGTTTACTTTCATTTCTTTGTTTTTTTTGGTTCTCATGTTTCCTTAGCTTGGGTTGAGTTATTAGTCCTAGAAGCCCTCGTTGAACAACTACTCTGGAAGCCCTGTAATAGCTTGGGTTGAGTTACTAGTCCTCGAAGCCCTAGTTGAACAAACACTTTAAAAGTTGTGTAAGAACTTAGGTTGAGTTACTAGTCCTTGAAGCACTCATTGGACAACGCTCTGGAAGCCCTTGGTGGGTTGAGTTACTAGTCATGGAAGCCCTAGTCGGACAAACACTCTCGAAGCCTTGTATAAGTTGTGGGTTGAGCTACTAGTTCTCAAAGCCTTGGTTGGACAAACACTTTGGAAGCCCTGTATAAGTTGTGGGTTGAATTACTAGTCCTAGAACCCTCGGTTGGAAAAACACTCTAGAAGCCCTCGAAGGCTTGGATGGAGACCAATCTAATGATGGTTTTTGGTGATGTCAGACCGTGAGGTGGAATCACTCTTTGATGGGTTGAGGTGGGCGGCGTGCCGAAGCCCTCAATTAGTTTTGACTAATGTGTTCTATGAGATCTCAAATTCATGCTTGGAATATGGCAAAGGGGTTATTGGTTGAAGAGAGACTTGGTTTAGCCAATCTTTGGTCGGGTGGAACGTGGTAGTCCCATCGCTGGTTGGTTCATTACATTTACTAATGAGAAAAAAAAATCATTCCCTTGAGTTTCATGTGCAAATGTACTGATGTATAGATGGATTTCGATGGCTGATATGTTTATTGTATTTCTCTTCCTATTATGTTTTTTCTATATGCGCATTTACTCAGTAGGTTGTTACAAAATTTTTTGCACTTCACTACCTACAAGAGGTTACTACTTCAAATTTATTTGGCAAGCTGCAACTTGCATGGAAGTTCCCACTTCCTCTTCTATTAGCTATAACCTACACTTTTCGAAATCCCACATGAAAGCATACTACAATATCCTATCAAAATAAAAACTGATTTTACTAGTTAATTATGCTCTCTATTGAGTTGCTTATCTTGTTTGTTTGTATTTATGAAATCTTCTCCTCTTTCTCTATCTCTTGGTTATTCATGAATTCTCTTACACAATATTTAGTTCTCTAAGTATTTCATTCAAATATGCATCTTTTTATAAAATGAGTTCCTCACTATTTGTACTCCATGTAGGAATTGGAATTGAGGTGTTATCACTTGGTCTTCTATGGTTGTTCACAATCACAATCTTCCTCTTCATTACGGAACCTAGAAATAATTTCAAGACAAATACTCCACAAATTTCTTTGTAAACTGAAAACTTGGGTCCAATATCAATGATTGCAAAAGAAAAAGCTTGATTTTTTTCCCATAATTGTACTTCCTACATTATTTTCTTTTAGTTTTATTTTTTTCTATCACATTTGTATAGACGACATTTCGATGACTAAGGGTTCTTCTGTAATTCCTTCATCATCATCAACATGATAATTCATGTGTTTCATCGCTTGCAATATACCATATTGTTCTACAAATGATTTTGTTCAATGCACGTATCCATTCTTCAAATTATGTCACAAAATATTTTGTTCCATATTTTCATTTCGATTGTAAGTCAAACATCAAGATAAAAAAAAAATCATTAAGAGATTGCATTCAACAATGGTTGGAACATCATATCACTTTTGATAGGCCTTTATCAAATAGCCATAAGAAATAATTAGTCTTTAAGTTCTTCAAGTTAGTCTTGAATCTTCAAAATAAGATTTTGCATCTTCAAACATGTAATCATGCCGGCTAGACATCAAAGCTTTCACATCAATGCCAACATAGTCAATATATTTAGAGAGAGATAAAATTTTAATAAAAAATTTAAGATAAAAACTAATATTTACAAAACTAAATAATATTAACAAACTTTTTAATGTGAAAAAAGTGGTACATAAATAAAATATTTCAATAGAAATATTAAATGAAATATTTCAATATCAACTATATAAATAATATATGATTTAAAAAAATTACTTACATATTATAAAAAATAATTGAAAAAATAAATTATTATAGTTAAAATATTTTAAATAATCTTACTAATCTTATTATTCATTTTCAACCAGTATTATAAATTTCAATCAATTTTTATTTTAAATTCAATAAATTCAAATAATATATTTTACATAATAAAAAAATTAAAAATACAATTTTAAACCACTAAAAATTATATATTTCAAAATATACGTTATTTTTTCCAAATTTTACACTCGAACATTTGAAGTATTTATACTTCAAACCGGGGAAATACCATAATAATATATTAATGTTGTCTAATTAATTTGACTTTTTATATCAAACAATACGAGGAAGAATTTACTTCTGCGAAATAATTCAACCCAAAATGCTCTCCATATTCAATGCAGTTGAATGATGGGACATGAGAATAGTGAGACCCGAACATGGTGATAATGAAATTAATATTCCATCAACGAACACATTGGGACTTAAGTAAACAGATACAAAAGATACGGCTTAGAGACATGGTATTCTTATTCTTGTTTATGGTGAGCCAAACAGAAACTACGAACTTTTAAACGTATGATATATACGCATTTACTGAAACACAGACCTATGTTTGATGGATAATATTCAATCCATGTCCGTGGATGTTCCTCCTATCTTATATTATATTATATTTATAAACTAACTCACTGTATGCAGCGGATCAGACGTGCTGCTTATAATTCTCTTCTCAGTAAACTTCTCTCCCATCTTTCAGAAAGGGGAATTCTGGGCTTGATTTTCCATTTGATCACGGAAGGAGTTTCTCCGTGCAGCGTTGAGAATGGTTTTATCTGCTACAACGAAATAAGCCGAACCGCTAACTGTGTCCAATCAAAGTACACACAACACAACATCAACATACAGTCCATGGGATAATATTATAATGAGAGATATGAGGCTAATTAAGCAGTATAAATAAAACATATATCATCCTTCATTCAAACAAAACACTGTCAACATAAAATTCAGTAGTTGTAGAACCGTTGATCAGAGGATGCATCTACGCAATGCAACGCAAGCATTTTAGTAAAACTATTCAATACAATGTAAGAAAATTAATAGGTATTAAGGAGAAAGACGCAACTGCAACGAAACATTTGGGGATGGCTCGACAGTGATATTTAACTGATTAATTACTGACTTACTTGTAGAAATGATAAGTGCCTGTGCAGCATGATTGAGGTTAGCCCTCGCCCAAGGAATAGCTCTTGCTCCCAGCATCTGCAGATTATTTTAAGGCCGCGTTATTTATTAATCCAACCCAACAGTTACTATTAACCCGGCTGACATACATGAATTGAATTGGTACATATTAATTGGTGCTTTAACAACAAGACTCACTGTGGGGATGGCAGAAGCTACGCATGCAATTGCAGCTGCCTTGGTCCCCGCTTTCACTGCTTCTGGATTCATAGACATACATACATTCATGAGTCTCATCGTGCTCACTAAATGAATGAAATGGATTTGGCGACCCATATGGTCATAGCCATATCCAGGACAAACAAGCAAAGAAATAATGATTAATACAACGCGATCAATGTTAATGAGTGAGTGAGAGACAATATTGATCATGCAGTTTCATTAATTACCCTTGGAGCACTGTTGTGCTCTCAGAATTTTCATGTCAGCCTGTTGCTTTGAACTCGCCATCTCCTCTTCCGCGATGCTATGATGTACATTCAGATTACACAGAAATAATTTGTGCGAAATAATGATGAAACTGAATGCTCGATACTGGAAACTCAAAACACGGTGGCGGTATATATAGGGTAAAAAGTGGGGGAGTTGAAGCTGTGAGCGTGGAATCGAAATCAGTGGGTAGTGGTGTGTCAACAAAGCAGGTAGGGTGTAAGAGAGAAAAGTGCTTGTTATGATGGGGAATTTTTACTGGTTTTGAGACGGAGATTGAGTCGGCATAATGGTCCGTCTCGACCACTGTTTCTGTGTACTGCTTCCCTCGCAAATATCAATCTCAGTACTGTTCCAACAACAAAATCAAATGCACTTTTTCTTAATTGGATGGGAAAAGTTGGAAACTACTCCTCAGAGCCGCCGCTAGATTCGGAAGTCGCTGATGCCCCCGGGTTTGGGTATGGATTTGCGCGAGCAACTTACAGGTGCTTCTCTTCTATTTGTCACGTTCGTGGGTAGCGAATTAGAGTGTTTTTGTTGTGAGTGGAGACTGATTATGACATAGACAGACAAGTATCCGTTTCCGCGTGCCCTCTGTTTTTCGGGTTGCATTCACGTGCAAGCGCAATCGCGAGTCTCTTTTTGTGTCAGAATACAGGGATGTGACTTGTGACTTTTGGAGCATTATAAATGCTATGTCCTTACACTTATTATAAATGCTATCTCCTTACACCTATCAGGGTTAAATTTGACGGGTGACCTTACCCGTCAAGAAATTTTTTTATGACATTTTTATTTTTAAACTAATCATCATATGACTTTTAAAATTTATTTGTACAAATTTTATCTAATTTCAAATTGTACTCATAATTGTTTAAATTTTTCATTTTTTGTTGTACAATTGGGCTCAAGTCTCATTGCTACACTTTGTTTTGAGACCTGCTGATTATGAATCCCTGCCAATTGTATGCGGCTTTTTCACAGAGGATGACAACTTCTGATCACAAAAATTCAAAGCCAAAATACACAGTTGCTCTGGTAGGGTTACTGGTTCTCGGTATGGCATCACTTTGAACATACGGCAAGGAATGGAAAATTTAAAGCAACGTATAGTGACAAAATAAAAGTAGATCATCACCGAGCATTCCATATTTTTATTATGTTCGCATATATGCATTTCCATTCTAATATATTTTTATTATGTTTGCATGTATGGATTTCCATTCTAATAAAATATATACCGCAAAATCTGCCAGAAAGGAAAAGTTTAAAATTGTTTTGAATATTAGTCTCTAAGAAATCGGTCATGGTCCTCCAATAACCAACGCAACGTGCGAATTTGAACTATTTTAGGCATCATATTTGGTATATGATAAGCGGCGTGCACATTCAAACAAACTTCACCGAGCATTTTTATAAAGTAGTAATTTATTTAGTGTATATACTTCCCCTTTTTTGGGTGAAGAGTCCAACTTATAAATATTCAACCCAACTTTTCTCTAAAATTTTTAATCGTGTTCGGATTATAATAGAAATAATTCTGATAAGGTAGAAAGGGCGATGTCATAGATTGGGAGGACCATAAAAGTGCTGGTGAGATGATCTAAAAGAACTCTATAAAGTAAAAAAAACTCAAGATATGGACTCAAAGCAGATCACATGTGAAGCAATCCGGATTGAAATTTAATATAATATAGTTTATGATAATGAAATATAATTGTATCCCCAGAGAATAGACAAATTGACCAATCTGAAAGGTATATTTGGTAAGATAATACAAGTATCATGACCATACACAGAATTGCTCAATTCTGTGTTGAAATTCATATGTTTACATTGACACAGACAATCAGACAGCTCTACGTTACATATATCAGAATGTTCACATTAAAAGCAAGCCTATCAGGAACAGGTGAGATAGTACCTTAAGGCTTTGATCAAGCGAGGCAGCTAATTGCGCGCCATTGGAAGAGGCTGAGGCCGTATAAATACATGTCTTTAGACTTTCCTCCTACATCTGCAGAGGAGACAGTCGATAACAAGTGTCAATCAAAATGGCACTCTGAACCCCGTAGTACTCGGGCCTATTTGCCTTCATAGACAGATAAAGCTGGTGATGCTGTGCAGTCCCCTGCGTAGAAACCAAAAACATAATGTGCATGAACTATGTAAATGTTCAAAAAGTAGATTCAATATCACCATGTACACAAACTAAATTTTGGAAAGTTTCACCAAAAGATGTAATTGTCAAAACACCACTATTACAAACATAAAAATAAAAGCAAAAACTTTAAATATTTAAGATTCTCCTTTCTTTAGCATCTTTACAGATGTCAAATACCCTATCCCATTCCACCATAGATGAATCAAGCCGAGTTAGAGACACCCGCATCAAGGCATCCAATGCAACTAATGATAGCTTTGTTCTTCGGACATCCTTTATTATGTTTTGTCTTGAGAATCCTCTCTCACAAGCAACTGTACTTGCAGGAATAGTCCCTCGCAATTAACACGAAGAGTGTCAACAAATGGATGCAACTCTTTCAAACAAGCCTCAAAATCAAATGTAGTTTTGTTTTCTTCACTTTGATAATAAGGATGTTGTAAGTGTTGAAAAATCTTTTCGAGCCAACGGTTTGAAATTCGTTCTCTGCCATGAACATCCTCTAAATAATGGCAAGTGCTAAACAATTTTGCTGAGTTGAAAAATGCAAGATCAGGGAATCTTCCGTTCAAATTCTCTACAAGAGCTTGAACATAATCTTTTGCAAGTTGTTTGCAACTTTCTATTGAACCTTCAATACACGGTTTCCATGATTGTTTTTGTATATCAACACAATCATCATATGCATGTGGAATTGATACAAATCGTAATTCATGCTTGTGAACAAGCCCCTCCTTATCACAAATTTCTAAAAAGCCAAATTTAGAGGCATCTATAAATTTAGATAAATAACATGTGCCATCTGAAAATGTGTCGCTTCTTAAAAACCACCTTTTCAAAGTGTTTACCGTGACATCTATGGCTGCCCCTAAAGAGCTCACATCAATGTACTCTTCTTGGAATTGCTTGTTCAACTTGTTTAATTCACACATTATATCTGCAAGCATATGTAAACAAAATTGTACTGAAAAGATTCTTGCCTTATCATACCATGAGTCTTTTCTTTCATTTTTCCACAATGTTAATATGGGAGGCATAAGTGCAACAAGTCTTTCAATGACTTGTCCCCTTGAAAGCCATCTAACTCCATGGATTTGAAGAGCTTGAAGAGTTTCAAGTTGCATAAGTTCCTGTAGAGCAATAAGTTGACTATTTCTTTTCGTAGAATTTTGCAGCCAAGAATATACCTTATTTGCTAATTTCTCAACAAATAATAATTCAGGTATTTTTTTTGAAGCATCTCATGCAGCTAAGGCTTCACGATGAGCAATGCAATGAACACCTACAAGATTAGGTACATCTTTCTTCAAGAAAGTGATAAAACCATTTTCATTACCAACCATTGAAGAAGCGCCATCTATGGAAACTCCTATCAATCTTTCTGTTGAAAGGCCCCTTGATTCCATTAAATGTTTGATTGCATCATAAGTTGTTTTCCCTCTTCCATCGCAAACATTTATGAGCTTTAAAAACTGTGAAATTCGAGGACCCAATCCTTTTGAGTTTAAAAATGTGGCATAAACCACAAGATGTTTTTCTAAACTACGGTCTGTACTTTCATCTAACATCAATGAAAAAAAACGGCTATCTAGCATTTTGGAAGTTTGTAGCTCTTCAAGGTACTGAGATATAGCAAAAAGGAATTCTTTTGCAGCCATGTGATTTGTATATGATGTGTACTCTTTGTTCTTTGGCATATTAGGCGTGTGTAAAGACATTGTAAAAAAACAAAGAGATTCATATTTTGAAAGTGGTAGATCCTCTTGTACCATCCAATATACTAATTTCATAGTAGTGATGACTCTTTCTTTGTTGATATCATCAATGCATGCAATATGTTCTGTAATAGACTTCGCCTTCTTCTCATTTCCACATATCCACTTTGCCTGTGAGAGTTTATGAATGCTTGAATTAGCATGAACAATTATAGAATCATGTTGCAATGTAGAGCAACCAGTCCCAATTCCCCATGGCCCCATTGCCTTATGCATTTCACAATATATGCATTTCATAACTATTTTTGCTTCATGCTTTGCCTCTCTCAACCACTTATACTTAGTTTTCCACTGATCACGAAACTCTCTTTTTACTTTCATTTTTCTTTTTTTTTGGGTGGTAGGTTCTCCGTGGTGAAATTCTTCATCACTTTTTTCATTATGCTGCAACATATCATATTCTTCATTATGCCCCAAGACATCTAAATCTTCATTTAGATCAAAATCATGATCTTCTTTATCAGGCAATGAAGCTTGAGATGTATTAGACCATCCAAATTTTTTTTTGATAGAAAGTTGATTTCCTTTTTTTGAAGACATTTTTGATATATAATACCTATATAAAAAAAATAAAGTATTTAGTATATATGAATTTCATTTCATCAAATTAAACCATATTAAAAAAATAATATTGCATTGTTACTCTACTGAAAATCCCAAACACTAAAAATAAATCTAAATAAATCATTTAATAAAACTATAAAAATACATCTTTAACAAATTCAATTAACTAATCCAACAAATGAAATTTTACAACAAAAATCCAAAACTAAACAATATAACAGTTGTTACAAGGAGAGGTCATTTATAAGTTTTTATTGTAGGGGGCCAGTGCCAGTGAAACAAAACAGTGAATTAGGGCCCAGGGGAATTACCAACAAAAAGGTCATGCGTCTGAGGACAGAGCTTACCTATAATAATAATAAATGTGACAGAATATTAATGTGTTGAGAAGATTTCTGCAAGCATGCAATCTCTGTAATAATAACAAATTGTTTTAATTCCAGACAACAAAATTGATGATCGTTTAAGATGGTAATCAAAATGCAGATTGATCGCCTGACAGAGTCACATAATATTGCAGGGAATTAGAACCAGGTTCTATTCCTGGACAGTTTTGGCAAATTAGGTGACTATGGGGTCACGAAGTACACTAGGCTGCCACTGTCTGCTGCTATGGCCTGCTTATTGCGTGAGAGGGCAGGCAATATACCAACCTTTATAGTTCACGTGGCAACATCCCCCATGAATGCCTTGTACTGCAAATAGCCCTAAGCCATGGTCATCATTGAGTACCTGCGATTTCCACAGAGTCTCTGATATCATGTGGATCTTGCCGGAACCATATTAGTCTTTGTCAGGCATTGTTTTTCAATATGTAATAAACATTTGGTAAAGAACAATGATCCGACTAGATGCAGGAATTTGCAGCAATCCCTCGCACCCCGCGCGAGAGAAATAGTTAGCTTTTCGAAAATCGATTGATCAGGTCTACAGTTTCCAATGTCAAATCGATTAAAAAACCCCGCAAATGCACTCGAGAACGCTCATAGTTAACCCCCCTCTTACATTTTGTTGTTTCATTTTGTCAGACCTTTCCTATATAGATACTCTGACAGATCTATTACTGTTACACTGTGTTTTACGGCATTCTCGCTTGTGTAAACTGGTTGATGCGGCTTAAAATGCTGTAGTATAACTGTTAGAACTGAGCAAATTTTGCTGGGGCAATTTTGTTCTAAATGGATTTTTTGGATTAGTTAATTTGAGTCGTGTAATTTACTAAAATCTATTCTTACACCAAGTAAATTTTCACAAATAATTCGCAATAACATATAATAAACTACACCATAGCATATAATAGAGCTGAGCTGGAGTCTGATTAAAATTCTTCTTCTAAATTGCTTGAGAATAAAGGAATAAGTAAACCCAAAACACTTGTTATACGAAGTAAATTTTCAGAAATAATTCACAATAACACACCATAACATATAATATAATTGGGCTTTAATTAAAACTCTTCTAAATTGTTTGTGAATACAAAAATAAATAAACCCAAAACAACAAATAATTCGCAATAACATATAATAGAGTTGGGCTCTAATTAAAACTCTTCCAAATTGTTTCTGAATACAAAAATAAATAAACCCAAAACAACCGATGTAAAATCTCAAAAAAAAATATTATACCGAAATTTCCATAAAGATGTAATCCTAAACTTAAATACTTCTCTAAACTAGTAAACAGTACGGCCAATTCCTAGTAATTCATTTTTCTTCGGTGCTGGATTCTTTTTTGGGCAGTAAATATATTTATACATTACTTAGAAAAAGTTGTAATGAATCGTTAGCTCTGAAGATAGATATTTGACCCAAATGCCGTGAAAAATTGGAGATTTAGGATATAAATATAATATGAATTTAGGACTGGGGTGTATTTTAGCCCTTGTTTTCCTTTCATTCTCGGTAGTACTGCTTCTTCTGCATCTAAATGCCTCGTTAACAGAGATTGCAATTCCTTCAAAGTTTACATGGATAGTGCGGCACCATCACTTCAATACCCCGCCGCCTTAAAACGAAAAAAAAAAAAATCTGCTGCAATTTTTTTAAAAATGCATGGTATAACTTAAAACCCCCTGGGTAGGGGTTCCCGGCCCTTTTTGAGAGAAAGGATCCATTTTTCAAAATTTGGTTAGAAATTGGAAAAATTGTTATTTTTTTTTATGAATAGTGAGGATATTCATTGTTTTGTGCTATTTTTTTTATGCAGGTTGACATATTAGCAATATTCAAATAAAACCAAGTTATCTGAAATTATTAGGGATATTCAAATAAAACCAAGTTACCTGAAATTACTAGTGGGTAGTCTATAAATGACAGGCTTTCACTCCTTTCAAATATTTCTAATTCTTAGACAATTAACCTATTTCTTTAAATATGAAAAAAAAACGATAAAAATTAACTAGCGAAAACAGTCTTAAACCCAATTTTACATTTCAACTAAATATTGCCATTGTACTAAAATATCACGAAACCTCTAAAAAGAAATGAAAAACCTCAGTAAACTACACCCTGTGATTCTGTGCTGTCATTGTCAAAAGTAAACCTCACCTTGTAGCTCGGCCGGATCGTAAGCAGAGTCTGTGGTTCACTATCGAAATAAATGGGAGAAATTGCAGATGAATGGGCAGATTCTCGCTCGCGCCAGCCACGATTCTCGCTCAAACAGCAGCCAAATACGCCAAACAGCAGCCCATGCTATCTATATGACAGAGGCGAGAGCAGAGCAAGTCACGGAAAAAGCTCCAACGGATTCAAGCGGAGAAGGGGAGACTCGGAGAGCTTTTACGAAGATAAAGCTGGAAATATTTCAGTGGTCCGGGCGTATGATGGCCTATGGGGAGCGTTTGAGTACCTCTCAGGCATGCACACAGTACAGACAAACTGTTCCTTGTCTTAGATAGACCATATCTGATTGTGTGATTTCACTCGAGCGCAGCGCGCTGGACACCATCAACCAAATTTAATAATGCCATTAACAGCTCTCAGTGGATTGTAAATGCTCCAGGCTCAGAATTTATTTCAATTCGTGAAAGTTGGTGGACCGTGGACGCGTCACGCCAACTTACAGCATACAGCCACAGACTAGTACTACAGTCACTTCATTCCTATAGGCTATTACCGACGGTCCGATCCCGACTTGGAAGTTGGATGTTAAATATATATATAATATATATATATATCAAAAAATTATTAAAAAAAAACTTAAAACTTTTCATTTACAAACCTGCCCGTCAAATTGACGGTTTTAAAAATTAATAGCAAGTTACGGTTGACGTGGATATTTGAAATGTGAACGTATTTTACGTGTAAAAGAGCTAAAAACAAGCAGATGGGCGTCAAATTTAACCCCTGACACCTACAATGATATGTCTTTACACCCTGTGACTTGTGACTTTGGGTAGTTCTTATTTCCAACCGAAACATTATAAATACTATGTCCTTATACCTATAATGCTATGTCCTTACACCGTCCTGACAGCCCTTGATGTCATCGCCTTACATCTCTTGGGAGACTGACTGGTTTTGACAGCCCTTGATGTCATCGCTCGCTTACATCTCTTGGGAGACTGGTTTTGACATCGACATGGAGATATGCATAATGCCACCTTTCTGGGATAACAAATTCCGATTGCATAGTGATGGAGATATGCATAATGCCATCGTTGTTTGTATTGATGCCCATCGAAACTAGCGGCATATGTATCATGGTATGTGGTGTGGCATGTAGTGTATCATATGTTATCCATTCCCATACCATCAGATATTAATTGCCACAAATTTTGAATTATATAATGGCGCTCCAGATTGGAATTTTAAATCTCAGAATCTGGGCTGCCATATTTTGTTAAACATGAAAGAAGCTTTGGTCGGTTATAGTTTCTTTTCTCAGCATGAGCTTCGTGACGAGTTTGGTGTTAATGGTGATTGCGGTGGTTCTAACTATCGTTGCCTCTGCTAGTGAGAAAACTCATTTGAGCGTTGCCATTGAGATATTGGGATTCTGGATTGCCATTTTAGCGTTGCCAAAATCTGATCCTCATCTTCCATTGCTTCTCTTCCCGTCATCCTCCACCACAACCATGTGAATCTCATGTGCGCTCTGCAACCCAACACCACTGGCACCTATATATATATATTACACCATTCTCTTCGCTCTTCCACACTCAGACCAAGAATCATACATACATATATAGGTGCTTTGTGTTATTGCTTCTTCCATTCCTAATCCAACGAGTATTCCTATCTTTGTTGCTTCTTTGGGCGAGGTGGGTATCTGAACAATGGCCAAGCTATCAGCTTTGTGTGGCTTGATCGCACCATTCTCTTCGCTCTTCCACACTCAGACCAAGAATCATACATACATATATAGGTGCTTTGTGTTGTTGCTTCTTCCATTCCTAATCCAACGAGTATTCTGATCTTTGTTGCTTCTCTGAGCGAGGTGGGTATCTAAACAATGGCCAAGCTATCAACTTTGTGTGGCTTGATCACCCTTTTTGCCTTGTTGGGTGTTGCCAATGCCCATGCTGGCCATAACTTTTATATTACGGGCAAGGTTTACTGCGATAACTGTGCTGTTGGATTCCCCACCAGGATTTCACCTGCCATCTCTGGTAAGCCAGCAACCACCCATTTTGGATAGTTTTTCAATTTTTTTTGCAGTTTTTGTAGATTGTTTTCATTTGGGCCACTCCATTTTTTCTTGTTGAAAAGATGTGAAATAATAGATCTGGTGCTGAAGAATAGATCTGGTTTTAAGATTCTCCATGTGGAATGCTATTTGTGTTCACATTACTTTCATTTTCTACACTCTTTGTTTTTAAGAAAAACATGGGTTTCTGTCTGAAGCATAGAATGCACAGGGAACCCCTATGTTTGTTTCTGATCTTTTGAGTATGAGTGATGTGCAGGTGCCACTGTAGGTGTTGAGTGCAAGGATCCTGCTGGTAAGAGATTGTTCTATAATGAACAGCACGCTGAAAACGATGGGCTCTTCAGTATCGTTGTTCTGCGTGAGCATGAGCACAAAGCCTCAGAGGCATTTACAGTGAGCAGCCCAACCTCATGCAACCTTAAAATTGATAGCAGCCGCCGTCCAGTTTACCTAACCCACAACAATGGGATCAATTCGGTGGAAAGAAAGACTGGGCCTTTTGCCTTCAGGTTTTTTGTGTTGGCTTTTATTACTGAAAGTTTCTTGCTAACCACAAATAGAATGGGGGCCTGTGGAAGGCGCATGGTAGTGAATTTGGAGATTCTGGAAGCCAAAAATGTCATAGTTAAGCTTTCGGGGGGCAGAGACAATCTGTTTGTTCGATATTATCTGACCAGTGGCAATGGCTATGGGGATAATAATATTGCAGTGAATTCCAGGGAAGTGATGGCAAAGGCAGGCCCCGAATGGAAACAGACTTTTCGCTTGGAGTGCGTAGGGAGTATTGGAGATTGTAATGTTATCTGAGAATTGCAAAAGCAGTTTGTTAAGTTTGAGTTGAGGGAGAGAAGTAGCAGAATTAGAGTATTGGGAAATATGTTTATAGCGTCCAAATTGGTGGGATGGGTTGAAATAGCATGGAAAGATTCGTTGGCTTCTCCCACGTTATCAATCATCGATTGGTTTCCCTTGATACCCTTTAATACTATTATCAGTGGAGGTTCCCCGCCGCCACCCAGTTTGCACGTTGCAATCTCCATTAAGCCTCTCATTTTGGTTGATTCGGTTTCACAGCCTCCTAGAGAATACCAGACAGAGATGGAAATATATGATCCACATGTCAATGAAATCAGGCGAAATAGGTGCACTAGGCGTGTAGAACAGAGTAACTATAGATGTGGGGGAAAGGTATGCTGCTCAGGTATCCATGGAGAGGGTCTTTTATCTTTCGTATGATTAGCAGCAGCAGCAATGGTGAATTCGAGTTGGAAATGCATCATGGTCCAGAATGTAGAGACTAATACCTATATATGAAATTCGATTATGTATCATTTTTGTGACGAACAATAAAGAATATAGTTTTTATCTAGCCATTTCAATGGTTGATTTATATATATTTTTATTTTATATATTTTATTAAATAACTATGTAAAAGGACATTAACGTTTTTATTTCATTATGATTTATAACTACTTCATATATTAAGAATACATAATAATATTTAAAACACTCCCCAACATCAAACTATTTATAAACTATAAACAAATAAGTTTACATATTTTGTTCATTTTAAAAATATAAACAATGACATAATTTTTTTTAAAACATAAATAAATAAGTTTACATATTTTTTTCATTTTAAAAATATAAACAATGACATAATTATTTAAAAAAAACATAAATAAAAAAAGCCATATAGCTAGCTTTGCATAATATGGAAAAAAAATCTTGGATGTGTGGCAATGTTATCACTATATGTCATTTTTTTTTGTATGTTTGATGATAGAGTTGGTAGTAATATTGGAAACACTTTCCACAAATTTTCATATAGATACAAATCTTATTTTCTTTTGAATAGGAACATACAATAAATTAGCTATTTTTTTGCATGTTAAAGTGCATTTTGACTGAGTTCATATTGTTTTTCCAATATAGCTTTGATTACATACATAAAAGATACAAACACACAATTTTAAATTATTCAGAGATGAAATAGAAACGAGACACGATCTACTTATAGGTTGAAATGTTCATTTGACAATAGGTGGACGTGGCAAGGAATTAAGATGACCCTTGGAAATATTCATATTGCATTTCAAAGTTGTGTTATGGTACTGTAAAATGCATGTATGATTTTTTTTGCTTTTCAACAAAGCCCTAATTTAAATTAAAGTGGTTGTAGGCATTGGACTTTGCCATTGTAGAAGCTAGGTGTCATAGAATCATGATATTTTTTAGCCTATTAAGGAATGCGCTCGTATGTTTGGTTGACTTGTGATGGTGGGCAGAGGAGAGAAAAATAATTTAATATGTTTCTCATTAAGAGACCTTCATGAAAGAAGATTTTTCTGTCACAATTTGGTGCTCGACTAATCCCTTCAAGTTAGGGTGAGCCCCATGTGAACTATGGGGTCTCATGGTGTTGTGTTGAGTGAGTAGCAAGGTTAGGTAATTGATGAAAAGGGAAGTTGGGACAACTGGTGTTTATTATCACATTCAATAATATGTAAACAATGTTTATGTGGTAAAGGAAGGGAGTGTGGTTGGTGTTCAGATGCTAGAGACGACAAATATAGGACATGTCGACTTTACAGTCTCGACTACAGGGAGCACAATGGAACATCAAGGGAATTGTCTCCTATGTTATCCATGGCACAGGGTGGGGTGTCGCGCTTTTGAGGGTGACTTTCACAGACACTTTTCTTTACAGGTACGAGAAAGATCTTTTCATCATAGCCAAGGATTTGTAGATAGGGCACTTGGTTTATTGCGGTACGAAGGCCAATCTTTAATACTATGATATCCAATACAAGACGAATGATATCAAAGAGAGGACTAGGAGATGTTTTTGTTGTTATGTCTTTGTTGCCATTCCTATTTTTAGATTTGGCACATGGTTAGGATAACTGTTTTCCAATATGTCTCTGTTGTGATAGCCATTTTGAGACTTGAAATTACAAGAGAATATTCATTCAGACTGACAACATAATATAACAAATTACAACATTTTAACTAAACAAATTTAGCTCTTAAAGCAAGAGAGTAGAGTATAACAAAAGTTTGCATTGGAAGTTTCTCAAAATATTTTGATTAAATAGAATTCAATATTTATAAAACTATTTAGTTGACAAGAATCGAAACCTGCTTAGAGTTGGACACAAATTTTTTTTTTTACTAAAAAATTTCAGTTCATAAAGCAAGAGAGTAAAGTATAACACAAGTTTTCATTGGAAGTTTCTCAAAATATTTCGATTAAATAGAATTCAATATTTATAAAACTATTTAGTTGACAAGAATTGAAACTTGCGTAGAGTTGGACACATTTTTTTTTTTTTGGAAAGTGTTTTAAAACATTTAAATTTATTTGTGCCTAAACATATTAATGTTCATTCTTCCTTTGGAATTAAAATTTAAGATCTATAATAATCCATCGTATTATTTTTTGCACTTTTATCATCCTCACATGAGGGAAAAACTAATACAAAGTTCTTATTGATGTTTACATAAATAGAAAATTACAACATTTTTTCATATGACTAAAAATTAAACTTGAGAGGAAGGGGATGATACTTGTGGAAAGAAGAGGAAGTTTCTAATTGAAACTTTGTGTTGTTCTATTTTGTTTATTCTTGCTCTTAGCATCCAAAATCTGATTTTTGCCATTGAGAGTGAAAATACCATGTGTTTGTAAATTTTGCAGCAAATAATTTTTCGTTGTTTTTTCCTGCAAATATTCTTGGGAAGACATAGTAGCTAATTCAGGTAGTAGTTGCTTTAGAACTAGCCCGTTTCTCAGACAATGTCACAAGATGTTGTTATCAGGAGTTCTTATAGTGCAACTGATAAAATGCAAAAAAAGAAAAGGGGTTTTTTGTTTGCACTCAACCTAAATATTGACAGATCTTCTATCATTGCAGATGAATACATTCGGAAACTGCATACTACACAAACATGTTCAAATGGCGTTCAGAATGCATTTTCAATGACAAGTATTCCTTGCACATGTTAGAGAAGAAAACTGGTCAATAGATTTGTAGCAAAAAAGAAGTAACTATCGTATGAAATGAAAGTTAGTTACTGAGTATGTACGTCCCTTGATCTATTTGTCAATTATTGTTTTGAGGTCCTCTTCTATCTCAGTATTCAAATGCATAATGAAAGTGGCCTTTGTTGTAAAAAATGCTTTTTCCTTGGTATATTTTATTATTCGTTATGTTTTTGAAGAGCATTGTTGGCATATCTTTTTTTTTTGCTCAAGCAAGAGTCGATCCTTTTATTTCATTAAGCGGAAAAATAGATTACAATAAATACAAACATCTCCCCGATGCCAAGGAAACCAAATAAAATAGAAGATAAGCCACCTAGGTCAAAACCTTTTAGCCTTACAAAGAGAATCACCAAAACCAATGAAAGTAACCCAAATTTGCATTCACGCCCTCGGAAGCCCGTGAAATCTCCCGCATCTCAGTACCTGGAAGAGTCCCTTTGATCTGAGCCGTCCATTCCTGCACAAAAACCAATGGCTGAGGGTGAAATCACTCAGCAAAGATGACTGAAGTTTAATGGGACGCCCCTCCAAGTTGCACGATCAATCTTGAGCGTTGATCCATAGAGAGAGATCCTACGGTAGAGATTAATATCGCACTGAACAAGCAAACCAGACATTAGTGAGCGATGGAGGGCGGTTTTCCAAACCCTCTCTCTGCCACGTGTAGGATGCTGAATGGGATCGCTGCAAAAACGCTAAAATCGTTTCCTGTTTGAGAGAGGTGTGATCATTCAAAAACTACCTAGGAAGCGGTTTACTCTCCGAAACCCAAAAATGTGAAGATTCTCGCTCCTGGTAAAACATGGATTCCTTCCTCGCTTACTCAACTTCCTTGCCTCAACTTGGAACCCAGAAAAGAAGAGAGGATCTCCATTAATTAAGGAACTGTGGTGTCTGCTTCGCTCACCCCGATCAACTGTGATGTCCATCTCACTAACTTCAGGAATTTTAGCGGCCAACTGTATTCGGCCCCTCGCCAAAGATCAGTTTTCCAGAAACCGATGACGCATAGGAAGGCCAGAAGATTATGAGCTTGCCTCCATGGCTTTGTGTCTAAACACTCTCCTATCCTATTCCTCTTTGTTGCAGCAAAGTGTTCTCAGCCTGTTTTGCTGCAACTCCTGTCAGTCCATCAAAACCTTGTCCTCTGTACAGCTAACCCCCTCATTGGCAAGAAGATCCGCGAGCTTATTGGCCTTTCTGCGAACATGATGGAAACTGACAGTGCGAAGGTTTTGGAGATGATCCTGAATTCTCTGGAAAACCCTCATTAATTTCCAGTGTTTGGAGACTTTCTCCGACACTATTCCACTATTTATTCTTTTCACTAAGTTAATTATTAGATCAGAGTCCACTTCTTCTTTTTTTCCCGTAGAAAAAGTTGTAATTTCTATTAGATCATAAGAAATTACATTCTGTAGATGTCTAAGCATATGCATAATGAGGCTGGCTGCCTCCCGGATAGTAGCAAAATAAACACAGTTTGTTTACAACCATGTACAAGTAGCACAAAAAAACCAGATTTTGCCTCCACGCAGGGAGTTATGGTTCTCATATGGATGTTGTATCATATAAACAGAGAAAGCATGTAAAAATATATGTGTGCTCCACGCAGGGAGACTTAAGAGTATAAACCTGGAAAATAACTAAGAACCCCAGACCTGTAGTATCATGAAAAAGTGTCTATAATGAAAACTATCAGTTGTTTACAGCAGCTGCATCTCCGCTGCCTTGTAGAAAAAACCCGTGGGTCAAAAACAAAAAAACACAGTGTGGATAGGATGGGACCGTCTTCATAGCTATATCTCCCTTTGAGCGTGCAGATCTACAAAAGGCCTGTGATAGTGTTGATGAAAAGTTCCATCCACTTCTTCCTGTATTAACCAGTCTTCTTCTTGCCTTTGCGCTGCCTGTTTTGATAGGAGGTCCGCCCTTGTGTTGCGCTCCCTGTAAATATGATGACAATCAAATTTTTCAAAAACTGCTATAAGCCTATGTGTCTCATCCAGAATATGTCTCAAAGAAAAAACAGTGCAGATAGATTTTCTGTTGAGCTAGTTGCAGACAAGTTTTGAGTCTCCAAACAGTTGAAGTTTTGTGCAACATTTTTCAAGTGCAAAGTGGATAAGGTGTTTGGCAGTGGAAAGCTCGGCGTAACTATTAGTGCCCCTTCCTTGGTATATTTGTAATTTGAAGCAGTGATCTTCCCTTAGGAAGAGGAGGGCTCCTCCCCCGCAGCCATCCGCTTGTGCTGAGCCATCAAAATAGGCCCAGGGGTAAGATTTGTCAATGTGTTCCGGGGAAATTGATCGAGGAGGGGCGTGTGGGGGGTCATCAGGGAGGAGTGCGAAATCAACAAGGATGTGTGATCTGATGGATGGCCAGGATGGGATTTTATGGTAAAAAATTGCTCGATTCCTCGCCGTCCAGATAGCCCAGCACATGAGGAGGGGGATGTTCCTATCTTTGCCCGAGTGATTCTCTAGCCAATTCAGCTAGGCTTCATTAATTGACTGTCCTTGCCATTGTTTGAGCGAGGGAGATTGAGAAGAAAGGAGGGACCATTGTTCAATGACCACAGGGCAGGACAGAAAAAGATGTTC
Source organism: Pinus tabuliformis (assembly GCA_031772625.1). Lineage (NCBI taxonomy): Eukaryota > Viridiplantae > Streptophyta > Pinopsida > Pinales > Pinaceae > Pinus > Pinus tabuliformis. Next base: position 1,010,117,418 of record CM062817.1, read on the forward strand.
AGTGTCTTCCTCATTACACCTACATAAATGGCACCAGAAAGGCCCATGGAAGGATCGTTTTTTCAAGTTTGAGCCTGTGGGGATTTTGTTGAAAAGGATGGTCCACATAAGCATTCGCGTTCTGGGAGCTGCTTTGAGATGCCATATAGCTTTCCACCACTGCTGAGCATTTTCTGGTTGAAATTGTCGCATGAGCTTTAGGTAACCTTGCTTAGGAGTTTATGAACCATTTTTTGCAAGTGCCCAAACTATCTCAACTTCTTCTTCTGTTATCCTGATGTGTGCTTGGGTGAGGGCTTGTATGTAGTTATCCCATTCATGCCGCCACTGTTCCGGAATGTGGAGATCTTGTGCTGTCTTCCAAGCCTGTTGGAGAAAAGTGGAGTTTTCTAGGTCTGCTATATGGGCTATATGAGAGACACCTTGGTCCATAAGATAAGTCGTTAGTTGTGCTGGAAGACGATGGGCATTGCCACATCCAATCCAGGGGTCTACTCCTATGCGGACTGCGTTCCCCTGATGTATTCTCCAAGTTAGACCTTCCCGAATGAGGGGGAGGGAATTGAGAACAACTTTCCATATGTTTGAGTGTCTTCCGCTTCCCCTGTGTTCCCTGTGGATCCAACTGAAGATGCTTTCGGGAGCAATATATTTTTCCACTACTACTGTTGTCCAAAGGCTATGGGAGGTGATTAGTTGCCATCCTAGCTTTGCTGGCAGAGCTTTTGCGAAAAAATCTAGTCTTTTTATGCCCCATCCTCCCCATTTCTTGGGCCTCGCTATGGTGTCCCATTTTACCCAGGCAAAGAGGTTCCCCTGTTTGTTCCCCTTCCATAGGAATCTGCAGCATATCTTTTGGAGTCTGGTTAGGATTCCTCTTGGTATCCAAGCCAATGACATCCAGTATACAGGGGTTGCTTCCAACACAACTTTTATAAGGGTGAGTCTCCCAGCCCTCGTGAGATATCTGTTATACCACACATTTAATCTCTTATCCACCTTTGCAATAAGCCATATCCAGTCAACAATTTTGTATCCCCCGTGTTTCACTTGAAAGCCAATATATTTCAGCCCTTCCTCCATTGGGTGTAATTGGAAAGGGAACCGATTTTTTATGTAGATGACCTCATGTTGCGAGCAGCCAGTTGCTGTGAGGGTGGATTTGTGAACATTTATAATCATTCCTGTAGCCTTCTGAAATAGGTCAAATACAAGTTGTAAGGCTGAGGTGTCGGCCAAACTGCCGTTTAAGAAGATGAGCACATCATCCACAAACAGGAGGTGAGTGAGAGAGCAATTTTCCGTGATTTTTATCCCATTAATCCTGCCCCTCCTGTGTTCTGACGCTATCAGTCTGCTAAGCCCTTCCATGATAAGAAGGAAAAGTAAAGGGGATAGGGGGCACCCCTGCCGAAGACCTCTTTCGGCAGAGAAGAAAGGAGTGGGGGAACCATTAAGTAGGACACTGTATGGCACATCAGAAATACAGCTCATAATCCGCTTGATGAACATATAGGGAAAACCCAGGTGGGTGAGAAGCATTCGGATGTAGAGCAGGTTTTCCCTATCGAAAGCTTTTGAGAGATCTACCTTTAGGATCATTCCTTTCAAATTCTTGCTCTGCATTGAGTGGAGGAGTTCTTGTGCAGTACCAATAGCTTCATGGATCTCGCAGCGATGGAGGAAAGCAAATTGTTTAGGGGAGATATGGGCTGAAAGGATGGGCTTGAGCCTATTCGCAAGGATTTTGGCCATGATCTTATATAGGCAGTTGAATTGTGAGATTGGCCTAAAATCATTGAAAGAAGTTGGCTTGTCAGTTTTGGGGATGAGAGCAATGAAGGTGGCGTTGATGGACGAGGGGATTTTTCCTGAGAGGCTGCAATGATTGATCACTTTAAGGAGGTCCTGGCCCAGAAGCTCAAAGAAGGCTAGATAGAATTCGATGGACCAGCCATCAGGTCCCGAGCTTTTGTCTCTTTGGAAACCCCGAATGGTGGCTTCCAGCTCTCCCATTCTAATTTCTTTAGTGAGCTCAACTGCTTCCTCGTCATCCACAAACCTGGGGAAGAGCTCGGCCACTCTCATGATCTCTAGCAAACTTGCTTCTCTCGGGGCCCTGTATATGTTCCTGAAGTGTGAGGAGGCTAGGTAGGCAAGTTCTCTGGAGGTGTGGACCTGTTGGCCCTGTTCATTTTGCAGCTCCCAGATAGTGTTGATCAATTTCCGTCCATTTGCAAACCAGTGGAAAAACTTTGTGTTCTCATCCCCTTCCTTGAGCCAGATGGCTCTGCTTCTTAATCTCTAGCTTGCCTCTCGGTCTCTGAGAACTTGTGATCTCTGATTGATAAGGGCTTCATAAATGGCTTTCTGTTCCGGGGAGATGAAGGTTCCCTTCGATTGGGATTCTAGGTCTGCAATTGCTTGCTCTGCTTGGGAGATCATTAGGTCATCCTGTTCCCTTTTCTTGTGAGCCCATTCTCCGGATAGCACCATGATTTCAGAGAGTTTTCTTACAAAGCAAGTAGCTGGGTCTTCTTCCTCGAGGATCGGATGTGATTTCCAGAAATCGGATATTAGTTTGATATAGGAGGGGTCCCGGAGCCAAGTGGAATTGAACTTGAAAGGGGCCTTGTGTTTCTGTTGCCTTTCTCCAACTTCGAGAAAAATAGGTCTGTGATCCGATATCCCTCCACTGCCAACCCATTGCCTGGATCTGGGGTGATTACTGTGGAAAGCCTCCTTGATAATAAAGCGGTCCAGCCTCCTGGCTAGGCTTTGTTCACCAGTTCGATTGTTCTTCCATGTGTGTTGAATCTTAGCCGAGGGGATATCGATCCAGTGATGATCCTCAAGCAGCTGCTTGAAGAAGTCAGAAAGCGGGTCGATCTGCGCCATATGTCCCCAGGATTCTGAGAAGCCCATAGAGAAGTTCAAATCTCCTCCTAGAATTGTATTCTCGGCTAGGAGGAGAGGGGAGTTTAGTAGCTTTCGCCAGTAGAGATCCATGTTGAGGCATGGCCCATAGACATTTATGATTCTTAGATCCTCCTCCAGGTCCTTGGAGTATATGTCTGCCCCCAAGAAACCCCCTCCACCCCAGATATTCTTCAGATTGATGGAGCAGTTCTTGAAGCCAATAGCTATACCCCCAGAGCGTCCTGAGACATCTATGGCGTAGAAAGACCATCCTGGCATCCAAGAGCCAAGGATGGAGGTGGCCGAGTATGCTTTGAATAGAGTTTCTTGTATGAAGATGATGTCAACCGGTTTAGAGAATAAGAGTCGCTTCAGGGGCAATTTTTTCTCTGGGTTGGCCAGCCCTCTACAGTTGAAAGATAGAATCTTCATGGAGGGGGATGGGGGAGGGTGTCCTTTGCTCTAAGTACCCTTTCAATGGTGTGCTGTTTGCCCTAGATGATGTCATCCCCAACTTGTTTCTTAGCCTTGTGGATGTAGGAAGGTCTGCCTCTACACTGCTTGGGCGAGAGGATGAGAGGCCCCGTAGACAGCCCAATGGCGTCCAACTCTTTTTGCTTGGTGATCGAGCGGGTGGAGTACCTCGGTGTGGAATTTACCGAGGGGGAGGGTGAATGAAAGGAGAGGGGAGGGACAGAAGGGAGGGAGCAGGAGACAGATAAGCCCGAAGGCTGTGGGATGGGGCAAGTCATATAATGTGAGCGTGAAGGGGGAAGAGGCGGACGTGAGACCTTAACCACGTCGAGTGCCGACGGGGATGAGGGGGGGGGAATCCGGATCGGGGGGGGGCAAGAGGGAGGGGAGTGATAAACTCAAAGAAGAAAGAAGCGAAGCAGAGTCTGATAAAGGAAGAGACGTACCTGATGAGAAGACGACTCCTTTTGCAGCCTTTGAGCACGTCAGAGGAGGAGATGGAGGCCGGATACGGTTCATTCCTTGCTTCTTTTGCCGAGGTGCGGGTGGTGCTTCCACCGTGTCACAGGTTTTATTATGCTCCATTCTAGGTGCTGCCACTGCCGGAGGGTCTGGTAGTCCTTCAGTTGTCGGCTAGTCCTGTATTATGGAAGCCTGCTGGACTTTTTTGAGGAGGGGGCAGTCTTTGTAGAGGTGTCCCACTTGATGACATCTTCTGCATCGATAAGGGATTCCTTCGTAGTCAAGCTTCTGCTTCCTTGAGAAGGATTTCCACTGTATAGTGATGTGTTCCGATAAGCCTCCTCTAGTAACTAGATGAACAAGAACCCTGGCGTACGCCATCATCCTCGTCGAGAGATAAGATTTGTCAGATTCCATGAAGGTGCCCAATGAGTTCCCTATTCTCCTGAAGATGTCCTCGGACCAATACTGTAGAGGCAGGCCCGGTAATCTGACCCAGACTGGCCCGACCCCAATCTGTTCTGTCTGCAGGTCGAAAAGGGGCATCCATCGTTTGAGGCGTACCGGAGCTTTTTCAAAATTCCAGAAAGATGACAATACCCAGCTCGTGTGGTCCGCCCTTGCGAACCTCAGTGCAAACTAGCCTCGCACGAATGTCTCGACAGAGGGGATTTCCGCCAGATATTGGCCCCAAATCTCCGACGCCCGAGTCTTCAGTTTTTCCACTGAGAAGTGCCTGCCCCGTATGCACCCTACAAGTACTCTGTCCGCTAAATCCATAGCGTCTCCCCACTGGATGTCTTCTTCAAGTCTCAGGATGACGTCCTCAGATCTGGATTTAAAGCAGCTCGCTTCTTCAAAGGACGGGAGGACATGCAGCTAGGGTTTTCAGGTGCCCTGGATCCTGCCGGGGGAGAGATCGGGGGGGGGATAGGGTTCGTAGGGGGGGGGGGGGGGGGGGGGGGGGGGGGGGGGGGGAATGGCCTCCGGGAGAGGGGGGATAGCGTTGTAGCTTCCAGAGGAGGCAGGGGGAGCAAGGGGGAGATAGGGTCAACGGGAGCAGGGATCTCCAGAGGGTCAGCAGGTTGATTGGGATTGGGGGAAGTCCCGGCTGAAGAGAAGGACCAGCGTCGATAGGGGAGGATTGAAAGCAATCCGAAAGGAATCCAAGGGAAGCCGGGGAGGGAGCAGAAAAAGTGGCCCAGGAGGAGGGATCACCAGGGAGCAGAGAGGTGGGAAGAGACGGATCAATCGACTGTGTAAGGTCCTCAAAGCTGGCGGACAAACTTTCACTGTACATACCTCCAGAAGTCAAGAAAGTGGATCGCCAGATGGAGCCTTCTGCTAGCGGGGAGTCCGAGTAATCCACCTCGTCAATATCCATGTCGCTAGCTGCTTGAAACTACCTCGAATCCAGGTAACCGCCAGGGACCGGCACCGACAGTAAGGAAAGACCGTTAGGGTTGTACAAAGCTGGAGATGTGGAGCAAACAATAGCCCAGCCAGGTCGCGCAGGCGGGAGGATAGCGACTGTTTTCAGCCGTTAGCTGTCGGCGCAGCTGCAGAACCCTAGCGCCGTTCGAAAATGGGTGAAACCCTGAACGGGGTGAAAAAAAAGAGGGTAAAAACGAGACTGAGGGAGAAAGGTGGGATGATCAACCGAGCGGAGAGAAAAAGAAAAATGTAACCCCAGGCACGAGGATCGAGTAAAGAGTACGGGGTCGGGGGAGGCTACAGGGCTGTAACCGGCCTGCAACCCCGTTCATGCAGGTCTCCGTTAGGCCATGTCATAGAGCGCCTGCTGTTTCTCCCTCCAAGAATAGTCTATCTAGACCCTCAGAGTCCACTTCTATTATCACATTGCAACAGTTATCTTGACTCAGAAAATCCAGGCATTGCTCCAAAGCCATTAGTTTAGCCATGTTGTTGGTAGCTTTTCCTAGGTGGCAATGAAAGATGAAGACAATACTTCCCTTAGTGTCCCTAAGGACTCCTCCATACCCAGTAGTTCCTAGGTTTCCTTTTGACGCCCCATCAATGTTGTATTTCCAATATCCTTTCCAGGGAGGATCCCAGAAATCCTTCTTCGTGTCCCTTGATGTAACCTTCCTATGAGGACCTTAAGGAGTGAGTCCATGCATCCCTAGCTCCCTGAGAATTTTTAAATCCATATCTGAGGGAGGATTTTTAGGGTAGTTACAAACAGTGGTTCCCACTGTCTCCTTAAGTTCTTTCAGGATTGTCTCAAACAGGCGGTGTGGGGGATTCCTTTCCTCCTTAAGTATTCTTTTGTTCCTCTCCTTCCAGACATTCCATATAATGAAGCTTGGTGTAAGGGACCAAGCTGAGTTAAGAATTTCACAGTCCGAAAAATTTCTTCTCCAACTAATGAGGGTATTAATGATGCTCCCTATGTCCCTGTCGGATTGTTGAAAGATTTTGGCAAATATGTCCCATAACCAGGAGGTGAAAATGCAGTTGTTGAGTAAATGCTCCATTGTTTCCTCTTGTGCCTCATAGAGTAGGCATCTAGAAGGGCCCAGAACACCCCACTTCCTGATGTTGTCCCAAGTCAAGATTTTCCTATGGTATACCAACCACATGAAGAGTTTGATTTTCATCCACCCTTGGTGCCTCCAAATATTCTGCCAGTTTTTGTCTCGAACCACGGGATCCAACTCAAGGAGAATGCCTTTTGCTTCCTTAAGATTAAAGGTGCCCTCTTTGTTATTGCCCCATCTATTCTCTGAGGGCCATAAACATTTGTGACCAAAAAGGTATTCCTATCTCTTACCGGTTGAATAAATAATGATAAATAATTCTTGGAAGACTCAACATCTAAAATGCCAATTTTTGGGGGGTTCCAAAGAGTGAGAATGCCCCTCGCTGTGTTCTCAGCTTTGACTTCTAGAAACTCAAATCTACTGAGCCATTTGCTATGAATTTGTCTTAATTTTTGAATTGAACATTTTGTTTCTTGGATGAAGATAATATCCCGCATTTCTTGTTTCATTCTATTACTAAGCATTCTCCGCTTTCTCTTACTCCGCATACCTCTAATATTCCATGATGTAAACTTCATTATCAAAGTTTTGTAAAGTAGTAGCTGGCTAGATATTTCATCTTACCTAAATATATTATTAGCTTTCCACACTCCATCAAGAGTTCATTCTGCTTTTTCCTGCCTCTTTTCTTGCCTAGGTTTCTAGTAGCTAATCTCGGAGTCGTTTTCATCATTTTCAAGCCTCTGTTGTCCTACTTATCGATGCTTTTTCCTTTTTCCAACTCCTTAGCCTGCGTTTTCCATAGAAACAATTGTTGTATTATATCGAGTTCTTCTTATGGTAACGAATTTACTCCTCCCGTGGTTACCCGTATCAAGAACCATTCCAGATCTAGGTTTTATTTATCAATAATTTCTTGTAGTTCATGATCCTCCAGGGCCATCTCATTCTGGGTCATTTCCTGATCCATCTCCAGTTCTGCATCACTCATTATGGCTTCCTTCTAATAGTCGATGTTCTGTGTTTGTTCCCGGTTTTCTTTTGTCTCCTTGTCCACAAAACATCCTTCCATTGCTTGATCTTCTTTTGAGATCTCTTCATCTTCCTCAAGCACTTGGAATTTGTTCTGACTGATTTGTTGTCCTTCATCTTGATTTTGTTTTGGTCTTCTTTTGCTACCCTTTCCTTGATTCACTACTTTCTTAAAGCTGTCTTTTTCCTTCATTGTGTTAGTTTTTCTCTTGTTTACTACTTTACTGAGTGGACAATCTCTTAATAGGTGTCCATGTTCATGACATCTACAACATCCGAACGGAATGTGCTCGTAGTCTACTGTTTGCACCCATTCTTCATCAAAAACTTCCAAGATCACCTCATCCGGTGAGCTCCTAATAAATCCATTTCCACACATATTCTGGTAAAGGAAGTATATTTTCCCTTTCTTGTGGCTTAAGAAGCTTTAACAAAATGACCTAATTTATTGCGGATGGAAGCTAATGATTCATTTTGCCAGTAATCAAGAGGTAGAGAATAGAGCCTTACCCAGACTTTTCTTTCTGCATAGGTTGACTTTCCTTTCTTCTCCTTCTTGCTTTCGTTTTTCTTGTTGTGTTGTTGCTTTGCTTTGTTGTTCAAACATGAAAGTTTTTCTTTGTTACAACGCAAGTGGAAATGGGTAGGAACAATGCAATTAGTAATAATATATACATTCTAGCTAGTGTATATATATAAATAAGGAACAAAAGGGAGGGAGATATGGTATTTGTAAGTAATTACCATTTTTGTCTTTTCTCATTGCAACTTTGATCCATTTTCCTACTATAACATACAGGAAATTGCATTAGAAGCTTTATTTGGATATGGATGCATGGATGTTTGTAAAATGACATTATTAAATGGTTAAGGTTTAATGGCAACAAAAAATGGAATAATGCTTACAATAGTATATATGTAGGATTGAGTTTGTTTATTGGTTGCACTGTTGCGATATTTTCTCAATAGAAATATCATGGCTTAGAATTTGTTGGATCTCATAAACCACTACTTATGTGACATATATCTGGCTTTGTGGTGAAAATATATGAATATTTTGTGCCAAATTTGTGTCCTATGTCTACATCTCAAATCTCTTTCTTGCTACCAGAGCCTGTTCTGGCTTGATTCCCTTACGGGAAGGCCAGAAAAATGAGAGAGATTTGAGATTTATTATACTTTGTACATAGGTTTGTGGTAAAGTATGAAGAGTATATTGCTTTTCTGTGTGTTAAATGCACAATTTTCTCAATCACTTGTTTGTCCACCTATTACTTCTATTCATGCCTCTCCATATATGTGCAAGTTCTGTATATGGAATTTGTGCATATACGATGTAGATACATGAACGAAGATATGTACAAATTCCATATACAGAAATTGCGCATGTACGGAAATTGTGCATATATGGAAGATATGCGCATATATGGAAATTGCACATATACGGAAGATATGCGCATATCTTCCGTATATCCCTAACTTTACTATATGTATATATCTTCCGTATATTTACGTCGTTTATGTATCTGCATTGTATATGCGCAAATTCCATATACAGAAATTGCGGATATACGGAAATTGTGCATATACGGAAGATATGCGCATATCTTCCGTATATGCACAATTTTCGTATATGGGCAATTTCTGTATATGGAATTTGCATATAAACAATGCAGATACATAAATGACGTGCATATATGGAAGATATTCACATATAGGAAAGTTAAGGGTATATGGAAGATATGCGCATATCTTCCATATATACGCAATTTCCATATATGCACAATTTTTGTATATGAAATTTGTGCATATACGATGAAAATACATAAACGACATGCATATACGGAAGATATACACATATAGGAAAGTTAGGGATATACGGAAGATATGCGCAATTTTCGTACATGCCCATATCTTCCGTATATGCACAATTTCCGTATATGCAAAATTTCTTTGTATGAAATTTGTACATATATTTTTTCATGTATCGACATCGTATATGCGCAAATTCCATATACAGAAATTTCGCATATATGAAAGATATGGGCATATAGAGAAATTGCGTATATACAGAAGATATGTGCATATATTCCGCATATCCCTAACTCTCCTATATGTGCATATCTTCCGTATATGCACGTCGTTTATGTATCTGCATCGTATATGCGCAAATTCCATATACAAAAATTGTGCATATACGGAAGATACGGACATATCTTCCGTATATACACAATTTCCGTGGATGCGCAATTTCTGTATATGGAATTTGCGCATATACGATGCAGATACATAAATGATGTGCATATACGAAAGATATGCACATATAGGAAAGTTAGGGATATACGGAAGATATGCGCATATCTTCCGTATATGCGCAATTTCTGTATATGCGTATATCTTCCGTATATGCACAATTTCTGTATATGGGCAATTTCTGTATATGGAATTTGTACGTATCTTTGTTCATGTATCTACATCGTATATCCGCAAATTCTATATACAGAAATTTCGCATATACGGAAATTGTGGATATACGGAAGATATGCGCATATACGGAAATTGCGCATATACGGAAGATATGCGCATATACGGAAATTGTGCATATACGTAAATTGCGCATATACAGAAGATATGCTCATATCTTTCATATATCCCTAACTTTCCTATATGTGCATATCTTTCGTATATGCACGACATTTATGTATCTGCATCATATATGAGCGAATTCTATATACAGAAATTTCGCATATACAGAAATTGTGCATATATGGAAGATATTCGCATATACGGAAATTGCGCATATATGGAAGATATGTGTATTTCTTCCATATATCCCTAACATTCCTATATGTCAATATCCTTTGTATATGCACGTCGTTCTTGTATTTACATCGTATATGCGCAAATTCCATATACAGAAGTTTCGCATATACGGAAATTGTGCATATATGGTACATATGCGCATATACGGAAATTCCGCATATACGGAAGATATGCACATATCTTCTGTATATCCCTAACTTTCCTATATGTGCATATCTTCAGTATATGAATGTCGTTTATGTATCTGCATCGTATATGCGCAAATTCCATATCCAGAAATTGCACATATACGGAAATTGTGCATATACGGAAGATACGCTCATGCGCATATACGATGCATATTCATAAATGACATGGATATACGAAATATATGCGCATATCTTCCGTATATGCGTAAATTCCATATATGCGCATATCTTCAGTATATGCACAATTTTCGTATATGCGAAATTTCTGCGTATGGAATTTGTACATATCTTCGTTTATGTATTTTCATCGTATATGTGCAAATTCTATATTAAAAAATTTCACATATACAGAAATTGTGCATATACGGAGGATATGCGCATATACGAAAATTGCGCATATACGGAAGATATGCACATATCTTCCGTATATCCCTAACATTTCTGTATGTGCATATCTTTTGTACATGTACGTCGTTTATGTATCTGCATCGTATATGCACAAATTCCATATACATAAATTGCGCATATACATAAATTGTGCATATACGGAAGATACACGCATATCTTTCGTATATGCATAATTTCCGTATATACACAATTTCTGTATATGAAATTTGGGCATATACGATGCAGATACATAAGCAACGTGCATATATGGAAGATATACACATATAGGAAAGTTAGAGATATACGGAAGATACGCACATAATTTCCGTATATGCGCAATTTCAGTATATCTGCATATGTTCCGTATTTGCGAAATTTCCGTATATGAAATTTGTGCATATACGATGCAGATACATAAATGACATATATATAAATTTCTGTATATGCAAAATCTCCGTACATGCGCAATTTTTGTATATGGTATTTGCGCATGTACGATACAGATACATAAACGATGTGCATATACGGAAGATATGCACACATAGGAAAGTTAGGGATATACGGAAGATATGCGCATATCTTCTGTATACGCACAATTTCCTTATATGCGCATATCTTCCGTATATGCACAATTTCCATATATGCATAATTTATGTATATAGGATTTGCGCATATACGATGCAGATACATAAAAAATATGCATATATAGAAGATATGCACATATAGGAAAGTTAGGGATGTATGGAAGATATGCACATATCTTCCATATTTGCGCATTTATTTCGTATATGCACAATTTCCGTATATGGGAAATTTCTGTGTATGGAATTTGTACATATCTTCATTCATGTATCTACATCATATATGCGCAAATTATATACAAAAATTTCGCATTTACGGAAATTGTGCATATATGGAAGATATGCGCATATACGGAAGATATGCACATATCTTACTTATATCCCTAACTTTCCTATATGTGCATACCTTCCCTCTATGCACGTTATTCATGTATCTGCATCATATATGCGCAAATTCCATATTCAAAAATTGCGTATATACAGAAATTGTGCATATACGGAAGATATGCGCATATCTTTTGTATATGCGCAATTTCTATATATGGAATTTGCACATATATGATATAGATACATCAACGACGTTCATATACGGAAGATATGCACATATCTTCCATATGTGCGCAATTTCTGTATATGCGCATATCTTCTGTATATGCAAAATTTATGTATATGGAATTTGTACATATCTTCATTCATATATCTACATCGTATATGCGCAAATTTCATATATAGAAATTGCGCATATATGGAAGATATGTGCATATACGGAAACTGCGCATATACGGAAGTTATGCGCATATCTTCTGTATATCCCTAACTTTCCTATATGTGCATATCTTACGTATATGCACGTCGTTCAGATATCTGCATCGTATATGCGCAAATTCCATATACAAAAACTGCGCATATACAGAAATTGTGGATATACGGAAGATATGCGCATGTCTTCCGTATATGCACAATTTCCGTATATGCCCAGTTTCTGTATATGGAATTTGCACATATACAATGCAGATACATGACGACATGCATATACGGAAGATATGCACATATAGGAAAGTTAGAGATATACGAGAGATATGCGAATATCTTTCGTATATGCACAATTTCGGTATATGGAATTTGTATATATTTTCGTTCATATATTTACATCGTATATGCACAAATTCCATATACAGAAATTTCGCATATACGGAAATTGTTCATATACAGAAGATATGCGCATATCTTTAGACCATGAAAACGATCTAATCATTTATTTTTCCATTAAAATTATGTTATCTAAATGACATGAAATGTTTTCTTTTATAGGTTGTTATATTCTTGTTTTAGAGCACAAGTAATAATGGGTTTATTATGAAAATCAAGACATTTTGTTGGAAAAATTAAAGTATTTTATTTCGACAATCAAAATAGTTTGATTGGATTTAATGAGTAAGAATATGTATTTTATTTAAAAATTCATGAGTTTTATTTTGTCTTTGGTGTTTCACCGAATCTCTTCCTGTACCAAGTTAGGCCATAACTACTCCCATTCTAGTACCTTCTCCCTCCCATTAACAGAGTCTTGATAACTATGCCAGCTCTTACGAAGTCCTAAAAGTGCTAGGCTTACCAGATCGTCTTCGCAACAGTAATCCTGACACTTCCAAGCTCATTCCGACGTTGGGTGAACATGGTCAAGTACTTCGGAATTGAGTTGCCAAAATGTTGGGATATGATTATGAGATAATTTACAAGAAAGGGTGAGAAAATGTCGTAGCGGATGCTTTATCACACCAATTTGAGGAAAGCACCTCGCTAGCAATCTCTCTTCCCATTCCAGAGTGGATTGAAGAGGCTCACAAGGAATGGTTTTCACATTCTTTGCTCTCCCAACTCATTAATAAATTGCAGGTGGATCCTTCCACAACAACCTACTCTTGGTAGGATGAGATTCTTCACTACAAGGACAAAGTAGCGATATCAACAACATCCACCCCTAAAAGTCACATTTTTCCAGAGTTGAACTCATCTCCCACTGCAGGCCATTCAGGCTTTCAAAAGACTTACACTAGCACTCGACGTTCTTTCTTTTGGACAGACATTAAACATGCCATTCTTACTTTTGTAGCTGAGTGTGATGTGTGTCAATGCCAGAAAGGAGAAACAGTGAGTCATCATAGTGGTTGTGGACAGACTTTCTATGTATGCTCATTTTTGCGCCTACCCCACCCTTTTACACCAGCTTTGGTGGCTCAACCTTTCATGGACCAGATCTTAAAATTGCATGGTATGCCCACTTCCATTGTGTCCAATCGTGACCTGATCTTCACCAGTAACTTTTGGCAGGAACTCCTTGGGTTACAAGGTACCCAACTACAACTTAGTACTACTATCTATCATCCCCAAACTAATGGTCAAATTGAAGCAGTCAACAAATTCGAGTTTGTTGTGGAGGTGAAATCGAATTTCCAAGTTCATACTTCAGAGTCAGCGATATTTTATTCTACGGGTTGCAACTTGAGTATGCCCTGGAGGGCAACTCAAATTACATAGCTTGGAAAGATAGGATGGGGGAAGTGTTGGAAGACAATGGCCTCAAGGAATTCATAGATCATGATATTCCAAAGCCTCTAACATCAAATGCTAAAGATCTGGTTGAATAGAGAAAGTGTGTGGAAAAAGCGAGAAGGATTATCCTGGATGGAGTTCGAGATCAAATTGTCTCGAATCTCCATGCTAGGGACACTCCATTTGCAATGTAGAATGAATTGACAAACCTATTTCAAAATAGCAGTGACCATAGGAAGTTGGAAGTGACGGACAAACTCAGAGAGATCAATATGGAGGAGGGAAACTCAATTCCGAAATACTTGACCAAGTTCACAAAATGTGAGAATGAGCTTGGAAGTGTCAAGATTACTGTTGCCGAAGATGATCTGGTAAGCCTAACACTTTTAGAACTTCCTAAGAGCTGGCATAGTTACTAGGACTCTGTTAATGGGAGGGAGAAAGTACTAGAATGGGAGCAGTTATGGCCTCACTTGGTATAGGTAGAGATTCGGTGAAACACCAAAGAAAAAATAAAAGTCGTGAATTTTTAAAATAAAATACATATTCTTACTTAATAAATCCAATCAAACTATTTTAATTGTCATAATAAAATACTTTGATTTTTCGAACAAAATGTTTTGATATTCATAATAAACCCATTATCACTTGTGCTCTAAAACAAGAATATACCAATCTATAAAGGAGAACATATCATGTCATTTGGATAAGCAAATTTTAATGGAAAAATAAATGATTAGATCGTTTTCATGGTCTAAAGATATTCGCATATTTTCTGTATATGCACAATTTCCGTATATCCGAAATTTTTGTATATGGAATTTTCACATATACAATGTAGATACATAAACGAAGATATGTACAAATTTCATATACGGAAGATTTGCGCATATACGGAAGATATGCGCATATCTTCTGTATATCCCTAACTTTCTTATATGTGTATATCTTCCGTATATGCATGTCGTTCATGTATCTGCATAGTATATGGACAAATTCCATATACAGAAACTGCGCATATATGGAAATTGTGCATATACGGAAGATATGCGCATATCTTCCGTATATGCGCAGTTTCCGTATATGCGCATATCTTCCGTATATGCACAATTTATGTATATGGAATTCATGCATATACGATGTAGATACATGAACGAAGATATGTACAAATTCCATATACTAAAATTGCGCATATACAGAAATTGTGCATATAAGGAAGATATGCGCATATACGGAAATTGCGCATATATGCAAGATATGTGCATATCTTCCGTATATCCCTAACTTTCCTATATGTGCATATCTTCCGCATATGAACATCGTTCATGTATTTGCATCATATATGCGCAAATTCCATATACAAAAATTGCGCATCTACATAAATTGTGCATATACAAAAGATATGCGCATATATGCAATATAGGTAAGATATGCACATATAGGAAAGTTAAGGATACATATCTTCCGTATATAAACAAATTTCCGTATATGCGAAATTTTTGTATATAAAATTTGCGCATATACGATGTAGATACATGAATGAAGATATGTACAAATTCCATACACAAAAATTTCGCATATATGGAAATTGTGCATATACGGAAGATATGCGCATATACGGAAATTGCGCATATATGGAAGATATGCACATATCTTCCGTACATCACTAACGTTCCTATATGTGCATATCTTCCGTATATGCACGTCGTTTATGTATCTGCATCGTATATGCGCAAATTCCATATATAGAAATTGCGCATATACGAAAATTGTGCATATACGGAAGATATGCACATATCTACCGTATATCCATAACTTTCCTATATGTGCATATCTTCCGTATATGCACGTCGTTTATGTATCTGCATCGTATATGCACAAATTCTATATACAGAAATTGCGCATATACGGAAATCGTGCATATATGAAAGATATGTGCATATACAGAATATATATTCATATCTTCAGTATATCCCTAACTTTCCTATATGTGCATATATTTCATATATGCACGTTGTTTATGAATCTGCATCGTATATGCGCAAATTCTATATACAGAAATTCGCATATACGGAAATTTCCATTGTTTCCTCTTGTGCCTCATAGAGTAGGCATCTAGAAGGGCCCAGAACACCCCTCTTCCTGATGTTGTCCCAAGTCAAGATTTTCCTATGGTATACCAACCACATGAAGAGTTTGATTTTCATCCACCCTTGGTCCCTCCAAATATTCTGCCAGATTTTGTCTCGAACCTCGGGATCCAACTCAAGGAGAATGCCTTTTGCTTCCTTAAGATTAAAGGTGCCCTCTTTGTTATTGCCCCATCTATTCTCTGAGGGCCATAAACATTTGTGACCAAAAAGGTATTCCTATCTCTTACCGGTTGAATAAATAATGATAAATAATTCTTGGAAGACTCAACATCTAAAATGCCAATTTTTTGGGGGTTCCAAAGAGTGAGAATGCCCCTCGCTGTGTTCTCAGCTTTGACTTCTAGAAACTCAAATCTACTGAGCCATTTGCTATGAATTTGTCTTAATTTTTGAATTGAACATTTTGTTTCTTGGATGAAGATAATATCCCGCATTTCTTGTTTCATTCTATTACTAAGCATTCTCCGCTTTCTCTTACTCCGCATACCTCTAATATTCCATGATGTAAACTTCATTATCAAAGTTTTGTAAAGGAGTAGCTGGCTAGATATTTCATCTTACCTAAATATATTATTAGCTTTCCACACTCCATCAAGAGTTCATTCTGCTTTTTCCTGCCTCTTTTCTTGCCTAGGTTTCTAGTAGCTAATCTCGGAGTCGTTTTCATCATTTTCAAGCCTCTGTTGTCCTACTTATCGATGCTTTTTCCTTTTTCCAACTCCTTAGCCTGCGTTTTCCATAGAAACAATTGTTGTATTATATCGAGTTCTTCTTATGGTAACGAATTTACTCCTCCCGTGGTTACCCGTATCAAGAACCATTCCAGATCTAGGTTTTATTTATCAATAATTTCTTGTAGTTCATGATCCTCCAGGGCCATCTCATTCTGGGTCATTTCCTGATCCATCTCCAGTTCTGCATCACTCATTATGGCTTCCTTCTAATAGTCGATGTTCTGTGTTTGTTCCCGGTTTTCTTCTGTCTCCTTGTCCACAAAACATCCTTCCATTGCTTGATCTTCTTTTGAGATCTCTTCATCTTCCTCAAGCACTTGGAATTTGTTCTGACTGATTTATTGTCCTTCATCTTGATTTTGTTTTGGTCTTCTTTTGCTACCCTTTCCTTGATTCACTACTTTCTTAAAGCTGTCTTTTTCCTTCATTGTGTTAGTTTTTCTCTTGTTTACTACTTTACTGAGTGGACAATCTCTTAATAGGTGTCCATGTTCATGACATCTACAACATCCGAACGGAATGTGCTCATAGTCTACTGTTTGCACCCATTCTTCATCAAAAACTTCCAAGATCACCTCATCCGGTAGAGCTCCTAATAAATCCATTTCCACACATATTCTGGCAAAGGAAGTATATTTTCCCTTTCTTGTGGCTTAAGAAGCTTTAACAAAATGACCTAATTTATTGCGGATGGAAGCTAATGATTCATTTTGCCAGTAATCAAGAGGTAGAGAATAGAGCCTTACCCAGACTTTTCTTTCTGCATAGGTTGACTTTCCTTTCTTCTTCTTCTTGCTTTCGTTTTTCTTGTTGTGTTGTTGCTTTGCTTTGTTGTTCAAACATGAAAGTTTTTCTTTGTTACAACGCAAGTGGAAATGGGTAGGAACAATGCAATTAGTAATAATATATACATTCTAGCTAGTGTATATATATAAATAAGGAACAAAAGGGAGGGAGATATGGTATTTGTAAGTAATTACCATTTTTGTCTTTTCTCATTGCAACTTTGATCCATTTTCCTACTATAACATACAGGAAATTGCATTAGAAGCTTTATTTGGATATGGATGCATGGATGTTTGTAAAATGACATTATTAAATGGTTAATGTCTAGTGGCAACAAAAAATGGAATAATGCTTACAATAGTATATATGTAGGATTGAGTTTGTTTATTGGTTGCACTGTTGCGATATTTTCTCAATAGAAATATCATGGGTTAGAATTTGTTGGATCTCATAAACCACTACTTATGTGACATATATCTGGCTTTGTGGTGAAAATATATGAATATTTTGTGCCAAATTTGTGTCCTATGTCTACATCTCAAATCTCTTTCTTGCTACCAGAGCCTGTTCTGGCTTGATTCCCTTACGGGAAGGCCAGAAAAATGAGAGAGATTTGAGATTTATTATACTTTGTACATAGGTTTGTGGTAAAGTATGAAGAGTATATTGTTTTTCTGTGTGTTAAATGCACAATTTTCTCAATCATGTTTGTCCACCTATTACTTCTATTCATGCCTCTCCATATATGTGCAAGTTCTGTATATGGAATTTGTGCATATACGATGTAGATACATGAACGAAGATATGTACAAATTCCATATACAGAAATTGCGCATGTACGGAAATTGTGCATATATGGAAGATATGCGCATATATGGAAATTGCACATATACGGAAGATATGCGCATATCTTCCGTATATCCCTAACTTTCCTATATGTATATATCTTCCGTATATTTACGTCGTTTATGTATCTGCATTGTATATGCGCAAATTCCATATACAGAAATTGCGGATATACGGAAATTGTGCATATACGGAAGATATGCGCATATCTTCCGTATATGCACAATTTTCGTATATGGGCAATTTCTGTATATGGAATTTGCATATAAACAATGCAGATACATAAATGACGTGCATATATGGAAGATATTCACATATAGGAAAGTTAAGGGTATTTGGAAGATATGCGCATATCTTCCATATATACGCAATTTCCATATATGCACAATTTTTGTATATGAAATTTGTGCATATACGATGAAAATACATAAACGAAATGCATATACGGAAGATATACACATATAGGAAAGTTAGGGATATACGGAAGATATGCGCAATTTTCGTACATGCCCATATCTTCCGTATATGCACAATTTCCGTATATGCAAAATTTCTTTGTATGAAATTTGTACATATATTTTTTCATGTATCGACATCGTACATGCGCAAATTCCATATACAGAAATTTCGCATGTACGGAAATTGTGCATATATGAAAGATATGGGCATATAGAGAAATTGCGTATATACAGAAGATATGTGCATATATTCCGCATATCCCTAACTCTCCTATATGTGCATATCTTCCGTATATGCACGTCGTTTATGTATCTACATCGTATATGCGCAAATTCCATATACAAAAATTGTGCATATACGGAAGATACGGACATATCTTCCGTATATACACAATTTCCGTGGATGCGCAATTTCTGTATATGGAATTTGCGCATATACGATGCAGATACATAAATGATGTGCATATACGAAAGATATGCACATATAGGAAAGTTAGGGATATACGGAAGATATGCGCATATCTTCCGTATATGCGCAATTTCTGTATATGCGTATATCTTCCGTATATGCACAATTTCTGTATATGGGCAATTTCTGTATATGGAATTTGTACGTATCTTTGTTCATGTATCTACATCGTATATCCGCAAATTCTATATACAGAAATTTCGCATATACGGAAATTGTGCATATACGGAAGATATGCGCATATACGGAAATTGCGCATATACGGAAGATATGCGCATATACGGAAATTGTGCATATACGTAAATTGTGCATATACGGAAGATATGCTCATATCTTTCATATATCCCTAACTTTCCTATATGTGCATATCTTTCGTATATGCACGACATTTATGTATCTGCATCATATATGAGCGAATTCTATATACAGAAATTTCGCATATACAGAAATTGTGCATATATGGAAGATATTCGCATATACGGAAATTGCGCATATATGGAAGATATGTGCATTTCTTCCGTATATCCCTAACATTCCTATATGTCAATATCCTTTGTATATGCACGTCGTTCTTGTATTTACATCGTATATGCGCAAATTCCATATACAGAAGTTTCGCATATACAGAAATTGTGCATATATGGTACATATGCGCATATACGGAAATTCCGCATATACGGAAGATATGCACATATCTTCTGTATATCCCTAACTTTCCTATATGTGCATATCTTCAGTATATGAATGTCGTTTATGTATCTGCATCGTATATGCGCAAATTCCATATCCAGAAATTGCACATATACGGAAATTGTGCATATATGGAAGATACGCTCATGCGCATATACGATGCATATTCATAAATGACATGGATATACGAAATATATGCGCATATCTTCCGTATATGCGTAAATTCCATATATGCGCATATCTTCAGTATATGCACAATTTTCGTATATGCGAAATTTCTGCGTATGGAATTTGTACATATCTTCGTTTATGTATTTTCATCGTATATGTGCAAATTGTATATTAAAAAATTTCACATATACAGAAATTGTGCATATACGGAAGATATGCGCATATACGAAAATTGCGCATATACGGAAGATATGCACATATCTTCCGTATATCCCTAACATTTCTGTATGTGCATATCTTTTGTACATGTACATCGTTTATGTATCTGCATCGTATATGCACAAATTCCATATACATAAATTGCGCATATACATAAATTGTGCATATACGGAAGATACACGCATATCTTTCGTATATGCATAATTTCCGTATATACACAATTTCTGTATATGAAATTTGGGCATATACGATGCAGATTCATAAGCAACGTGCATATATGAAAGATATACACATATAGGAAAGTTAGAGATATACGGAAGATACGCACATAATTTCCGTATATGCGCAATTTCAGTATATCTGCATATGTTCCGTATATGCGAAATTTCCGTATATGAAATTTGTGCATATACGATGCAGATACATAAATGACATATACATAAATTTCTGTATATGCAAAATCTCCGTACATGCGCAATTTTTGTATATGGTATTTGCGCATGTACGATACAGATACATAAACGATGTGCATATACGGAAGATATGCACACATAGGAAAGTTAGGGATATACGGAAGATATGCGCATATCTTCTGTATACGAACAATTTCCTTATATGCGCATATCTTCCGTATATGCACAATTTCCATATATGCAGAATTTATGTATATAGGATTTGCGCATATACGATGCAGATACATAAAAAATATGCATATACAGAAGATATGCACATATAGGAAAGTTATGGATGTATGGAAGATATGCACATATCTTCCATATTTGCGCATTTCTTTCGTATATGCACAATTTCCGTATATGGGAAATTTCTGTGTATGGAATTTGTACATATCTTCGTTCATGTATCTACATCATATATGCGCAAATTATATACAAAAAATTCGCATTTACGGAAATTGTGCATATATGGAAGATATGCGCATATACGGAAGATATGCACATATCTTACTTATATCCCTAACTTTCCTATATGTGCATACCTTCCCTCTATGCACGTTATTCATGTATCTGCATCATATATGCGCAAATTCCATATTCAAAAATTGCGTATATACAAAAATTGTGCATATACGGAAGATATGCGCATATCTTTTGTATATGCGCAATTTCTGTATATGGAATTTGCGCATATATGATATAGATACATCAACGACGTTCATATACGGAAGATATGCACATATCTTCCATATATGCGCAATTTCTGTATATGCGCATATCTTCTGTATATGCAAAATTTATGTATATGGAATTTGTACATATCTTCATTCATATATCTACATCGTATATGCGCAAATTTCATATAGAGAAATTGCGCATATATGGAAGATATGTGCATATACGGAAACTGCGCATATACGGAAGTTATGCGCATATCTTCTGTATATCCCTAACTTTCCTATATGTGCATATCTTACGTATATGCATGTCGTTCAGATATCTGCATCGTATATGCGCAAATTCCATATACAAAAACTGCGCATATACAGAAATTGTGCATATACGGAAGATATGCGCATGTCTTCCGTATATGCACAATTTCCGTATATGCCCAGTTTCTGTATATGGAATTTGCACATATACAATGCAGATACATGACGACATGCATATACGGAAGATATGCACATATAGGAAAGTTAGGGATATACGAGAGATATGCGAATATCTTTCGTATATGCACAATTTCGGTATATGGAATTTGTATATATTTTCGTTCATATATTTACATCGTATATGCACAAATTCCATATACAGAAATTTCGCATATACGGAAATTGTTCATATACAGAAGATATGCGCATTTCTTTAGACCATGAAAACGATCTAATCATTTATTTTTCCATTAAAATTATGTTATCTAAATGACATGATATGTTTTCTTTTATAGGTTGTTATATTCTTGTTTTAGAGCACAAGTAATAATGGGTTTATTATGAAAATCAAGACATTTTGTTGGAAAAATTAAAGTATTTTATTTCGATAATCAAAATAGTTTGATTGGATTTAATGAGTAAGAATATGTATTTTATTTAAAAATTCATGAGTTTTATTTTGTCTTTGGTGTTTCACCGAATCTCTTCCTGTACCAAGTTAGGCCATAACTACTCCCATTCTAGTACCTTCTCCCTCCCATTAACAGAGTCTTGATAACTATGCCAGCTCTTACGAAGTCCTAAAAGCGTTAGGCTTACCAGATCATCTTCGCAACAGTAATCCTGACACTTCCAAGCTCATCCCGACGTTGGGTGAACATGGTCAAGTACTTCGGAATTGAGTTGCCAAAATGTTGGGATATGATTATGAGATAATTTACAAGAAAGGGTGAGAAAATGTCATAGCGGATGCTTTATCACACCAATTTGAGGAAAGCACCTCGCTAGCAATCTCTCTTCCCATTCCAGAGTGGATTGAAGAGGCTCACAAGGAATGGTTTTCACATTCTTTGCTCTCCCAACTCATTAATAAATTGCAGGTGGATCCTTCCACAACAACCTACTCTTGGTAGGATGAGATTCTTCACTACAAGGACAAAGTAGCGATATCAACAACATCCACCCCTAAAAGTCGCATTTTTCCAGAGTTGAACTCATCTCCCACTGCAGGCCATTCAGGCTTTCAAAAGACTTACGCTAGCACTTGACGTTCTTTCTTTTGGACAAACATTAAACATGCCATTCTTACTTTTGTAGCTGAGTGTGATGTGTGTCAATGCCAGAAAGGAGAAACAGTGAGTCATCATAGTGGTTGTGGACAGACTTTCTATGTATGCTCATTTTTGCGCCTACCCCACCCTTTTACACCAGCTTTGGTGGCTCAACCTTTCATGGACCAGATCTTAAAATTGCATGGTATGCCCACTTCCATTGTGTCCAATCGTGACCTGATCTTCACCAGTAACTTTTGGCAGGAACTCCTTGGGTTACAAGGTACCCAACTACAACTTAGTACTACTATCTATCATCCCCAAACTAATGGTCAAATTGAAGCAGTCAACAAATTCGAGTTTGTTGTGGAGGTGAAATCGAATTTCCAAGTTCATACTTCAGAGTCAGCGATATTTTATTCTACGGGTTGCAACTTGAGTATGCCCTGGAGGGAAACTCAAATTACATAGCTTGGAAAGATAGGATGGGGGAAGTGTTGGAAGACAATGGCCTCAAGGAATTCATAGATCATGATATTCCAAAGCCTCTAACATCAAATGCTAAAGATCTGGTTGAATAGAGAAAGTGTGTGGAAAAAGCGAGAAGGATTATCCTGGATGGAGTTCGAGATCAAACTGTCTCGAATCTCCATGCTAGGGACACTCCATTTGCAATGTAGAATGAATTGACAAACCTATTTCAAAATAGCAGTGACCATAGGAAGTTGGAAGTGACGGACAAACTCAGAGAGATCAATATGGAGGAGGGAAACTCAATTTCGAAATACTTGACCAAGTTCACACAATGTGAGAATGAGCTTGGAAGTGTCAAGATTACTATTGCCGAAGATGATCTGGTAAGCCTAACACTTTTAGGACTTCCTAAGAGCTGGCATAGTTACTAGGACTCTGTTAATGGGAGGGAGAAAGTACTAGAATGGGAGCAGTTATGGCCTCACTTGGTACAGGTAGAGATTCGGTGAAACACAAAAGAAAAAATAAAACTCGTGAATTTTTAAAATAAAATACATATTCTTACTTAATAAATCCAATCAAACTATTTTAATTGTCATAATAAAATACTTTGATTTTTCGAACAAAATGTTTTGATATTCATAATAAACCCATTATCACTTGTGCTCTAAAACAAGAATATACCAATCTATAAAGGAGAACATATCATGTCATTTGGATAAGCAAATTTTAATGGAAAAATAAATGATTAGATCGTTTTCATGGTCTAAAGATATTCGCATATTTTCTGTATATGCACAATTTCCGTATATCCGAAATTTTTGTATATGGAATTTTCACATATACAATGTAGATACATAAACGAAGATATGTACAAATTTCATATACGGAAGATTTGCGCATATACGGAAGATATGCGCATATCTTCCGTATATCCCTAACTTTCTTATATGTGTATATCTTCCGTATATGCATGTCGTTCATGTATCTGCATAGTATATGGACAAATTCCATATACAGAAACTGCGCATATATGGAAATTGTGCATATACGGAAGATATGCGCATATCTTCCGTATATGCGCAGTTTCCGTATATGCGCATATCTTCCGTATATGCACAATTTCTGTATATGGAATTCATGCATATACGATGTAGATACATGAACGAAGATATGTACAAATTCCATATACTAAAATTGCGCATATACAGAAATTGTGCATATACGGAAGATATGCGCATATACGGAAATTGCGCATATATGCAAGATATGTGCATATCTTCCGTATATCCCTAACTTTCCTATATGTGCATATCTTCCGCATATGAACATCGTTCATGTATTTGCATCATATATGCGCAAATTCCATATACAAAAATTGCGCATCTACATAAATTGTGCATATACAGAAGATATGCGCATATATGCAATATAGGTAAGATATGCACATATAGGAAAGTTAAGGATACATATCTTCCGTATATAAACAAATTTCCGTATATGCGAAATTTTTGTATATAAAATTTGCGCATATACGATGTAGATACATGAACGAAGATATGTACAAATTCCATACACAAAAATTTCGCATATATGGAAATTGTGCATATACGGAAGATATGCGCATATACGGAAATTGCGCATATATGGAAGATATGCACATATCTTCCGTACATCACTAACTTTCCTATATGTGCATATCTTCCGTATATGCACGTCGTTTATGTATCTGCATCGTATATGCGCAAATTCCATATATAGAAATTGCGCATATACGGAAATTGTGCATATACGGAAGATATGCACATATCTACCGTATATCCATAACTTTCCTATATGTGCATATCTTCTGTATATGCATCGTATATGCACAAATTCTATATACAGAAATTGTGCATATACGGAAATCGTGCATATATGAAAGATATGTGCATATACAGAATATATATTCATATCTTCAGTATATCCCTAACTTTCCTATATGTGCATATCTTTCATATATGCACATCGTTTATGAATCTGCATCGTATATGCGCAAATTCTATATACAGAAATTCACATATATGGAAATTGTGCATATACGGAAAATATGTGCATATACGGAAATTTCGCATATACAGAAGATATGCGCATATATTTTGTATATCTCTAGCTTTCCTATATGTGCATATATTCCGTATATGCACGTCGTTTATGTATCTGCATCTTATATGCGTAAATTCCATATACAAAAATTGCGCATCTATGGAAATTGTGCATATACGGAAAATATGCACGTATCTTCCGTATATGCACAATTTCCATATATGCGCAATTTCTGTAGATGGAATTTGCGCATATACAATGGATATATATAAACGACGTACATATACAAAATATATGCACATATAGGAAAGTTAACGATATATGGAATATATGTGCATATCTTCCGTATATGCACAATTTCCGTATATGCAAAATTTTTGTATATAGAATTTGTGCATATACGATGTAGATACATGAACGAAGATATGTACAAATTCCATACACTGAAGTTTTGCATATACGGAAATTGTGCATATATGGAAGATATGCGCATATCTTTTATATATCCCTAACAGTCCTATATGTGCATATTTTCCGTATATGCATGTCGTTTATGTATCTGCATCGTATATGTGCAAATTCCATATACAGAAATTGCGCATATACGGAAATTGTGCATATACGGAACATACTGGCGTATCTTAAGTATATGCACAATTTCCGTAAATGCGCAATTTCTGTATATGGAAGTTGCGCATATACGATGCAGATACATAAACGACGTGCATATACGGAAAATATGCACATATAGGAAAGTTAGGGATATACGGAAGATATGCGGAATTTCCGTATATGCGCATATCTTCCGTATATGCAAAATTTATGTATATGAAATTTCCGCATATACGATGTAGATACATGAACGACGTGCATATACGAAAGATATACACATATAAGAAAGTTAAGGATATATAGAAAATATGCGCAATTTCCGTATATGCGAAATTTCCGTATATACGCATATACGAAAGATATGCGCATATCTTCCGTATATGCGCAATTTCCGTATATGCGCATATCTTCCTTATATGCGAAATTTTTGTATATGAAATTTGCGCATATACGATGTAGATACACGAACGAAGATATGTATAAATTCCATATACAAAAATTGCGCATATACGGAGGATATACGCATATACAGAAATTGTGCATATACGGAAGATATGGGCATATCTTCTGTATATCCCTAATTTTCCTATATGTTGATATCTTCCGTATATGCACATCGTTTATGTATCTGCATCGTATATGTGCAAATTCCATATACAAAAATTGCGCATATACGAAAATTGTGTATATACAGAAGATACGCCCGTATCTTCCTTAAATGCACAATTTTCGTATATGCGAAATTTCTGTATATGGAATTTGCGCATATATGATGCGTATCTTCCGTATATGCACAATTTTCATATATGTGAAATTTCTGTATATGGAATTTGCGCATATACGATGTAGATAAATAAATGACGTGCATATGTGGAAGATATGCACATATAGGAGAGTTAGGGATATACGGAAGATATGCGCATATCTTCCGCATATACGCAACTTCTATATATGCGCATATCTTCCATAAATGCACAATTTCCGTACATGCGAAATTTCTGTATATGGAATTTGTGCATATACGATGTAAATACATGAACAAAGATATGTACATATTCTATACACAAAATTTTCGCATATACGAAAATTATACATATACGAAAGATATGCACATGTATGGAAATTGCGCATATACGAAAGATATGCGCATATCTTCCGTATATCCTTAACTTTCCTATATGTACATATCTTCTGTCTATGCACATTGCTTATGTATCTGCATCGTATATCCGCAAATTCCATATAAAGAAATTGCACGTATACGGAAATTGTCCATTTACAGAAGATATACGCATATCTTCCGTATATGCTCAATTTCCGTATATGCACAAGTTCTGTATATGGAATTTGCGCATATACGATGTAGATACATGAATGGAGATATGTATAAATTTCATATACAGAAATTGCGCATGTATGGAAATTGCGCATATATGGAAGATATGCGCATATACGGAAATTGCACATATATGGAAGATATGCGCATATCTTCCGTCTATCCCTAACTTTCTTATATGTATATATTTTCTATATATTCACGTCGTTTATATGTCTGCATCGTATATGCGCAAATTCCATATACAGAAATTGCGGATATACAAAGATTGTGCATATATGGAAGATATGCGCATATCTTCCGTATATGCACAATTTCCGTATATCCGCAATTTTTGTATATGGAATTTGCGCATAAACGATGCAGATACATAAATGACATGCATATAGGAAAGTTAAGGATATACGGAAGATATGGCCATATCTTCTGTGTTTACGCAATTTCCGTATATGCGAATATCTTCCATATATGCACAATTTCAGTACATTTGCAATTTCTGTACATGGAATTTGCGGATATACAATGGAGATACATAAACAACATGCATATACGGAATATATGCACATATAGGAAAGTTAGGGATATATGGAAGACATGCGCATATCTTCCTTATATGCGCAGTTTCCATACACGCGCATATCTTCTGTAGATGCACAATTTGCGTATATGCGAAATTTCTGTGTATGGAATTTGTACATATCTTCGTTTATGTACCTACATCGTATATGCGCAAATTCCATATACAAAAAATTCGCATGTACGAAAATTGTACATATACGGAAGATATGCGCATATATAGAAATTGCGTATATACGGAAGATATGCGCATATCTTCCGTATATCCCTAACTTTCCTATATGTGCATATTTTCCGTATATGGAAGTCGTTTATGTATCTGCATTGTATTTGCACAAATTCCATATACAGAAATTGCGCATATACGAAATTTGTGCATATACAGAAGATATGGGCGTATTTTCCGTATATGCACAAATTCCCTATATGCGTAATTTCTGTATATGGAATTGCACATATACGATGCAAATACATAAACAAGGTGCATGTACAGAAGATATGCACATATAGGGAAGTTAGTGATATACATAAGATATGCACATATCTTCCGTATATGCGCAATTTCAATATATGTGTATATCTTCCGTATATGCACAATTTCTGTATATGCGCAATTTTTGTATACGAAATTTGTACATATCTTCGTTCATGTATCTACATCATATATGCGCAAATTTCATATATAGAAATTTCGCATATACAGAAATGCGCATATACGGAAATTGCACATATACAGAAGATATGCGCATGTCTTTCGTATATCCCTAACTTTCCTATATGTGCATATCTTTCGTATATGCATCTCGTTTATGTATCTGCATCGTATTTGAGCAAATTCCATATACAAAAATTTCGCATAGACGGAAATTATGCATATACGGGAATTTCGCATATATGGAAATTGCGCACATCTTCAGTATATCCCTAACTTTCCCATATGTGCATATCTTTCGTATATGCACATTGTTCATGTATCTACATCGTATATGCGCAAATTTCATATACAGAGATTTCGCATATACGGAAGATATGCGCATATAGGGAAATTCCACATATCTTCCGTATATCCCTAACTTTCATATATGTGCATATCTTCCGTATATGCACGTCGTTTTTTGTATCTGTATCGTATATGCACAAATTCTATATACAAAAATTGCGCATATACGAAAATTGTGCATATACTTAAGATACGCCTGTATCTTCTGTATATGCACAATTTTCCTTATATGTGTAATTTTTGTATATGGAATTTGCACATATACGATGCAGATACATAAACGATGTGCATATACGGAAGATATGCACATATAGGAATGTTAGGGATATATAGAAAATATGTGCATATATTCCGTATATGCACATATCTTCCGTATGTGTACAATTTTCGTATATGCGAAATTTCTGTGTATTGTAATTTGTACATATCTTTGTTGTTGTATCTACATTGTATATGCGCAAATTCTATATACAAAAATTTCGCATATACGGAAGATATGCACATATACGGAAATTGCGTATATACCGAAGATATACACATATCTTCCATATATCCCTAACTTTCCTATATGTGCATACATTGCGTATATGCACATTGTTTATGTATCTCCATCGTATATGCGCAAATTTCATATACAGAAATTGCGCATATACGAAATTGTGCATATATGGAAGATACGCGCATATTTTCCGTATATGCACAATTTCCATATATGCGAAATTTCTATATATGGAATTTGCTCATATGAGATGCTGATACATAAACGACGTGCATATCCAGAAGATATGCACGTATAGGAAAGTTAGGGAGATACGGAAGATATGCGCAATTTCTGTATATGCGCATATTTTCCGTATATGCACAATTTCCTTATATGTGAAATTTATGTATATAGAATTTGTGTATATACGATGCAGATACATAAACGACGTGCATATACGAAAGATATGCACATATAGGAAAGTTAGGGATATACTTAAGATATGCGCATATATTCCGTATATGCGCGATTTCCGTATATGCACGATTTCTGTATATGCGCAATTTTTGTATATGGAATTTGTGCATATACGATGCAGATACATAAATGAGGTGCATATACGGAAGATATGTACATATAGGAAAGTTATGGATATACGGAAGATATGCACATATTTTCTGTATATGTCCATATCTTCCGTATATGCATAATTTCTGTATATGCAGAATTTCTATATATGGAATTTGCATATATACGATGTAGATACATAAACGACATGCATATATGGAAGATATGCACATATAGGAAAGTTAGGGATGTACGGAAGATATGCGCATATCTTTCGTATATGCAAAATTTCCGTATATGCGAAATTTCTATGTATGGAATTTGTACATATCTTCGTTCATGTATTTACATCGTATATGCGCAAATTCTATATACAAAAATTTTGCATATACGGAAATTGTGTATATAGGGAAGATATGCGCATATACGGAAGATATGCACATATCTTCCGTATATTCCTAACTTTCCTATATGTGCATATCTTCTCTATATGCACGTCGTTCATGTATCTACATCGTATATCCACAAATTATATATACAAAAATTACGTATATACTGAAATTGGGCATATACGTAAGATATGCACATATCTTGCATATATGCACAATTTCCATATATGGGCAATTTTTGTATATGGAATTTGCACATATACGATGCAGATACATGAACGACATTCATATACGGAAGATATGCACATATAGGAAAGTTACGGATATACGGAAGATATGCACATATAGGAAAGTTAGGGATATACGGAAGATATGCACATATCTTGCATATATGCGCATATTTTTCGTATATGCACAATTTTCATATATGTGCAATTTCTGTATATGGAATTTGTACATATCTTCGTTCATGTATCTACATCGTATATGTGCAAATTCCATATACAGAAATTGTGCATATACGGAAATTGTTCCTATACGGAAGATATGCGCATATAAGGGAACTGTGCATATACGAAGATATGCGCATATCTTATGTATATCACTAACTTTCCTATATGTGCATATCTTCCGTATATGTATGTCGTTCATGTATCTGCATCGTATTTCGATTATCGCAATAACTGCTCCCATTCTAGTACCAGGTCAGGCCATAACTGCTCCCATTCTAGTACTTTCTCCCTCCCATTAACAGAGTCCTGGTAACTATGCCATCTCTTAGGAAGTCCTCAAAGTGCTAGGCTTACCAGATCATCTTCGGCAACAGTAATCCTGACACTTCTAAGATCATCCCGACATTGGGCGTGTTATCACAAAATCATGCCCCTGATAGGCTGTTGATTAGGAAGACCTTATGTAACTCTTTCAAACCAACTTTTGGCTGAGGCTTAGCCTCCTCAACCTGAAAGGGCTCTCTCAAAGGTTAATGACTTTGATAAAGATTATATGGCTAACTCTATGAAACAAGTGAAAAATATGAATGGTTGAACATGATCAGTAAACATCCATTGGGCTTATGGAGTCAACAACACCTCAATATAACAATGAACTCAACCTTACATGGAAGTCAGGGCATTCAACATTTAAACATTCAGAACATAAACTCATATGCAACCACACAGTTCATAAATGTATACAGGAAGTCAGAGCACATTCAGTGAATTCTGAGTGATTATACATCCATACCACTGTAAGAATTAAGAAAAGGACAACATCACATATTCTGAATATAAAAAATCCTTCATGAATCCTGAGAAGTAAAGTCAAGCATGTATTACTGAAAATGAGTCTTACATAGGCCAAATACAAGCTTTTCCATAAAATTTCCAACCCTTAATACCTTGTTGTTCAGCTATATATAGAGCTTTTCTACCTAATTGAGGTTCCTCCTCCAGCGTGAGGGGAACTCCAATTCTGCCTATGATGACACCTGCTAACATTTGAAACTAACTAATAAAAACAGCAGACTACAAATTGACAGCTCTAGAGACCTAAAACAATTAGGATTCTAATTCGATATCATGCTGAATATAGCATTTATTACAATCAAGATGGTGCTCTTACGAGAAAAAGGAGAAAACATGCTCATTCTCTCACAATTGGTCTTTTTTAGTTTAGCTGTGATGGATGCTCGAAGCTTCTTACTGGTCCTTAATGTCGTATCCCTTTGCCTCTGCTCAGAAACAGGAAACTGTCCCTGTTTTTATGCCTTTCTTTTCCTCAAAGATATTCGGAAGTAATTAGCCATGTTGATTTTCTTGAATTAATAATAAGTGCCACGTCCTTCATGTGTTGTAAGCTTTTCCCATGTGCATGTGTGCTAACACAAACACATTTCCTGTATATCAGTAGATACTAAGGAGTAAAAGAAAGCATTATATTCTTCTTTCCCACCAGCCATCCTATCCTGATGCTTACCCTTTGCTCGCAAGATACGTCCCAAACGTTGTGCTTCTTGACACCGAGAACCAGCATGAGACGATGTTTGTATAATCACATTAGCTTCAGGAATATCAATGTAGTTATCTCCCACCTTTGAAAGGAAAACGGTATTAACATCAGGGTTGTGCTTGAATGTATACAGGATCCTTGTTCTTTCACTATGACTGGTAGCACCATAAATCATAGGCTTCCTGAGCTTCATTGCATATTCAGTAAGTGCAAAAAGATTTTCTGCGAAAACAATGATCTTATCTCCACGTTGTTGTTCATGGAAACGGATGAGAAACTCACAGGCCCTAAACTTGTTTGGATTCATCACATACAAGGCCTACTTTTTTTTTAGAATTTTCCTTCTTCAGATACTTTGCAAAAAACTCCCTTGTCATGGGGCACCACACTTCAGCACATTTTACATTAGCAATATATCCTCCCTTCACCAAATCCAACCAATTGGCTTCATATAACTTGGGCCCAATGAAGAAGTTCAAATCAGTAATGCGTTCATCCTCTCGGACAAGTGTAGCTGTAAGCCCAAGTTTACAATGAGACTTTGTAATGCTAATGACTTTACGAAACATATGTGCTGGAACCACATGTACCTCATCGATAAGAAGAAGACCCCATTCCCTGTTCCTAATCTCTTCAATGATTTTTTCAGACTCTTCAGAACGTTTGCCTCCAAAAGCCACCATATTGTATGTAGTGACAACAACACCAATACGAGCACAAGCAAGCATTGCTATCGGCAGTTCTACTAACATAGGCAAATAAATCCAACCCTGTTTTTGCATCCGGAATCTCAAACATGGCATCTGTCAAAATGTTCTCGAGGATAGAACACAAACCACGTGCTCCAGTACTCTCGACCATTGCCTTCTGTGTAATCTGCCTAAGGGCATCCTCAGTGAAATGTAACTTCACATTGTTCATCTCAAACATTTTCTTGTATTGATTTCCTAGTGCATTTTTAGGCTCCATGAGCACCTGAACAAGTTGGTCTTCAGTCAACGCTAAGAGGCTAACAAGCACAAGAAATCGTCCAATGAACTCTGGTATTAAGCCATATGCAGTAAGATCACTACTCTCAACCGACTCTAGCAAGGATGATGTCACCGCAGCGTTTGTCAGGCTACTAGCCCTCATATTAGCTCGTACATGCGCTCCAAAGCCAATAGAAAGAACAGATCCTGTAAGTCTTGTGCCCACCAGAACAAGAACCTTAGATATCGCAACTCCTGCTTGCATCGCCATTGCGTCCCACAAACCTGGGATCGATTACCCCGCAACTCAATTTCCTGAATGCTTCCTTCCAACAAAATGGCTGCAGAATCGAATGGGAGGGATCGATCGTGGTTACCAATAATAAGATAAACCAAATAATATGGTTCTGCTTGAAGAGAAGCGAGTTGTAAATGATCTGTGTATTTTGGTATGTCCCTTCGGGGCATTGGTTTTGGAAGCAATAACATCTACATCATCCTCTAAAAGTTATTTTATTTTGGCTTTTGCAATGCTTCCAGACTGGATTGTATCTGCAATGTATTGAAGGCCCTTTAAGCTTTTACCCTCGGTAAATGTTGAAGCTGTGCGTTCTAATCGAGCCTTTGCAGGGAAATCCTGTAACAGTTCTGCCATGGGTCCATCTTTTGTTTCTCCAACAAATTGGCATAAATACCAAACACCAGCATTTGCAAAATCCTGTTTATCTTCCAGTGACACAATCTTCCCCTCCAGTCCAGAGACCATTTTTTTTAATTGCATCTATGTCAAATCAAATCTGTGAAAGGTCTTCGCGGACTTCAGATACCTCATTCTTAATTAATTTAGATATTTCCTTCTGTTCATCCATCTTTCCATCTACGCATTCAATTCTCTGGGTCAGGTGTCTCTTTGTGGCAGCAAGAGCTGCCGAAACTTGATCCAATTGCTTCGTCACACTTGCAACAACATTTGTCATATTACGTTTGGTAACATACATGAGATCCGAAAAGGACCATCCTTTCCACCACATATAGCAGTAACCCATTGCTCCCAGAGTAGCTACTGGCATCAAAAGAGATGCAGCATTACCACTTTGGCTAGTGTTCCCATTCAAAACTGTTATTGGTCTGGAAGATGCCAGCTGCCTTACTTCTTGTGCCAAACGGCGTATCTGAGCTGCAAGAACAGCAGCGCTCTCAGTACCAGAGCTCGACTCTCCTGTTTCATCTATCCCCTTTAGCAATCCCTCAAGCTCTGAAATGATATCTGACAAACGACCAATCTTGCTGTCTCTCAGAAATCGTTTTCTCTAGATCCACGAAAGCCCCGCCACATATAAAGGGAATATCCTTTGTATCGATCTGAATATGATCGCCACGAGGATGTTTCCGAGCTCCCTTTTCTGGAACATGTACAACTGTTCCTTCTAGCAATTTAAGTAATGCCTGTTGAACAACTTTAACATTGAAATCAACGACCATGAGTAGTTTATACAAAATAGACTACACATCCTCCCCTTCATATGCTGCATGTGTTAAAGTTGTTGCATTTGCGTTAACAAAGGGCACGTTCACACAAACCTAAATAGGGTTTATGCACTGTGATCTTTGAAATGAGCTTCGACATACTAAAGCAGAGAATTGACCTTTCTAGACATACCAACAATACTCTTAACAAGACTCCTATTTACACTGTTTAGACTCTAACCAGATGAAAAGACTAGACAAAATTTAAAATATTTTCCTTGAGTGATAACAGGGTGAACTTGGTCAAGTACTTCAGAATTGAGTTGCCCTCCTCGATATTGATATTTCTCAGTTTGTCCGTCAGTGCCAACTTCCTATGGTCATTGCTATTTTGAAATTGGTTTGTCAATTCATTCCACATTGCAAATGGAGTGTCCCTAGCATGGAGATTCGAGACAATTTGATCTCGAACTCCTTCTAGGATAATACTTCTCGCTTTTGCCTCACACTTTCTCTATTCTGCCAGATCTTTAGCATTTGATGTTGGAGGCTTTGGAATATAATGATCTATGAATTCCTTGAGGCCATTGTCTTCCAACACTGCCCCCATCCTATCCTTCCAAGCTATGTAATTTGAGCTGCCCTCCAGGGCATACTCAAGTCGCAACCCATAGAATAAAATATCGCTGACTCTGAAGTATGAACTTGCAAATTCGATTTCACCTGCACAAAAAACTCGAATTTGTTGACTGACTCAATTTGACCATTAGTTTGGGGATGATAGAAATCAGTACTAAGTTGTAGTTGGGTACCTTGTAACCCGAAGAGTTCTTGCGAAACGTTACTGGTGAAGATCGGGTCACGATCAGACACAATGGAAGTGGGCATGCCATGCAATTTGAAGATCTGGTCCATGAAAGGTTGAGCCACCAAAGCTGGTGTAAAAGGGTGGGGCAGGGCAAAAAAATGAGCATACATAGAAAGTATATCCACAGCCACCATGATGACTGAATGTTTCTCCTTTCTGGTGTTGACACACATCACACTCAGCTACAAAAGTAAGAATGTCATTTTTAATGTCTGTCCAAAAGAATGAACGTCGAGTGCGAGCATAAGTCTTTTGAAAGCCTGAATGGCCTGCAGTGAGAGATGAGTGCAACTCTGGCAAAATGTGACTTTTAAGGGTGGATTTTGTTGATATCGCTACTTTGTCCTTGTAGTGAAGAATCTCATCCTACCAAGAGTAGGCCGCTGTGGAATTTGGATCCGCCGGTAATTTATTAATGAGTTGGGAAAGCAAAGGATGTGAAAACCATTCATTGCGAGCCTCTTCAATCCACTCTGGAATGGAAAGAGATTGCTAGCAAGGTGCTTTCCTCCTCAAATTGGTGTGATAAAGCATCCACTACAACATTTTCTCGCCCTTTCTTGTAAATTATCTCATAATCATATCCCAACATTTTGGCAACTCAATTCCAAAGTACTTGACCATGTTCACCCAATGTCGGGATGAGCTTGGAAGTGTGAGGATTACTCTTGCGAAGACGATTTGGTAAGCCTAGCACTTCTAGGACTTCCTAAGAGCTAGCATAGTTATCAGGATTCTGTTAATGGGAGGGAGAAGGTACTAGAATCAAAGCAGTTATGCCCTGACTTCGTACTGGAAGAGATTCAGTTAAACACAAAAGACCAAATAAAACTCATGAATTTTTAAAATAAAATACATATTCTAACTCATTAAATCCAATCAAACTATTTTGATTGTCGAAATAAAATACTTTGATTTTTCCAACAAAATGTTTTGATTTTAATAATAAACCCATTATCACTTGTGCTCTAAAACAAGAATATAACAACCTATAAAAGAGAACATATCATGTCATTTGGATAAGCAAATTTTAATGGAAAAATAAATGATTAGATCGTTTTCATAGTCTAAAGATATGCGCATATCTTCCTTATATGCACAATTTTCGTATATGCGAAATTTTTGTATATGGAATTTGTGCATATACGATGTAGATACATGAACGAAAATATGTACAAATTCCATATACGGAAATTGTGCATATACGGAAGATATGCGCATATCTTCAGTATATCCCTAATTTTCTTATATGTGCATATCTTACATATATGCATGTCGTCATGTATCTGCATCGTATATGCGCAAATTCCATATACAGAAACAACACATATACCGAAATTGTGCATATACGGAAGGCATGCGCATATCTTCCGTATATGCATAATTTCTGTATATGAGCAGTTTTTGTATATGGAATTTGCACATATACGATGCAGAAATATGAACGACGTGCATATACGGAAAATATGCACATATAGGAAAGTTAGGGATATATGAAAGATATGCGCATAACTTCTGTATATGCGCAGTTTCCGTATATGCGCATATCTTCCGTATATGCACGATTTCTGTATATGCACAATTTTTGTATATGGAATTTGCGCATATACGATATAGATACATAAACAAACATATGTACAAATTCCATATACAGAAATTGCGCATATACATAAATTGTGCATCTGCGAAAGATATGTGCATATATGGAAATTGCGCATATATGGAAGATATGTGCATATCTTCCGTA
Source organism: Pinus tabuliformis (assembly GCA_031772625.1). Lineage (NCBI taxonomy): Eukaryota > Viridiplantae > Streptophyta > Pinopsida > Pinales > Pinaceae > Pinus > Pinus tabuliformis. Next base: position 1,010,155,108 of record CM062817.1, read on the forward strand.
TATCCCTAACTTTCCTGTATGTGCATATCTTCCGTATATGCACGTCGTTTATGTATCGGTATCGTATATGCACAAATTGCATATACAGAAATTGCGCATAAACGTAAATTGCACATACACGGAAGATATGCGTATACCTTCTGTATATGTACAATTTCCGTATATGTGCAATTTTTGCATATAGAATTTGCGCATATACGAAATAGATACATGAAATACGTGCATATAGGGAAGATATGCACATATAGGAAAGTTAGGGATATACGGAAGATATGCGCATATCTTCCGTATATGCACAATTTTCGTATATGCGAATTGTTTGTATATAGAATTTACACATATACGATGTAGATACATGAATGAAGATATGTACAAATTCCATACACAGAAATTTCGTATATGCGGAAATTGTGCATATATGGAAGATATGCGCATATACAGAAATTGTGCAAATATAGAAGATACGCGCATATCTTTCGTACATCCCTAACTTTCCTATATGTGCATATCTTCTGTATATGCATGTCGTTTATGTATCTGCATCGTGTAAGCGCAAATTCCATATACAGAAATTACGCATATATGGAAATTGTGCATATACGAAAGATATGCGCATATCTTCCGTATATGCACAATTTCTGTATACGCGCAATTTCTGTATATGGAATATGCGCATATACAATGCAGATACATAAATGATGTGCATATATGGAAGATATGCACATATAGAAAAGTTAGGGTTATACGGAAGATATGTGCATATCTTCTGTATATGCGCAATTTCCATATATGTGCATATCTTCCATATATGCACAATTTCCATATATGTGAAATTTTTGTATATAAAATTTGCGCATATATGATGAAGATACGTGAATGAAGATATGTACAAATTCCATACATAGAAATTTCGCATATACGGAAATTGTGCATACACCGCAGCTATGCGCATATATGGAAATTGTGCATATATGGAAGATATGCGCATATCTTCCTTATATTCCTAACTTTCTTATATGTGCATATCTTCCATATATGCACGTCATTTATGTATCTGCCTAGTATATGCACAAATTCCATATACAGAAATTGCGCATATCCAAAAATTGTGCATATATGGGCATATCTTCCGTATATGCACAATTTCCGTATATGCGCAATTTCTGTATATGGAATTTGCGCATATACGATGCAGATACATAAACGACATGCATATACTAAAGATATGCACATATAGGAAAGTTAGGGATATACGGAAGATATGCGCATATCTTCCGTATATGCATAATTTCCGTATATGCGCATATCTTCTGTATATGCACAATTTCCATATATGCGAAATTTCTGTATATGAAATTTGCGCATATACGATGTAGATACATGAACCACGTGCACATATGAAAGATATGCACGTATAGGAAAGTTAGGGATATACTAAAGATATGCGCATATCTTTCGTATATGCACAATTTCCGTATATACGCATCTTCCATATATGCACAATTTCTGTATATGCGAAATTTCTGTATATGGAATTTGCTCATTACGATGCAGATACATAAAAGACGTGCATATATGAAAGATATGCACATATAGGAAAGTTAGGGATGTATGAAAGATATGCGCATATCTTATGTATGTGCATAATTTCCGTATATGCGCATATCTTCCATATATACGCAATTTCTGTATACGCGCATATCTTCCGTATATGCACAATTTCCGTACATGTGAGATTTTTGTATATGGAATTTGCGCATATACGATGTAGATACATGAATAAAGATATGTACAAATTCCATACACATAAATTTCGCATATACGGAAATTGTGCATATACGGAAGATATGCGCATGTACGGAAATTGCACATATACGGAAGATATGCGCATATCTTCCGTATATCCCTAACTTTCCTATATGTGCATATCTTCTGTATATGCATGTCGTTTATGTATCTCCATCGTATATGCGCAAATTCTATATACAAAAATTGCGCATGTACGAAAATTGTGCATATACGGAAATTGCGTATATATGAAAGATATGCACATATCTTCCGTATATCCTAACTTTCCTATATGTGCATATCTTCCGTATATGCACGTCATTTATGTATCTGCATTTTTTATGCACAAATTCCATATACAGAAATTGCCCATATATGGAAATTGTGCATATACTGAAGATATGTGCATATCTTCCATATATGCACAATTTCCCTATATCCGCAGTTTCTGTATATGGAATTTGCACATATAAGATGTAGATACATAAATGACATGAATATACAGAAGGTATGTACATATAGGAAAGTTAGGGATGTACGGAAGATATGCGCATATCTTCCGTATATGTGCAATTTCCGTATATGCGCATATCTTCCGTATATGCACAATTTCCGTACATGCGCAATTTCTGTATATAGAATTTATACATATCTTTGTTCATGTATGTACATCGTATATGCACAAATTCCATATACAGAACTTGCGCATATACGGAAATTAGGCATATACGGAAGATATATGCACATATAGGAAATTTAGGGATATATGGGTGATATGCGCATATCTTCCGTATATGCACAATTTCCGTATATGCACAATTTCTGTATATGGAATTTTCCCATATATCATGCAAGTACATAAACACACAATTGCAAGCGCTCCACACAGCCTGTAGTAGCTCACACAACACAAAAGAAGTTAGGGTAATTGATGTGAACAGAGAGGCATGAATAGAATTGGTAAGTGGACTGACAAGTGATTGAGAAAATTGTGCATTTAACACACTAAAAAAAAATATACTCTTCATACTTTACCACAAACCTATGTACAAAGTATAATAAATCTCAAATCTTCCTCATTTTCCTGGCCTTCCTGTAAGGGAATCAAGCTAGATCAGGCTCTGGTACGAAGAAAGAGATTTGAGATGTAGAAATAGGACAAAAATTTGGCACAAAATATTCATATATTTTCACCATGAAGCCAGATACATGTTACATAAGTGGTGGTTAATAACATCCAACAAATTCTAAGCCATGATATTTCTATTGAGAAAATATCGCAACATTCCAACCAATAAACAAACTCAATCCTACATATATACTATTGTAAGCATTATTCCATTTTTTGTTGCCATTAAACCTTAACCATTTAATAATGTCATTTTACAAGCATCCATGCATCCATATCCAAATAAAGCTTCTAATGCAATTTCCTTTATGTTATAGTAGAAAAATGGATCAAAGTTTCAATGAGCAAAGACAAAAATGGTAATTACTTACAAATACCATATCTCCCTCCCTTTTTTTCCTTATTTATATATATATACACTAGCTAGCATGTATATATTATTACTAATTGCATTGTTCCTACCCATTTCCACTTGCGTTGTAACAAAGAAAAACTTTCACGTTTGAACAACAAAGCAACGCAACAACACAACAAGAAAAACGACTGCAAGAAGAAGCAGAAAGGAAAGTCAACCTATGCAGAAAGGAAAGTCTGGGTAAGGCTCTATTCTCTACTTCTTGATTACTGGCAAAATGAATCATTAGCTACCATACGCAATAAATTAGGTTGTTTTGTTAAAGCTTCTTAAGCCACAAGAAAGGGAAAAGATACTTCCTTTGCCAGAATATGTGTGGAAATGGATTTATTAGGAGCTCTACTGGATGAGGTGATCTTGGAAGTATTTGATGAAGAATGGGTGCAAACAGTAGACTATGAGAACATTCCGTTCAGATGTCGCAGATGTCATGAACATGGACACCTATTAAGAGATTGTCCACTCAGTAAAGTAGTAAAGAAGAGCAAAACTAACACAATGAAGGAAAAAGACAGCTTTTAGAAAGTAGTGAATCGAGGAAAGGGTAGAAAAAGAGGACCAAAACAACTTCAAGATGAAGGACAACAGATCAGTCAGAAAAAATTCCAAGTGCTTGAGGAAGCTGAAGAGATCTCAAAAGAAGATCAAGCAATGGAAGCATGCTTTGTGGACAAGGAGATAGAAGAAAACTGGGAACAAACACAGAACATCGATTTTCAGAAGGAAGCCACAATGAGTGATGCAGAACTAGAGATGGATCAGGAAATGACCCAGAATGAGATGGACCTGGAGGATCATGAACTACAAAAATTCTTGATAAAGAAAACCTATATCTGGAATGGTTCTTGATACAGGGAACCACGGGAGGAGTAAATTCGTTACCATAAGAAGAACTCAATAGAAGACAACAATTGTTTATATGGAAAACGCAGGCTAAGGATTTGGAAAAAGGAAAAAGCATCAATAAGTAGTGCAACAGAGGCTTGAAAATGATGAAAACGACTCCGAGATTAGCAACTAGAAACCTAGGCAAGAAAAGAGGAAGGAAAAAGCATAATGAACTCTTGATGGAGTGTGGAAAGCTAATGATAGATTCAGGTAAGATGAAAGATCTAGCCAGCTACTCCTTTACAAAACTTTGATAATGAAGTTTACATCATGGAATATTAGAGGTATAGGGAGTAAGAGAAAGCAGAGAATGCTTAGTAATAGAATGAAACAAGAAATGCGGGATATTATCTTCATCCAAGAAACGAAATGTTCCATTCAAAAAATAAGACAAATTCATAGCAAATGCCTCAGTAGATTTGAGTTTCTGGAATTCAAAGCTAAGAACACAGCGGGGGGCATTCTCACTCTTTGGAACCCCCAAAAAATTAGCATTTTAGATGCTGAGGCTTCCAAGAATTATTTATCAGTAGTTATTCAACCGGTAGGAGATAGGAATACCTTTTTGGTCACAAATGTTTATGGCCCTCAGAGAATAGATGACAAAATCAGGTTTCTATATTCCCTTGTGGACCTCAGGGATAGACATTCAGAAATACCCTGGATCATGGGAGGTGACTTCAACATGATCAAATCTCTTTCAGAGAAAAAAGGGGGAACCAGAGCTCTAAGTAAAGACTCTTTAGCATTTCAAACCTTTTTAGACAATATGAATCTTGTGGACACTAATAAGAATACTAGCCTCTTTACGTGAAACAATAAAAGAGGAGGAGAGTCCAATGTAGCCTCAAAGTTAGACAGATTTCTAATCTCTGAGGATCTTATGCTAGCAGATAAGGAAGTAATAGCGCGAGTTCTTCCCTTTGGAGGCTCGGATCACTAGTCGATTCAATTGGAGATTAAGGGCATTGGAACTCCTCGGAACAAACCTTTCAAATTTGAGAATATCTGGCTATCCCACCCAGACTTCATCAGCAACATTGAGAAATGGTGGTCAAAAGATTGGCAGATTGAGGGGACAAGAATTTTCCTACTTCACAAAAGACTAAAGCACATCTAGCTTTGACTTAAAGATTAGAACAAGAATGATTTTGGCAACATTTTTGCGGAGAAAAAATTGTTGAAAACAAAATGCAAGTTCTCAATCAAGCTCTGATCACGGAAGGCTTTGATAAATCCATAAGCGATCAAGTGGATAAACATCATCAAGAATGGGATAATCTATGTAGACAAGAGGAAATATTTTGGAGACAAAAGTCTAGAGTTCAATGGCTCAAAGAAGGAGAGCGTAATACTAAATTTTTTCACAGATCCACCATTGCCAATAGAGCTCATAACAAAATCTCTTCGATTAAAAATGAGGAGATGGAGCTTCACATCTCCCATGAAGCAATCGAAGATGTGTTAGTCCATCACTTCCAAGGTATAACGCAGGAGAACAATTCAGATAGATAGCACTTCATCAGGGAGGTAACTAGTAATATATCGAAACTGGTGTCCAAAGAGGATAATTTCAACCTTAATAGACCAGTAACGGAAGAGGAGGTTGGTGGAGTCCTCAAAGATATGCAGAACGACAAAGCACCAGGCCTGGATGGTTTCAACGTGGATTTTTTTAAAGCTTGTTGGAATATTGTTAAACAAGAAATTTTGCAGGTAGTGGAGGACTCCAGGTTTAACAAAACCATTCTAAAAGCGCTCAATACCTTCTTCATCTCCCTTATCCCAAAACAAGACATTGCTCAAACACTAGATAAATATAGGCCCATAGCCCTATGCAGGAAGACATGATCATGCAATTGGATATAGCCAAAGCTTATGACAAGGTGAACTAGAATTATATTAAAAAAATTCTTATTTCTTTTGGATTTGATCACAATTGGGTCAGATGGCTAATGGCTCTGGTGACTTCCTCTAGTTTTTCTATATTATTTAATGGCTCTTCCTCTGAGATTTTCAGTCCTTCAAGAGGCCTGAGACAGGGAGATCCGATCTCCCTGTTTCTTTTCATCCTTATATGGAAGGACTGGGTTGGTCAATAAAGCATGCTAAAATAACAGGAAAGATTAAGGGACTGCAACTAATTGAGAATGGTCAGGCCCTGACTCACCAACAATTTGTAGATGACACCATGTTACAGGGACTTCCCACAGTCAAAAAAGCTTCAGCCTACAAAAAAATATTGAATCTCTTTGCCTTGGCCTCAGGTATGGAAGTTAATCTCTCCAAATCAAAAATCTTTTTCTTCAATACCAATATTGCTATTTAGAAAAATATCTCCAGAATTCTTCGCTTTCAAAGGGATTCCCTTCCCTCAAAATATTTGGGAGTTCCTCTGACTGCTAAACCAATGCTCAAAAGAATTTGGGAACCCTTGATCAATAAGTTGCAGGATAAAATCAGTAAATGGACCTTCAGATCTTTAAATCTTACTGGTAGGTTGGTTCTTACAAAAGTTGTTCTGCAATCCATCCCTATTTTTATGTTATCTACCCTCCCAGCTCCAAAAGGAGTCCTTCAGCAATTCATAAATATCCAAAGAAACTTCCTTTCGGGTAAGGAGGAGACGAGCAAGAAATGGGCCTTAGTGTCTTGGGAAAACATTTGTAGACCCAAGAACCATGGAGGGCTAGGCTTGGATGATTAGGAAATACTCAACCAAGTTTTAGGGGCCAAACTATGGTGGCGCTGGGTTCAGAATGCAGAGACTCAATGGGAAAATATATGGAAAGAAAAATATGCAAGATCTTGGAAAACTGGTGATATCATAAGAATGTCAGGTAATATTAAGGGCTCATACATCTGGAACAAAGCGTGGGAAAATAGAAGACTAGTTCAAGGAAATAGTTTCTGGGAAATCAGAGAAGGGGATCTAGCTCTTTTTTGCGAAGATAAGTGGCAACAAGAACCAATATTGTTAAAACAAGACTTCCTCGACCTTAAAAATGAGACAGATTCCCAAGGATTAATTAAGGTAAAGGACTTCTGGGATCACACTCAGCAGATGAAAAAGATGAAAAAGCGGCTAGGATAGAATCCATGTGGAGATGATTCTAGAGATGCCCATGTGGCCGAATTATTGATTTGACACCTGGAACCTGCCAGATCATGGAAGTAGCTACAAAATACAGAGTTAGCTATAGAATATGCTATGTTCTGTAGCTAATTTGCAAAAATTTATTCAAATAGAAAAAACATAAAAATATAACATGCCAATCATTTAATTCCCTCCTTAAGACAAAACCTATCATTTATCATTGATTGGGATCTATAACCTTATGGAAAAACAAGCAAAAGAAGTGAGGAAAGTCGTCAAGAAGAGGGTAATTATGAGGTTCAACAGTCTTCCTTCTCTAGCTAGTTGGTCCAGCGTGATCACCCAACTTTGAGGGAAGATCTTAGTGCTTGCTAGGCCACTCAGTCGGCATGCGAATATGACCAAGTATTGGTATGCCTTACTAAATATTTTTGTCTTATAAATCTCATTGGGTGTCATCCTGAAACGGGCTAGCTCCTTTACCCAATCCTTCAGAATATCTCTGGAGTGAGCTCTGGTGTTGGGAAAGCTGAATGGTGGAGTCATGACAGTCATGGGCTCGGTCATCTGATACATCTCGTCATAACAATGTGTCTAGAAGGTTGCAAGATTTTCCCACTAACATTGTTCAAGGTCATCGTCTCAGGGTCATTGTGAGAGACGATCGAGTGAATCATGTCTGTGCATGGGAATGCGGGGTATCTGCATGCAATCTGATACAAGTTGTACTTTTGAATGTGCACATACATTAGATGGTCTTTGAGGTCTTCCCCAAAAGTGGTTGTGAATGCTTCATTAACCTCTTACCACTTCAGTTTGATGTCCTTGTCTAGATACAACTTCGTATCTTCATATATCAATAGACTAGAGGAAACCTGCTCAACTGCTAGTCCAGCTGCAATACCATCAGTGTCTCAAGATCCTATTCTCTTGGAAGCCATTGAGACATATGAACACCTGAAAGATCTAGAAACAAACATCATGCATTGCAAGAAATATGTCAGTGAAAACAAAGAAATTCAGGGGAAGGACACAACACATACCCAGGGAAGTGATGAGCGAGGTTGTGCAAATTTCACTCGGAAGCTAGGTGATTAGTTCCCAGAACTACGCAAAAGGTAGTATAGGCTATCTAGGACGCTACACTAGCTACTGGATCTGTGAAATGTATAATCGAGTCAGGCAGCTAGCTGCTGGGGTTCTACAATGCGCAATTCCAGTTGTGAAGGACTGCTGGCCTAAGGACATATTTGTGCACATTTTTTGGCCAAGCAGCCACTGACCTCCAAAAATATTCAAAACAGTCTTAGAGGCCAATGCTGGTCAAGAATGTGGAAATCTAGAGAGGAAGGTGAGCCTTCCTTTCCTAGATTGCACAATGCACCCTTGGTGAAGGCAAAGCCAGGGCCAAGGTTGGTCCGACACAGTAATAGCAGAAGTGATTGAGAGTGCATGGAAAACATGAATGAAAGATTCCGCAAACAGATCAACATGCATGTGGGTGAGGTAGTTCACCGGTTGGGCAAACATCCATGCAAAACTCTTTCATGCATACGATGTAACAACCTCTGGGGTAAATGTGCATAAAGAAAACATAATAGGAGCAAAAATACAATAACCATATCATCCATCAAAATCATATATACATCAGTACATTTGCACACGAAAATCAAGGGAATGATTTTTTTTCATTAACAAATGAAATTAACCAACCGGAGATGGGACTACCATGTTCCACCCGACCATAGATTGGCTAAGCCAAGTCTCTCTTCAGCTAATCACCCCTGTGCCATATTCCAAGCATGAATGTGGGATCTCATAGAACGCATCAATCAAAAGTCATCCAAGGCTTCCAGAGACCACCCACCTCAACCCATCAAACAATGATTCCACCTCACTGTCGGACATCACCAAAAACTATCATCAGATTAGTCTCCATCCAAGCCTTCGAGGGCTTCCAAAGCTTTTGTCCAACCAAGGCTTCCAGAACTACTAAATCAATCCACAACTTATACAAGGCTTCCAGAGTGTTTGTCCAACCAAGGCTTCCAGGACTAGGAACTCAACCTGCCAAGGGCTTCCAGAGCATTTGTCCAACCATGGCTTCGAGGACTAGTAACTCAACCCAAGCTATTACAGGGATTCCAGAGCATTTGTTCAACCAGGTCTTCTAGGACTAATAACTCAACCCAAGCTAATGAAACACGAGAACAAAAAAAAAATCAATGAAAGTAAACCCACAATCACCATGGCTATCTAGGAAATGGCAAGGCTAGGCAATCCACTGTGGATCTAGGAAATCCTCCATGCCAATGATAGATCAAAACCAAGAAACCTCATGCATGTGCCATGCATGGAAAAAACTAGTGAAGAAATTATACATGCAACTCGATACCTGCAAGAAAATCTGATGTAGTTGCTAATGTTGATGTCTTCTTACGCTCTCCTTCTCTTCCTTTGTTTTCTTTCTCCAAGAATCCAAGTATGCCACCCCTCGAAGAGTGCTCCATGAAAAATCTATGTGTCCAAGAGTATGAGAGAGAGGGAGAGAATAATGAGAGAGCTCCAAAGCTAAACTGACCAAGCCTTGCCCACTGATCCTCATCAGCCTTTTTATTAATGAGGTCACTATTTTCTTCATTTTCCATTATTTTCCTTCAATTTCCTCCTCACATGCAAAATGTGACATTTCAAATTCCTTTTCTATTAATTTCCATTATTTTCATAAATAAATGTGCTAAAATACCTTTTTTCCTCTTTAATGGCTTAGCCATTGCCCTTGCCAATTTCCTTAACCATAAAAAACCAAATGAACACCCCCTAGGATGTCCTTCCCACAATTCAACTTGGAATAGGTGTCCCATCATCCGTGCTATTCATATTTTTTTACATGAAATTTTCACGAGGGCTGTTACAGAAGCCTCCCCCTTGGGGGAACACCATCCTCGGTGTTCAATGACACCTATAACCAACATGACTGCTGAAATAAAAATTTACTACCCATGGAACTTTTTAACACAGCTCATTGCAGTGTTTACAATGAACGACTCTCTCAAAAGAAAAAATCATGACAACATGACCAGATAAAATCCATACCGCATATTGGAGCTTTATAACACAACTCATTACAGTATTTACAATGATATACACATATACATATTTTCTTAACCAACAAATAAAGGATATGATGCCCATATCAATTGATCCGAATTGGATCCATAAAGAACTATCAAAGAACCATGACTGTATCAGGTCAGGACAAACTTCTAAGAATTCAAAACAAGCCATCAAAAACACCCTGAACCAGTAGCAATGGAAGCCAGTGTGGAACGATGATGACCTCGGTCAAAGCATGTTGATCGAGGCCCAGGGAGACTGCGTGGGAGGTCAAAGTAGCCCGTGGGAGGCCCGGATCGGGAAATGAAGGTGATTTTTAATGCATGATGCTAATCGTGCATCGTTGGGCGAACAGGGCCGAAATGGAGTAGCCCCAAGCACCAGAACGCATGGGGAGCCAGAGAACCATGAGCGAAAGGCGAAAAGCACTAAAAGGACAAAGGCAGGACCCGTGCTCCAGAAACCGGTGGTATTGATTGGGGTGCCATCAAATGGTAAGCGGTTTTGGAGGAAACCGGAGTGATTCCACTCAACGATCGACACGTGGCAAGCGGAGGAGAGAGAAAATCACCATTGATCGCACACTATCAGTGGAGCAAGTCAATCGCATGAAATGTGTGTATGGCATTCGATCTGGGGGACCTAGATCAGATGGCTAAGATTGCACCCAATGGAGGAATCAGAATCGATGAAGGAATGACCCGCAATTTAGAAGGATTTGAAGTCCGTTTTGACCACCACAGTGGAGAAAGACTTCATCATGATGTAACTGAAGAAACGAACCGATGAAGCAGGCTGGCACCTTTTAGAGGAGGACATGTGGCCACTCCCTGAGTGCTGATCATGACGCCGAACAGGGAACTCCAAGCATAGCTGCAGAAGGTGATTCAACGGAGGCGAAAGAAGAACTGAACATGCATGGGAACGGATGGCTTCAAAGCCATGAACAGAGATAGAATACATATTCAGTCTAAGAGACGAAGAGAGGGACAGAGAACCCCGAAGATAGAGAGACCAGAATCCCGAGAGGAGGACGGAACACAGAGAAGGAAGATAGTGAAGCAAAAGCAGCAGAAAGAGGACAGAGGGCCGATTTGACTAGAGGCAGCGTCGAGCACCAGAGGCTTGAGAAATCCAAGCCATCCCAGAGAGGATTTTTCCAGGCAAAGCATCACATTGGGCTCTCCATTGTAGACTAGAAGGTCACAGAGCTGGTAGGAAGAAGAAGTCTGTGTACTCAAGTGGCTTGGGGAATCCAAGAACCACCCTGTTAAATTAAAATTTGTCACCATGACTATTTGCAGTCAGTATGGCTCCATCAATTGACATACTATCCTCCTTGGCAAGTCTTATACCTCTGCTCCTCATGTCAAACTCCAAGAAAGAGAGAAAGTCCTTAAAAGTGAATATAAGTCTGGTTACGCAGTTTCTCTTACCCTTACCTGCGTGTACGCACCTCAAGTTCATATTACCTGCGTACTTGTACGCTCTGTCTGTAAAGGGGTGGGTGCATACTCCTGTAAAGGTCAGAAGGCGCAAGTTTTACTTCAAAAAAGTTACTTGTGGTCGAATCTAGAGCATTCTAGAAGATGGTTTGACGTGGATTGAGCACCTCCAGATGGTTCATGCATCCCAAAGAAAGAGGAACTTATCCCATCAAGAGGGGAGCTATCCCATTGAAAGAGGGGCTTATCCCATTGATGGTGGACCTGATTAACTTCCTCCAAAGCACTATAAATACAGGCATTGGGCCAGAGGGAGGGGAGGTTGAAAGCTGAACATTCCTAAGGGTAGATGCTGCTGAAATTAGGACTCCCTTTTAGAGCTTGAGAGGAGAGATTCCAATCCTTTCTTAGCTTCATTTGGAAGTGGGTGAGCTGATCAAAGTAAAGGAGAACTCTTGCTGGACCCCGGGAGGGACCTACACAACACAAAGGCACTAGTTGTAATGGTTTCTTTTGTTTCCAATTAATACAATTAAGTTCATTTTTCTCAACAAGTTGTTAGATATAATGTGTTTCATATACTCCTTGGTCTTTATGATGAATATGTTTTATTATATGAGTTATTCAAGTGCTATTTAATCGTTTGCTTGTTAGTGAATGCAGGCTTCAAGGAGAAGGAGGAGCTCATCTGGATCGGAGAGGCTTGGCTACTACAAACAACGTTGGACTAAAGGTATGCTTTAAACACCTGGTTGCTTGTATTTTAAATGCATATTTAGGGAAAGATAGTGCTTGATTGTCTTGTTTGTCACTAGAAAGCCTTAGCTTCTAGGGAGGTTGGTTTTATGCGCAAAATTGACTCTTTCCGCATGGAAAAATGGCGACTCCACTGGGGACTCCACGGATTTTATTGATTTCTCTTTTGATTGATACTTTGATTTGAGAAAAGTCGATTTCTTTCTGGTTTTTGACTGATTGACTGTGAATTTGGGTGGAATAGCTTAGGGTTGAGGTAGTTTTTATTTTTCTTGATTTTGAGAGCAGTACGCACCCTCTGCGTTAAGCACAGTGTGTACCTATATGCACTTCTGCTTTGTACACAGAGCGTGGCCGCACCTGTGCAAACAGGCTTCCTGCGTACCCTGTCAAAAGTCTAGAAATTTTCCATTTTTTCCTTTTTACCCATTAGATTTTGTTTATAGTTTTTTTTTTGTTACCCAGATCCACTGGTTACCTGTCAAAAGTTTTCATCTAAGCTTGTTTCATTAGCATCAAGGGTTTTAGTGAAGTTCATAGAGATTCTAGCCCTAGGTTTGATTTTTGCATTGGTCTTGTAGTGACGTTGGCTTTAGAAGTTGTAAAAACCTTGGATATCCCTGGTCTTTTCAGTCTTCTTATGAGTCAGAACTTTCGTAAAATCCACCTTTGTGAGAAACCTATCTTTGTGTTGTCTCTTTGCAGAATTTCGAGAAAGCTTGTTGGTTAAACTGTGAATTTCATTCTTAAGAAAAAGAACAAAAGATTTTTATTTTTGTTTTTGACTGGTTTATGATTCTGCATGAATTAGTCCTTGGTTGAATTGTAACTGAGTAAAACATCCTGGAATTATATTTTGTAGGCTTTTACCTCATTAGGTTTGCTTTTAGGTAAATTTCTCTTAGATTTTCATAGATCTTAAAATTGATTTTTGTTAAGTAGTTTTACATGCTTTGTTAAAATAGGAAAAAATACAAAATCTCTCTTTGGAAAAAGTTTGTTTTAGTAGCATTTGAAGTCTTTGAAAAGAGAAAGGAAGTTTTCGTGAAATAATTAGTGGTCATGTGTTGTGTGATTTGGAAAAGATAAAGAGATTGTTTCTTTGATTTTCATTTCCAAGAAAGTTGTCTTTATAAATTTTGCATTCTCCAACTCTCTTAGCTAGGGAATTCATTGAAAAGAAAAAATAGTTTAAATCATCCTAGAGTGCATCTTTTTAGTGGATTTGAGTCAAGTCTACACACCATCAGTTTCATCTCCACTACCTTTTTTCCTAAAGAAAAGCCATAAAAATTAACGCTTAAAGTAAAAATAACTTAGTAACTTTTTATTTACTAGGGCTCTGAAACACCAATATAGATCAGGCTAGTGTCTTGGAGTAGGAGAGTAATTAACTCTCCAAGACAGTAAAACCAAACAAGTAGCTTATCTTGTGGTAGGATAAATCCAACTGTTACATTTATACTCTGGGAAAGCTCCTCTTAACGGAGAAGCATGAGATTGTGTCCGAACCAGTGAGAGGATCAATCCTCCTTCATTGCGAACGACGCCAAATACGCACGTACTACAAACGGTAAACCTCGGATTGACCATTGTCTAGGAGCCTGGGGTCACTTGTCGGTAAACCTTGGATTATTGTCAAGGAGCCGGCAAGGGGATTGAGCTTGTTACTCTGCCCTTGCGTGCTGTCGGATCGTAGACTGTTCCCCCAGGTATATTTGTTGCTATTGGTGACCTTAGTGACTATTATCTTTAGGGTTCTACCCAAGGTGACGGTGGAGGGAAGATCCCACTGTACCTGGAGCAGACGTCGGCTAGACTCACTTGGATTTTCTGGGGGGTTAACTTCACTCGAGACGGTTAAAGTGGAGGAACTTGTGCCAGTCTATTCATTAAGCAGGTTACCGGGGTAACTTTTCCACCCGCCACTTCTGTACTAAATTCTGCGATGTTGGATTTCATCACCAACTAGTGTTTTCGGTCCGGAAGGTTACTGTTTGTGTATGGTTTGACACCCTAGATTCTTTAGGCGTGTGATTCGAATTTTTTTGGTTCTTTAGAGACTTTATGCGGTTTGCTTTGAGATTTTACTTTGTTTGCGTGTGTAGTAGTTAAAAGTTTTAACTATGGCTGAATTACCGAGACAGTCCCGTAGACTTCGGGGCCAGTCTCCTGAGGTTATAACCGTGGCCGATTTGTTGAGGAAGTCCCGTAGACTTCGGGGCCAACCTCCTGAAGACGTCCTGAGTCATTACGAAGGTTTGAAAGTCCTTGTAACTCCTAGTGGCAGTAAAGTAGGTTCACCTGAAGAAGGAGAGTCTTCGTTGGTAGTTCATCCTGATTACCAAGCTTTAGAAACAGGTTATAATCCTGAAGCTATTTCGATTTCCGAACTTGCTGGTAGTTGTTCATCTACTAGTGATATAGGCGAAGAACCTGAGATATCTGAACCTGTTACTCCAACATCGGGGTCAGTCTCTCCAACTTCTAGTGCTCCAGATTCACCTAGGGTAGAAAGAGTCATCACCGAAAATCTTCCTTCTGGTTTGATAGCTATTGAAGAACTTGCTCCGGAAGAAGAAATAGGCGTCCCTATCCGTGAAAATCAACCTACTATTGATCTAAGGGAGTGTGAATCCATTTTTTATAGTCCACCTAGAAGTACTACTTGGTATCTTTCTTTAACTAATTATTTGGACAACTCAGGGTTAAGTTTTTCTCCACCTTGTGCTCCTTATCCACCTGGAGGTATTTATACTCCTGTAAATATGTCTGGTTAGTTGTCCATGTTTACTCAATCGCCTGAATATTTTTTGTATGGCGGTCCTTCTGTTCCCTCTGGGTATCAGTCACTTTCTGGTACTTTTGCGGGAGCATCTCCTTAACCCATTGAACATGGGTTATTAACTGGAAACAATGGTAATAAACCGTTGAGCGTAGGAGACATTTAGATGATGTCAGGTTCAATTCCGAGTTCTCAACCTCAAGGTGGCCAGTTACCACCTGGGGGTCAGCTTCAATTAACGCCTGGGGGGGCAACGTCAAGGTACACAAATTGTGTCTGGGGGGCAACCTCAAGGACAGTATGTACCCGTGGTGCAATACATTCCTCAAGGTCAACCCCAGCCTCAATATGTACCCCAAGGTCAACCTAAGTATCAATTTATACCTCAAGGTCAACCCCAGTATCAGTACATGCCTCAAGGGTATCTACCCCAAGGTCAGTACTCGAGTCAGGGTTTCCAACCACCCCAAGGTCAATCTTATGTTCAAGGTACGGGAAATGTACCTTTCAGTTATCAATCCTACCGTCAATCCGGTTATGGATCTCAATATCCTCAACCTGTTATGGGTCAATACCCCGGAATGAACATAGTGTGGGATCCATCGCAAATTCAACAGGTGTTGCAGCCAAGTGTACAGTTGTCATCTCAAACTGGACAACCCTTAGTTTCTGGTTCACTCCAGCAACCAATCCAGTCTAATATTCAAACTTCTGTACCTTCGGTAGTTTCTCAGTCTGGGCCTATTGCACCTAGTACTCCATCTCAAACGACTGCTGCAACTACCGCAACATCTGTTCAATCTACCCCACTTACTTCTGGAGTATCAACAGCTCTGGTTTCTACTATCTCTGTAACTACTCCTCAGACATCTTTACCATCGTCTAGATCCACGATTCAAACTACAGTTCAGATGCCTGTAGGACAACTTGCTTTAAGTACGGTTGTCACAAGTCAACCACAATTCACTTATCAACCGTACCAGGGACAGTACCAATTCGGTCCTGCTGTCCAGCAACCAGTTTACCAGTATCAACCGTATCCTGGGTACACTTATCAACAATCACAAAAACCCCAGTGTGGTCCGGTTAATCCTGGTTTTCCGGGAGGATACAATATCCCGAACGCGATTCCCATTCCTAGTTATCCTAGATATCCTCCTCCTGGGACTAGTCTTGTGACCCAAAGTTTTAGGGATCCTAATCGGCAGTTACTGTTTATTGCAACTTTGGATTTACCAGACTTGTCACGCCTAACGAACGATCCAATAAATTATCTTCCGTTTTGGCCGCCAATGCCAAATAAGTTTCCCAGTGACATTCCCAAGTTCGAAGGTAAGTCTGGAGAGGACCCGTTGAATCATGTGATGACTTACCACCTCTGGTGTGCCTCTAATTCCATCTCGGATGATTTGATCCGTTTACGTCTTTTCCAGCGTACTCTCATTGGTCTCGCGGCCAAGTGGTACATTGAGTTACCACGGTCCTCTTTTTATAATTTTAGCCAGTTAGCTACCTCGTTTTTAACTCATTTTCAGTTGCTGGTCAAATATGATAATGGCATGGAGTTACTAACTTCATTAAAACAATCGACGTCCACATATATTTCCGATCATATTCATGAATGGAGACGTCGAAGGCGGTTAGTGAAAGTTTTTATCCAAGACCAGGTCTTAGCTGAATGGTTTGTTAAATCATTGTTACCGAAGATTACTGAAGACGTAGCTAAGGCCGTAGTAGTTACTGAGGAGCAAGTGATTGCTCAAGTGCAGTGCCTTGACTTAGTTTATACTCAGTCAGGTACGTTACACGAAAAGATCCCAGATCTTCCTAAGTCAAATCAAATTGCTGCTGCTCCTTCGGAATCTCATGCTGCTGATGGCATGATTGGTACGGTGAACACTAAAGGCAAGAAGAAATCCTCAAATAACTCTTCTCCTATTATTACCTTACCAGACTCCCCGACAGGAGATTCTTCTACTGAAGTTTCTGCTGATATTCACGCTGTAGAGTCATCTACGGGTAAATCAAAATCTGGTGGGAAAAAGAAAGGGAAGAAGAAGAATAAAGCAGACAAAACTCCAAAGGAGAAAACTGAAAAGTCGGAAACCAATGACGAAAAACGCAAACCTTGATATCCTTGTCTTATTTGTGAAGAGGATCATTTTACAAGAGATTGCCCTCATCAGGCAGAGGTTGCGAAGATTGTTAAAGGTTCCCAAACTCCTGCTGTTTTGAAAGATCCCTTTCCAAAGCAAGAGAGTAATATAATAGGTTCTTCCTCGAGTGCCAGTGAAGAACCCATATTGATGATGTCTCATGTGAGGAATGCGACTCGATCGCAAGATTATGGTAGTAAAAGTCCTGTTGATGGCAAAGAAGCAGAATCTTCTCATTCTAATCTATCAACCTCAGCTCCCGGTTCCGATCCACTACAGATCGAAAAGCCTAACCCAGACTTAGTAATCAAACCGCCCGCCAAGGGTATACTTCGAAAGTCTGCTTTCAATCCACATGCGAGAGCGGCCCAGAATTATAACATTGTTGAGGACTTCGCTGTTTCACCCTCAGCAATGTCGGCTTTGGAAGTGCTGCAATCGTGTCAAACACAATGCAAATTACGTTTGTCGGCTATAGGAGTTGTTGATGTTCAGGACCCGAACCTAATAATCTTTGATCTAGAAAATAGTACACCGCGTTTGCCTCATCAAATGGCTTTCCAGATCCCAGTGATAGTAAAAAACAGGCCTATTCATCGGACTGTAATTGATGAGGGAGCTTCCATGTGTATTATGTCGATACAGTGTGGGAGATTGCTCGGTTCTCCTTCACTAAATCAATCCCCGACAATTCTTAAGGCCTTTGGTGGCCGTGGGTTTCATCCGTTTGGCATTTTATAGGATTTTCCTATACGGGTTGAAGGAAAAACCGTTAGTCTGGATGTGGAGGTGGTTGATGCCCCTCTAGACTACAACCTTCTCTTGGGTCGAAGTTGGTCTTACGCTATGACAGCGGTCGTTTCATCGGTCTTTCGAGTAATAAAGTTTCCACATAATGGCAAGATCGTAACAATAGACCAACTGTCTTACTTTTCATCCGACCCATCCTCTTCAGAGAGTATTCAGCATGTTGGTAAAACGACTATCCCATACAAGGATGTTGAAGTAGGATTAGTTAAAGATGCCGGTTTACTGGGAATTTTTCCTTTTCCTCCAATCAACGCATTGTCTTTGTTTGCATCCATTCATATGATTACATCAGACACCATTGTTTATGACGATCCTTGGATCGTTCCTTCTGAATCTGAGATAGACTCATTTGGTGATGCTATGCCTTTGAGTCCATATGAAATTGCCTATGAAGCCGTGCAGTCTTTTACCGACCCGTGTTCAACCAAAATCGACCAAATGAATGTGGTCCATGAGGAATCACTTTTCACATCAACCTCAGAGTTAATAGTGTTTCCTAAAGTTGTGTCATCTAACGAGCAACTTCGTGAAGTCCTGCGTGTAGACGATTTACCATGGGAAGATCTCCATCACAGATCTTCGTTTTTACCTGAGGATGGTCGTTTTGAAAATGATTTCTCATCAATTTTTACAGCTGAATATGTCAAAGAAGCTCAGAATCCAATGAAACATCCTGATTCAGAGCTGAATTTGGGAAACATCTCTCCCACTATTCCCATTGACATTTCAGTCAAGCCTGGAATTGTTGAGAACATTCATATAGGTGCCTCGTGTACAGATGATGAAATTCAGACATACAAGGCCCTATTTCAAGAATTCTGTGACGTGTTTGCCTGGTCCTATGAGTAAATGCCAGGAATTGATCTCGCAATTGTTGTTCATGAGATCAAGACTTACCCGGACGCTAAACCCGTCTGGCAACGTTTGCGTCAGATTCACCCATGAAAGGCGGCTGCAATTAAAGCAGAAGTTGAAAAACTGTTGAAAGCAGGTTTCATTTATCCGATCCCGTTAATGGATTGGGTATCGAATATTGTTCCGGTTAACAAAAAACAGGGAACAATAAGAATATGCATCGATTATAGGGACATTAATCGAGCTTGTCCAAAGGACAACTACCCAACACCCTATATCGATCAAATAATTGATGATTGTGCCGGCAGTGAAATATTTCCTTTATGGACGGTTTTTCCGGTTATAATCAAATAAATATTCTACCTGCCGATCAACCAAAAACGACTTTCATTTTTCCATGGGGGACATTTGCTTATTGCAAATTACCTTTTGGGCTTAAGAATGCCGGAGAAACTTTTCACAGGGCGATGTCTTATGCGTTTCATGACATCAAACACATTGTGCAACCGTATCTCGATGATTTGCCCGCTCATTCATTACATCGAGCTGACCACCTTGTCCATTTACGAGCAATCTTCATGAGGTGTAGGAATTATCGTATTCGGTTGAATCCACACAAATGTGTCTTCTGTATAGAAGTGGGACGCTTGCTGGGATTTGTAGTTTGGAAAGTCGGCATTCACGTCAATCCCTCGAAGGTAGAAGCTATCATCAAATTGCCTCCTCCTTCGAGTCTTCGCCAACTCCAAAGTTTGCAGGGGAAAGCAAACTTTTTACGACGATTCATTCCTAACTACGCCGAGGTTACAAAGGGTTTTACCCGGTTGTTGAAACAAAACGCTCAATTCTCTTGGGATGAGATAGCTCAGAAATCTTTTGATGCGCTCAAGCACGCGTTGACCCATGCACCGCTGCTGCATCCTCCCAACTACAACCAGGATTACTTTTTATACCTCGCCGCCGCCCATTCCACCATTGGGATGGTCTTAGTTCAGGAAGACGAATTCGGAACGGAACATGTGATATATTACCTTAGTCGGACGTTAAACCCAACTAGCTAAAATATTCACATGTGGAGAAATTGGCATTGGCAGCCATTCAAGCTGTCCAACGTTTTCGTCACTACATTTTACTCCGTAAAACTACAGTCATTTCGGATTGCAACCCTATGATCTACATTTTGACTAAACAATTGCTAGGGGGCAAGTACTCTAATGGATTGTTATCCTGCAGGAGTTCAACTTGGAGTTTGAGAAATCTAAGTCTAAGAAATCTTTAGTTTTTGCAGAGTTAATGTGTGATTTCTCGCGTGCTGACACGGAAACTGTGGCAGCGGAGCCCATTGCGAACGAATCTTTGTTTCTAATCGGCACTTTAGATCCGTGGTATGGGGATATCATCGTCTATCTCCAGACCCAATCCTTTTGGCCCTAAGTTTCAAAGTCAGAACGTCGGAAAATTCAATTCCAGTCCCAACAGTACAAAATCATTGGAGATACTCTTTATCGCCGTGGGGTGGACTCTATTTTTCGTCGTTTCTTAACACATGAGGAAGCTGAAAGGGTTTTGAATGACTGTCACTCTGGAGCGTGTGGCGGTCATATGTCTGGGTATGCCACAGCCCAAAAGATATTGCGCGCTGGCTACTTCTGGTCGTCCTTGTTTAAAGATTGTATTGCTGCGGTCCGAAAATGCCACAACTGTCAAGTGTTTGATCGAAAGATGCGTGCTCCACCTGCTCCTCTCCACCCTATAATTGTCGTTGGTCCTTTTGCCAAATGGGGTATCGATTTTATTACATGTAACCCTCACTCGGCCGGGGGGCATGCGTATATCATCCTTACAGTAGATTATTTTACTAAGTGGGCCGAGGCGATGCCTACATTCGAGGCAGATGGCAAGACAGCTGAAATTTTCGCGTTCAATCACATAATTGCTAGGTTTGGTGTCTCACAAGTGATAATCACTGACCATGGGCGCCATTTTCAAAACGTTATGATCACAGAACTTAGAGGCCAGCTTGGTTTGCGTCACGATAGTTCAACTCCTTATTATCCACAAGCGAATGGTCTGGTTGAGTTCATCAACAAAGTTTTAGTTATCATGATCCGACAAATCATTGGTATTCATTGGTCGAATTGGCACAACATGTTATTTTTAGCGCTTTGGGCGTACCGAACCTCAGTGAAAACATCAACAGGGTTCACTCCTTTCCAACTAGTTTATGGTTTGGAAGATGTGCTACCCATTGAATGCGAAATCCCGTCACTGAAAATGGCCATCGAGTTACTTCCAGCTACTTCCAAAGAAGAGAATCGTTTATTATACTTAGCTCAATTAGATGAGACTCGACGTGATGCTGCATTGGCAATCGAGACTCACGCAAAACGTATGAAAGCTCAGTATGATCGAAATGTGACCCCTCGAAATTTTTCGGAAGGAGACCTAGTGTTATTATATGATCAAGCTAATGATAAATTAGCTGCTGGAAAATTCGTTCCTATGTGGCATGGGCCCTATATTGTCAAGCGAAAGCTAGCAAAAGGGGCCTATGAATTGGTAGACTTTGACGGGGACTCTTTGGGTAAACCCAGAAATGGACTTTACCTAAAGAGGTATTATGCTTAAATGATGGGTATGGAGAATTTTTAGTTAGGTTAGGTTTTTCTTTCTAGCTGGTGTGTTTGTTAGTTTAGACAGTGTGCTTAGCTTAGAAAGTGTGTTTTTGTCGTTATTCTGGCTTATCTTGGTTTTACTCTTGATATTGCAGATGTCGATGCCTCTCCAAACATACATTGGATTTGCTGATGGTGCTTGTCATAGTACACAGAATATCTCTTCCGCAGCTTGGGTTATCTATTCGCCCTCTGACGAGTTAGTTTCTATGCATGGGGTGAGCCTCGGTCAAACAACAAACAACATTTCCGAATACAGTGCAGTGATTGAGTTATTGTCTGAATCTATTTCATTTGGGATTCAGAGTTTGATAGTGAGGTTAGATTCTGAACTCGTTGTATTACAGCTTAATAGAGTGAATGCCATTAGAAATCCAGTGTTATTAAGGTTATTTTTGAGAGTGCATCTCTTGGAACGTGAGTTTGATTACATTGAATATCAGCATATTCCAAGGTCTTTAAATACATTAGCAGATGCAATTGCTTCTCGAATGTTAAATATACATTTGCAATAATCATACATGTAAATTTAAAAACATTTCATCACACATGTTTAACAAGATAAGTTGGTAACAATGATATATATAGATAGGAGTGTGTCAAAAAATACATCGTCTTCGATCATAGGTTGAAAAACACCTTATGATCTGCAAAAATGATAAGTACAAAAAACCAAAATGTCACATGTGTCCACAAAACGACCATCCAATCACTGGTGATGATCTCTATATGACACCACTGCATGGGCCACCCTACACAAGAACCTCCTAAAAGCTCCTGGGACCCCGACTACATAGCGCTGAAGCCTGACAGGAATATCATCTATAATATTCTCTGGTATATCTGCTGCAAGATGCTCTAGGTCTTGTTCCAACTCAACTAAAATCTTTGTGGCCTCGTCCTGTGGGGCCGACGCCGCTGCAACTAGTAGTCTTCTCTCGAAAGGCCAGAGATTGGCTGGACGACGTGGGCCTACATCTGCATTTTAAAAATTATTACTATCAGTTTTGAGACGATATAAAAAACAAAACAAAAAATAGACAGTTTAAAAAACTTGTGAAAATGAAGTTACCTGTGTCATCCCATTGTTCTCCCGGTGGAAGAACCATGTCTGGATCTCCACGAAAATCAACTCCGGCATAAGGAAAATCCTGTATAGAAAAGACCTCATCCTCTAACCAGTGAAAGTACTCCGGAGTAAATCGGACAACCTCCGTGCCCTCATCAGGATGACGGGCCATAACCACAACCTATCGCATCAATTTGGGCTCTCGGGGAAGCCCAGCCTCAACAGTGAGCTGTTGTGGGATCAACATCAGAACCCTCTCTAAGCCAAAACTCACAACTAAAGGCCCATAACCAAAAGTCTTTAGCTGTCCGTTTTTGGCTCTAGTCAGTTGGCCTTTTAAATTGGCCAACACAACATCACACCAGTTGAAAATGGTACCTCGATAGCAATCAATTGCCATCCGCATCTGGGATCCAGTGGCAATGTGTAAAGCGACAGCCCCGCAAAGTCTGGTGACTGTAAAGGCAATCACCATAAGTTCAGGGCGGGATATAGTTTTGATCTCTATCCCCTTCTCCTAAGTCTGAGTGTTACACCACTCTAGTCAGAGACTAGCGATGGACTGGCCACCCGGCCTAGTCCAGAACAGAGTCAAGTGTTCGCCACTCTTGGGCAAACCAGTGAGAAAGTAAATATCTGCGGGCTCTATCTCGAGCTGGTGCCCTCCAATATAAAAACATTGGTCCTGAATGTTCCATCTTTCTACCAGCCACTCTAGAAAGCGCACTTGGGCCCTCATGCCAGGTATGGCCCAGTATTTATAAAGGCCGCATGCCTTCAAAGCATCAATGGAATGTTGTTGACTAATGACAGCCAAATCAACATCTTCGTGCTCTCTCTCGCGCCAATCAAGCATGGTGAACAATCTACACACCAGAAAACATCCATTAGAATCCATGAAATCAAAAAAATTTGGTCCAATTTAGAGAAATTGGGGTTTTGAAAACTCTTTGCGCGGAGTACGCACCCCGCCTTTAGGAACAGAGCGTGGGTACGCAGGTTCCCTTAAGGCAAGGTGCGTACGCCCGACATTTTCCCAACTGAGAAAATGTCGGGGTACGCGGGTCCCTAGTGTGGCACCTACGTACCGCGAAAGGCAGATCTTGAAACCCCAAAGCCTCCAAAAAATGAAATCTAGGGCCTAAAAACAAATTCTAAACGGATGAAAATGAAGAGGAGGATGTTGTAGAATACCTGAAAGAGATGGCGTTCGATTTCGACGGTCGGATTCTCCGCAATGTCCATGGGAAATTTCTTGCCAAAAGCCCTTTTTCTCTCCTCAACAGTAAAATGGTAAAAATGAATTGGTAAAAGCCCTTTTTAAATGTTTTTTGGGTAAATAAATGGTAAATTTGTTTATTTTTCACCATGAAAAGGTATTTTTCAAAGTATTTTTATCTATCTTCAACAGGTATGAGTAATGTGTTGGTTTTTGTGCAGGATAAAGGATTTTCAGGGAAAATTGTCATTTTTTACAAACAAAAACATCAGAGTCATCTTTAAGCCCTTTTCTGATTCCTAAAACATGAAAATATTGCCAAGCATTTCTTTTACACTCGTTAAAATAGAATTAAAAGACGGTCCTCTTACAACCCTTTTCTGACCGTAAAAACAGGAAAAGATAGCCGGATTTTTGTCGTTTCAAATTCGATATTGGAAATAAAACGATGTGTCCTTGATCGCTTTTTACTTTTCAGGTCAAAGACACTAATCATGAAAGTACTCCTTGGTCGTAAAGATCAAGCGGTTCTCTCAAGTATTATTTTATACTTTTTCGGGCTTGGGAGACACAAATTTACGAAAAAGGTCAACCCTGGAGTCTTCTTAAGTTTTTTCAGACTCTCTAAAATTGAAAAACGCCGAGTTTCCCCTATACTAGACTCATTAAAATTTCACAGTAAAGGACTTGTTCTATTACAAACAGGAACAGACCACTCCTTCTTAGGGTTCGAATCTAAACTAAGTTGGACTCATCCGAAGGATGAGCTTATAATCAAGCATATGTTATCCTCCTCAAGCTTGTAAGAAATAAAGAGGTACTTGCCAGAAATGGTGGGGGAAAAGAGAGAAAAATGAGCCTATTTGTTATCCTCTGTCTCAGAAAAACCTTATCACCACTCTTGAACACGACACTTTTCATTCACATGGGTTGGGAAATCCTTTGCCTAACAGTTGATCAAACAACATTGAAAATATTCAGCCGGTTTCTGGGTATTAACTTTGGGTCAATTGTCACCAAGCCATCTGTTGTGTCGTTATGTGTTCAAGAGGTCACTGCAAATAAACCATTCATCTGCAAAATAACTATCATCCATATTGACCATCCCTGAGTCAGTCCTCACAGCTACATTTCTTCAACTTGAACTATGATTTCGTGTTGTGGGCTTGCCTGCAACGGATCACTTTCTATCGGAATTAGCACATTATCTAGAAAGATGATTTAGAAATCATCAGTACCTTGAAATCTGCATGCATCAATGGTAGGTTTCTCGCCTTTGACGACAGTTTACATCATTGACTTTCGATCGAAGGATTCCATGACATGTTCGACATCAACACATTCATTCACATCTCATGGATTGTACTAGGTACTTTGAGAACCATTGACATCACTGGTGGTCTCTCTCACACTTGTTAACAGTTTACATCATTGACTGGTAATCAAGTGGTTTCTACCATGTTCGACATCAACTCATTTATTCGCATGGATAGAATCGTACTATTTCGGGAAACGGAAATGAAGACCCTGGATCTAGTTTCCACCATCCAGGCTGCGAGGAGTTTTGTATTCATTATACAGTAGACTAATCATAAACAGATGGCTACGTCCATACTGTGTCTACATGAGTCTATGATTATGATGTACTGCGAAATCATTCCTATATCAGAGCAGTAGTTAGTTTGTTAGTTAAAGTTTTTGATCTAAGTATGGGAATGCCTACCTCAGCGATGATATGATCTCATATATGTATTTTGTGTTGAATATTTACAGGTTCAAACTGGGCTCTCCACAAGATAATCCTTGAAATGATAAAGTGCTTCACCCTTCCTAGATGATATGAAACCCTAATCTACTATTGGCTTCGCACTTTAGGGGGCAATCTGTTACACTAAAATTTGTCACCATGACTATTTGCAGTCAGTATGGCTCCATCAATTGTCATACTGTCCTCCTTGGCAAGTCTTATACCTCTGCTCCTCATGTCAAACTCCAAGAAAGAGAGAAAGTCCTTAAAAGTCAATATAACTCTGGTTACGCTGTTTCTCTTACCCTTACCTGCATGTACGCACCTCAAGTTCATATTGACTACGTACTTGTACGCTCTGTCTGTAAAGGGGTGGGTGCGTACTCATGTAAAGGTCAAAAGGCGCAAGTTTTACTTCAAAAAAGTTACTTGTGGTCGAATCTAGAGCATTCTAGAAGATGGTTTGACGTGGATTGAGCGCCTCCAGATGGTTCATGCATCCCAAAGAAAGAGGAACTTATCCCATTAAGAGGGGAGCTATCCCATTGAAAGAGGGGCTTATCCCATTAATGGTGGACCTGATTAACTTCCTCCAAAGCATTATAAATACAGGCATTGGGCCAGAGGGAGGGGAGGTTGAAAGCTGAACATTCCTAAGGGTAGATGCTGCTGAAATTAGGACTCCCTTTTAGAGCTTGAAAGGAGAGATTCCAATCCTTTCTTAGCTTCATTTGGAAGTGGGTGAGCTGATCAAAGTAAAGGAGAACTCTTGCTGGACTCTAGGAGGGACCTGCACAACACCAAGGCACTGGTTGTAATGGTTTCTTTTGTTTTCAATTAATACAATTAAGTTCATTTTTCTCAACAAGTTGTTATATATAATTTGTTTCATATACTCCTTGGTATTTATGATGAATATGTTTTATTATATGAGTTATTCAGGTGCTATGTAATCGTTTGCTTGTTAGTGAATGCAGGCTTCAAGGAGAAGGAGGAGCTCATCTGGATCGGAGAGGCTTGGCTGCTACAAACAACGTTGGACTAAAGGTATGCTTTAAACACCTGGTTGCTTGTATTTTAAATGCATATTTAGGGAAAGATAGTGCTTGATTGTCTTGTTTGTCACTAGAAAGCCTTAGCTTCTAGGGAGGTCAGTTTTGTTCGCAAAATTGACTCTTTCCGCATGACACACCCTGCCAAGAAAATTTGTTTCAGGTGACTCATATTGAGCTCCTGCATTGTAATTCTCTGCTTAAAGAAACAATAAAACAAGGCCACCACTAAAATCTGGACCAGAGATGTAGCCCTGGAGAATAGGGTGAACTCCTTATTAATTTCTTGTGTTCTTGTATTTGCTTACTCTATTTCTCTATTGTCTTTCCATTGAAATGTCTGTGTATTGGCAACCTGATCGATCTCGTTGCTTAAGTAACACAAAACACACACCAGCACATGAGTCTTTAATACCTTCATTCAATAAATCTTTAACTGATGTCAATCATAGGGTGATTATCAGATCAAGTGGTATCAGAGCTCTAGGCTATAAGGTTAGACAAGCTTGTGTTGGTTTAGCTGGTGAATGCTCACTAGATCAAAGCTCAAATTAGGAGAAGGAGAGTTGGTGGAAGATAATCCTGAAATTAGGAGAGTCTATCCTCGGAAGACAATGTCACAGGAAGGTTCTGTGGGGCCAGACCCTCAATTCATATAAAGTTTCCTAGATATAAAGTCTATGGTAGAAGAAATGTATAGAGACTTTAGAAAGCATAAGGTTGAAGATTCAGCAGGCTCTAAACAAGATAAAAAAGAAGATGAGTCTCACTTCCATGACCACTCCAAAGGAAAAGGGAAAGAGGAAAGCTTTCTCACACCTCCTAATAGCCCTGTTCATAATAAGAAAGCATCTTTGATCAAGTTAGATGTTAAATTTAATTTGCTTATATATGATGGAGAGCTAAATGCTGAAAAGTTGGACAATTGGATTAGACAAATTGATGTGTATTGCATGGTATAGAACATACACTCAGAGAAGAGTAAGATTCAGTTGGAAAGCCTACGCCTAGGAGGCACTACCTTGGTTTGGTGGGAAGGCAGAACCCAAGTTGATATGAAAAGACATGGTAAGACCATCTTTGTCTCAAGTGAATTTGTTGCTGCAATCAAAAAGCAGTTCGATCAATTGGCCTACATATAGCAAGCCATGATGATTTGGAAAACTCTTTGACAGTTGAAATGGAAAAGTGTGCAAGGGTATACTCAATAATTCAGAAAGAGAGCATTGATGTTGGGTATCTCACTAGACTCATGAGAGACTCTTTTGAAGTACATTGGTGTTCTAGATAGCTACATGAGGCATACCATCCTCATGTTTAATCCCACTAGTATAGATGAGGTACTTGTACAAGCTACTCATCTAGAAGCTAGAGGAAAGAATGGAAATCCAGAAGTTGGGGGACCATCCCAACCCATTGTAAGCAAGAGAAAGGAGAAAAGAAAGCATAAATGGAAAGCAAGGAAGGCTAACACTACACAGAAAAGCAAAGCTTCATGCACACACTGTAAAAAGGATGGGTATGATGATGAGCATTGTTGGATTCTGCATCCAGAGTTGAGACCTAAGAAGTCTGAGGGCAAGAAGAAGAAGACAGCTGCAGCTATTCAGAAATATTTGGGGTCAGACTTAGGAGATGAAACAACTATAGCAGCCACAGGTATAAAAGGTAAGAATTCTGAATCATCTACTAGTAATTCTGTTCAATCTGTTATTGATGAAGAAAATGAGAGAAAAAGAAATGAGCATTTCCATATTCAACTTATTTGAAAAAATCAAAAGATTGATACTTTGTTTGATAGTGGCTCACAAGTAAATCTAATTTCTGAAGCAATTGTAAAGAAATTGCGATTAGCAACTACACCTCACAAGAAACCATACCCATTAGGATGGTTGAATGATAAAGCACAGCTACAAGTGACTAGACAGTGCAACCTCAAATTTTCTTTTGGGTCAACATTTGTAGATGAGGTTGAGTTAGACATAATTCCTTTGGATATATGTGGAATTGTTTTAGGAAGTCCTTACTTGTATGATAGAAAGGCTATTTTCTATAGAGATGAGAACAAGTATCTGCTTGTTAAAGACGAAATTGAATACATTGTAAGAGCTCATAAGTTTAAGAATAATTATACTTTCATAAACTTAAGGCGGATGAAAAGAATGATAAATTCATGAAAACAATTCTTACTGATGGTTGTAAAGGAAAAGAAACCTGATAAAACCAATGTATTTGAGGGTTGTAATGTTGAACAACAAGATGATATAGAAAAGGTTGTTTCAGAGTATGATGTCTTGTTTCAAGAACCTAAAGGTCTGCCACCCATAAAGGGAATAGTACATGATATTATTTTGTAGCAAGATGTTCCATTGCCTAACATTGGGATGTACAGGTTGTCTGCTTTAGAGAATGCTGAAATCAAGAAGCAGGTGTAGGAGTTTCTCTAGAAAGGGTTCATCAGACCTAGCACATCACCATGTGGGTCACCAATCATTTTGGTGAGAAAGAAAGATGGATCGTGGAGAACGTGTATTGATTACCGAGCACTGAATAAGATAACAATAAAAAATCGCTATCCCCTTCCTCGCATAGATGATCTTTTAGATCAATTGAAGGAAGCAGTTTATTTCACCAAGCTGGATTTGCAAAGTGGATATCATCAGGTCATGGTTGCAGAGCAATATGCATGGAATACTGCTTTCAAAACAAACCAAGGATTGTATGAATGGTTGATTATGCCTTTTGGCTTGACTAATGCTCCTGCTACTTTCATGAGATTAATGAATGATGTACTCAGACCTTTTCTTGATGATTTTGTTATTGTGTACCTAGATGACATTCTGATTTTTATTAAAAAGTGGGAAGAACATTTAAAGCATGTGAAGCAGATATTAGATGTTTTGAAAGGAGAAAAACTTTATGTTAAACTCTCAAAATGTGAATTTGGCAAAACATCTCTAAACTACTTGGGTCATATAGTATAGGGAGGTGAATTGAAAATAGATCCCTCTAAAGTGGCAGTCATTGTGAACTGGCCTAAACCTAAGTCTGCTATAGAAGTGAGAAGCCTCTTAGGAGCAGCACAATATTGGAGGAAGTTCATTTCTAACTTTTCGTCAATTGCATCTCCCTTACATGCTTTAACCGGATTGAATAAGGTGTTTTAGTGGGGAGGCAAACATCAGAAAGCCTTTGATACCTTGAAAGAAAATATTAGTACAAAACTTGTACTATCACTGCCACATCTACAAAGATCATTTGAGATCCAAACTAATGCCAATGACTATGCCATGGGAGCAGTGTTGACACTGCACAGTAAACCCATTTGTTATCATTTTAAGACTTTTAATCCTGCAGTAGTTAACTATCCTACATATGATAAAGAATTGTATGCATTAGCTTAGAGTGTGAAAAAGTGGAAACATTACTTAATGGGTAAAGTAATAGTAATACATACTAATCATAAACCGCTTCAATATCTACACTCCCAAACTAAGTTGCAGCAATCAAGACATTATGGATGGATGGGTTTTCTACAACAGTTTCATTTAGTCATCAGATATAAAAAGGGCATATATAACAAGGTTGCAGACATGTTATCTAGACCCATTATAAACGCATCTACCATACTTAAGCATAATTATTAGCCACATGAATGCTACATTGAACAATATGCTTAGGATATGGATATTAAAGATGTATATGAAACTTTGAGTAAAGGCAAAAGAGTAGACGAATTGGACTATCATATAAAGGACCGACTCTTATATCATTGTGGGAAACTTTGCGTTCCACAAAATGAGAGGATAAAGATAATTAGGGAAGCACACACTTCTTCGGTATTAGGTCACTTTGGGGTAAGTAAAACAATTGCATAGCTGCAAAGGTTTTGCTATTGGCCGAAAATGAATGAGATAGTTTCTAGAAATGTAAGAGGGTGTGCTGTGTGTGCTAAAAGCAAGCCCAGCAATAGAAAACTAGGCTTGTACACTCCATTGAAAGTTCCTTCTCACGCTTGGGAAAGTGTTCCCATGGATTTTGTTGGAGGATTGCCTAAATCTAGGAAAGTTCATGATTATCTGTATGTTATTGTGGATAGGTTCAGAAAAATGTGTATTTTGATACCTTGTAATAAACATATTACAGTTGAACAGACTGCAAAATTATTCTTTGAACATGTATGGGTTCATTTTTGGATTACCCACTTCCATTGTATCTGATCGAGACACCTGATTTGTGGGGATGTTTTGGTCGAGTCTGTGGGAACTGATGGACACGAAATTGAAGAAAAGCACAACTTTTCATCCACAAACAAATGGCCAGACAGAAGTAGTAAATAGGAAAGTGATCGAGTTACTAAGAAGTTATTACAACAAACATCCTAAGCTTTGGGATGAACACTTGTGTTATGTTCAGCATGATTACAATAGAGCAAAACACTCTTTTAAACATAGATCTCATTTTCAAACCTGTTTTGGTTTCACACCAAGGTCTCCTTTGGATTTTGTCTTCGGTAAAGGTATCATGGTTGATGGACAGAGTGATGTGGACAGGGAAACTAGGTTCATTGAGTATATCTAGGATATTCATCAAGCAGTACAGTAACAACTCGAAAAGAGCCAAGCCAAGTACAAGGCTAGGCATGATAAGCATCGGATGGAGCATAGTTTTCAAGTTGGAGACCAAGTCTGGCTATATATCAGTAAGGACAAGATGCAAGGTGAACATAAAAAGCTAAAGCCTATCAAGTATGGAACCTCTAAGATACTTGATAGAATTGGTGAAAATGCTTTCCACCTTGATATACCATCTTACATGCACATCTACTCAGTCGTAAATGCAGATTGCTTGAGATTGTTTGAACCTTCAATGGTTGAGGACCCTGGAGAGCAAAGTCAATTGCCTTCTATTGATGACCTGCTACCTGAATATCTTAATGAGTTGTAGGAAGACATAGTGTTGGACAGGAAGGTGAGGACAACGTGCAGGGGAGACATTGGGTACCTCAGGATTGGGCTCAAAGGTTCAAAGTCGAGTAGTGTGAAGTGGATTGAGATTGGACAAGTGAGAAAACAATACCCTCACTTAGTCGATGCTTGAAAACCAGCTTTTGGTGGTCCAAAAGCTTTTTTAATGGGAAGGTCGTGATCTGAATTGGATCCATAAAGAACTGTCAAAGAACCATGACTGTATCAGGTCGGCACAAACTTCAAATTGTTTTAATAATCAGTATTAGAAGGGCAATTACTTAGCCTTTACTTTAAAATTTTTACATTTCACACATAGATTAATTAAGGGGAAAAGTAAGTGGCCATAATCCACACATTTTTTCAATCTGTTTTGCTATTTTACCCAAGTCACATAGCTTAATTAGCAAAGGAGTAAGTGGCCCATAATTCACTCATATTTTTTACTAACCAAAGCATCTTTACTTCATTAGCATTGGGACTAGGAACTGGTGTTATTAAAGAAAGGAGTAGCCCCTGCTTCCCTTGTGTCCTTTAGACGATCCTGGGCTTGCATCTGAAATCTTTCTCAAAGCACTCAGTTTTTCATCTCCCTTTTTAGGCTCACATAGTGTAATAGGAAGGAAGTAAGTGGCCCATCAACCACACATTTTTTTATTTGCAGGTAAGGAACAAACATAATTTACTGTAAGTAGACAAATTTGAAAAGGATCATCGAATATCCACATGACTACAAACTTTGTATGTTCACTATGTCACTTACACACACATTTCACTACACACACTAAGCTACTCTAAACTTTGAACAAAAGGAATCAAGTGTTAAAACCTTTTGTACTTAGTTTGTTTAAGCTTAATTTTTCACACCATAAGTGAAGGAAGACACATAAAAGCAATCATAACTTGAACAAACTAAATTTCCCCACATGGGACACAAAATAATTTATAGTTTAGGTTAGGACTATTGGGGGCAGGCATCCAATAAGCCGCCATGGTCATGTTACATTTTGAAACATAGAAGTTGTCTTTTAGGGTGCTTCAAATCCTTCAATCAGTCCACGGAAAACACAACCCAGGCAGCACAGTGACCCGATTCAGAGGGGGTTCGGCTTAGGCTCAGTGCGTGCGGTACTATATGGGGCTACCCAACCTGTATAGTGCTCGGTACTGATAACCGATTACCAAGAAGATAAAGACTCGACTGCCTCCGTGAGACGAAGGTATCCTACTGGCCAAATTTTAGGGAATCTTTCCCTATAGGTGGAGGTGTGGGAAGCACTAAAGCCTCATTCAATACCTTGGTGGATTCTTTTCGTTGCTGGAAGCGTCACCAGTTCTTTCAGGATGTAGCCCTAGTATTCGTCATTTTTTGGCTGCTGGAAGCGTCACGAGTTCTTTCGGAACGTAGCCCCAGTACCCCTCATTTTTTGGCTGCTGGAAGCGTCACGAGTTCTTTCAGGACGTAGCCCCAGTACCCATCACAAAATATATCTCTGCAAGGCCCAGTTACTTATAGAGTGGAAAGGACAAATAGGTCGTCATAGGACCTTTTATCATACGCAAAACAAACTAAAATATTTTCCTTGTTTGATTGATCACATAGCTTAACTTAAAGGGAAAGTAACACTTTATTTTTCATTTTGCTTTATGTATGTAATTTGTTTTTATACACATTCCTCTCCTCACCACAAAAGTGACACACATTCCATTTTAGGAATACATAAATACTTTACTTTTTCATATTAAGAATAACAAGACAATGCTACACAAAACATTCCAATTCTTGTTTCACCTAAATATACATTAAAATAAATTCTACAAATAAAAATTGAAATGAAACATTTTTTTAACTGATTTAAAATGAATTATTGGATAACTTGTTATTTATTTTGATATTTTTTGGGTAGAAAAATTGGAGGAATTATCTTTTGTGACATATTTTATGATATGTCTTAATTTTGAGATTTAGAATTTAAAGCCCTCTAAAGTTATTTTGGGATATGAAATGAGTGAAACCTTTGTGAGCATAGCTCTCTGCCTCTTGATGTCGTTTTACACACCAATTCTAGCTTCCAAACAATGTGAAAATAACCTTAATCAAATTTCATATGCAGAAGCTATGCCTCCCACAAGTTCAGCTAACTTGTTCATACAGTGGTACCAAGTGGACGCTGCATCAACACCATTACTTAGATATGTGGATTTAGTCATGTGTGGACATTCAAGAAGATCCTAAAAGGTCCAAAACCGTAACACTAATAGTGGCTTGAAAAATGTGAAAACCCTAAACCTTAAATACTTTCCAAGCTATGTTAAATACTACGTCACTAGGAAGAGAAGGGGTTCCATCTTTTTAGGATTGTATTAAAACATAGTTGAGCACAACATCTAGGAGTGGGATTTGAGATCAAAACAAAGGGGAAAGATAATTTGCAACAACCATATAGACAAAGATCTACTGCTCAGAACCTTGGTACACCTGCTGGAATTGTGGTTGTTGGTATTGCACTAGCCACGGTTGTGAAGCCATGTTCTGTTGTGCCATGCTAACCGTTGGACCAAGGTGTGGGGTAATTATACCCGTTTGGACCTGTGTCGCCCCACCAGTTGGGGATTGTGGTTGTGACCCATGGTCAAGGGGCTGTTGCATTACAACCTGAGAAATCTGAGGTTGACATGCAACAGGCATCGCTTGAACTTGTGACACTGTTACAATAACTGGTGTGGTTGGGATGTTCGTCATAGGTACACACTGTTACATAGAATATACAACCCTTGGTTGTTGAGGTAGCATAGGTACCCAACCACTTGATGTAATTCGAGTATAACCTGAATACTGTTGCGAACTCCCGTATGGGTACCCTCCCGGAGGGGGTAATGAAAAGGCATACTGCCCCCCATACGGTAGAAATCCGGAACTCAAGGGGATTGATTGTCCTTGGGGACTGGATCGCCCAAATTGACCTCCAAATGGATCAATTTGGCGAGTCTCAACATAAGAGTTGCTGGATATTACTCCGGATGAACAAACTGGAACAGACCACACTGTCGAAATAGTCCCTTGGTGGACTCCTTCTAGCGGTTGTGAGCTAGTCGGGACAGATGGTATGCCGGCAAACATTGTTGGAGTGACGGCAGGGGCTTCTGCTGTCGCTGTGTCGTTTGACACAGTCCTAGATGATGACGGTTGTTCAGACATTTTAAGCCTATCCAATAGATTGCCTAGCGATTCTACAGGAACCTCCACTTGTGGTGGATTAACTTCTAATGAAGGAAATAGAGTGACCCCGACTCCAAAATGGGTTGGAGTACTTGCTTTCAAATCCTCTGCAATTTCCTCTATCGTGATCAAACCCGGTGGAAGAGGAAGACTGTCAGGTCTGTAAAATATTTCTGGTGCCGAAGAAGGGGTTGTTTCGACAGCGACAGTTGTTTGAGGAACAAAACTCTCTGGACCGGTTAAAGATTGAACTAGCTCAGTAGCAGACGTATTTGCCCCCAGACTAGGATCAGTGTTACTGTCCCTCTGTGGCTGTTGAACTTCTTCTATAGAGGCAGGGTTTCCAGAAATGTTTGGAGTAACCGGAATCTCAGATATAGTTGGAACACTGGTTATAACTTTTATAGGAGATTTTGAACCGGTTAAACGAGTTCGCTTTGTCCGTACTGTTTTCGATTCTAGAGACAAAGACGGTTGACTCCTAAGCCTCCGCGAACGACGGGTTTTCAATTGAATTTCTTCCACGATTGCGGATTACTCGATCAACCAAAATATTAAAAGGGGAAATTTGTGTTTCCGAACTGAATGAATTTTATTAGACGCTTTAGACACAACTTTCTTTTTCACTTTTAAAGAGTCGAGAACAAGCTAAAGATGACTCTAGTCTCCTTCGATGTTTTAACGAGCCCGAAGTGACAAATGCTCGGATGGACTTTTTCTGTTATAGAGTCTGAAAGAGGCCAAAAGAAACTACTCTGGAGATCTAGGCAGAGAGTGTGCCAAACTTTTCGCAAAACCACAGAATACGTTTTACGGTACGGGTGGTCGATCTTCGTGAATGTTGTGTTCACTGCATTGCGATCAGTAGGGCGGTCGACACGGCTTCCTACGGATAAAATATATATGCCTATAGGGGTCTCGCAATATATACGCGACGGTACGTGGGAGCACAATCCGTATTAGCGCCACCGACTCTTAGGAGGAATCACCCACCTTCTTCGAGATCGACAGTCACTATGTTTAACGACGCCAGAACACATCTCTAGCCTAGACCTCTATGTTGTGCGTTATGTTACAAAGCGTTGTTAGGTTCATTCAGTTTATTTTAGGTTGATCTTTTTAAAGTTTTCCTTTCAAGGTCCACCACGAGATGTATGATACAAATTCCTAAATGCAGTCTAAGATGATAAGCAAGCTTTACAATCTCTCAACTTTGAAAATCCTAGCTACTAAGGGAAAAGAGAGCGACTATCTTTTCTCAAAGAGCAATCAGCACACTCTAATGCACTTTCCCTAAATCCAACATGCAAACTTATCAAATGAAAAATGCACAATGTAGGTGTTTTTTTTCAACTTTCTTAGTATAAATGCCTACAAAGAAAGCTTTTTGCACAACTTTAAATTTTGCTTTTACAATGATCAAAATAAACAAGTTTTCTTTCTTCGAAATCAACAAGGGTAGAAGAGATTACAATCACTTTGCGATTTTTGAAATAAAGACTTGTTTTGACACTTTGAAAGAGACAAATTCAAACCAATAAGCACAAGTAAAACTATAATCAATCTGAACAAACAGCCAATGAACTCTCTTCTAAGATCACTCTCAATCGGATCTGAATCAGAGGCTACAGAAAGACTACTTTACTCATGCAAAGGAAGACTGTAAATGACGCCACAAAAACATAAAAACATTCACAATCTTTTTGTACAAAAATGGGGCGGAATTCAGGCAAAGAAAAGGGTTATCAGGCTAGTACCTATGCTGGTTAAAGGCTGCAAAAACAGAGATCAAAACAGGGCAACAAAGGACAAAGAACCCCAGCTGCACAAGGCCACACTAGTTCATCGCAGGTCCAACACTGTCAGTTTGACATTCAGCGCAGGTAACCCCTTCGAGACCTACGTTGAAATGCAGACTGCCTTCACAGTGCCTGCGCTGAAGAGAGAAACTCTCGTTTCTCTTGGTTTCTGGGTCACAAAATGCTCAAAAATCAACTGTTTCAGGACAAATCAGAAACACAAGCAAGGTATAAACAGAGGGATGATTTGATAGGGTACTAAAGACTATCACAAGGATCAATCAAATCGTTTGTGGATCTAGTTTAGATCATAGACAAGTCCAACATACTGGATCAAAGCAGCAACTTTCTACTTTGCATCCGGGAAAGATGTAGTTCAAAGTTGCTGTCAAGTCTATGACGTAAACAAATGACGGAAACACAAATGAAATGAATAAACAAGTTCTCTCCCCAGTGGAGTCGCCAATTTGTTGTGGGGAAAAATGCCTATTTAGGACGATCCTATCCACCTAAGGTGTGACAACGCCTTAGCAACAAACGAATACAGCTATTATGATTCCTTCCTTTATGGAATGTGAAAGAGGGGAGATTGACAGACTTACCGTTGTCTTCCGGTTGTCCCTTGATCTAGATCCTCTTCTCTTTGTGTGTCCACAGCTACTTGCCTCCTCGCTTGATAAAGAGAACAACTACTTGAATCCCACGAGATCACAAGAGAACAACTACTTGTGACAAGAGAACAACTACTTGCAACAAGAGAAGAACACAACACAAAGGCAAATATACATATTCATAAATGATTCAGGATTAGAAGTAAATCAAATATACTAATGCAATCACACAAAATACACCAGCATATAGGAAAGAATCAAGATAGCTTTATTGAAAGTAACAGGGTTCAGGAAGAGATACAACCCATAGGGCTCCAACCCAGCATCTCCTTCCCACCAGAATGGAATTCCTTCTTCAGCTCCTTTCAAAGCATAACACACCCAATGTTTCTAGCCACAAACCAACAGCAATTCTTTGCAAATACCAAATTCCAGCCTCCTGGATCTCATGGAGGAGAGATCCATATATAGATGTTTTGGAGAGAGGATGAGTCAGCTTGAGATCTGACTAGTGTCCTCTCCCACTTCAGTTCTTGAGTCCACTTGGAGGTTCTTGCTTCCACTTGGAGTTTTGGAACCTCTTACTCATCACCAGTCGAATTCCCTGATCCAAGTGTCATTTTGGAAGCTTCTTGGGCATTGACACCTTGAGGAATGACTCTGCCACTTGTCCAAACTCGCTCAGTGCAGGTAGCCTTCTTTGTAGTTGACATTCAACGTAGGTAGACAGTGGAGCAGTTGACATTCAGCGCAGATGCTCAGTGGAGCAGTTGACATGATCCAAAATTGCCATGTTTTTGAGTGTTTTCAGGTGGAGAACTTTTGTGAATTGCTGTGGTTTGCTGGCCTTGTTCCTCTAGGGGTAGGAACAACATGTTTAGGGACTTTGGATGCCTTGATTATTGACATTTCATGCTCAGTGATGCAAGGCACAAAAATTTCTATAACACCAACAAAGCATAGATCACCCAATACTCTGATGTTTGTCTCAAAACCAACAACAATTCCTTACAATGTGCAAAATTCCAGCCTCTGGATCTTTGGGATGAGGGATCCATATAGAGATATGTGTAAGGAGGATGAGTCAGCCTGTGATTTGATTAGTGTCTTCTCTCTGTCAGTTCTTGCTTCCACTTGGAGACTGAAGGCCTCTTACTCATCCTTGGTTGAATTCAGTGAGGCAAGTGTCACAGGAGAAGATTCTGGAAGCTTCCATTCTCTATCCACCTCACGGAATGACACTGCCATTTGTCATTTCTCGCCCAACGCACCCTCATAGTGCATTTAGGTGCGTTGCAACGCACCTAGCCAGTGTATTTAGGTGCAATGCAACGCACCTAGCCAGTGGAGCAGCTGAAATGATCGTGTTTTGAGTTATTCTGAGAAGTTTCTGGTGGAGAACTTCTGGGAGAAGCTGTAATTTGTTGACCTTGTTCCTTTAGGGGTTAGAACAACACTTTTAGGGACTTAGGAGCCCTTGTTTTATGGACATTTCATGCTTGGAGTTGTAAGGCACAAAAATGTCTATAACACCATGTTACAAGGAATTACTATAGTTAAAGAAGCATAGGCTTACAAACAAATTTTGAAGGACATTGCGAAGGCTACAGGTATGGATGTTAACCTTACCAAATCAAAAGTCCTTTTCTTTAACACTCATACCACCATCCAGAGAAATATCTCCAGAATTTTAGAATTTCAAAGAGAATCCCTTCCTTCTAAGTATTTGGGAGTTCCTCTTACATCTAAACCCCAACACAGGAGCATTTGGGATCCACTAGTAACTAAAATGCAAGAAAAGGCCAGGAAATGGACAAACATATCTCTAAATTTCGCTGGTAGACTAGTGCTTACTAAAGAAGTTCTCCAAGCTATCCCAATCTTTATGCTATCAGTCCTCCTAGCTCCATTAGGAGTCTTACAGCATTTTCAGAATATTGAATGAGATTTTCTATGGGGCAAAGAGGAAACAAGAAAAAATGGGCTTTGGTCTCATGGGAAAAGATCTGCAAACCCAAAAACCAAGGAGGCCTGGGTTTGGACAATCTAGAGATTCTCAATAAGGCTCTAGGAGAAAAACTTTGATGGAGGTGGGTAAAGGATCCTAAAGCTCAATGGGCAAGCATCTGGAAGGAAAAATATGCCAATGCCTAGCCGGCTTCTGATGTAATATGTATGACAGGAATAGTGAAAGGCTCCCCCATATGGAACAAGGCTTGGGAGAACAGAGAAGTGGTTCAAAAAAATAGTTTCTGGGAAATCAGAGAGGGAGATCCGGCATTTTTCTGGGAGGAAAAATGGCAACAAGAACCTAATCTTATAAGGGAAGAATTTTTAGGCCTCAAGCAAGAGGCTTACTATCAAGGTTTAGTTAAGGTGAAATACTTTTGGGAAAATCCACATAATGCAAGAAAGTGGAGAATTTGGAAAAAATAGAGAGCAGAGAGGATAGGACCCTCAACAGTAAAGTTGAGTCCCTTAAGAGAATGTTGTATGAAATAATAATTCTAGTAACAAAAGGGTAGGATCAATTGAGATGGGGCAACAACAAAGAGGGAAACTTCAATATCAAGCAAGCTAAAGGTTTTCTCCTTGATCTGGAACCACAAGCTCCAAATAACACTTGGCAGAATCTTTGGAAGCACAAAGGTTGGATGAAATCAAAATCTTCATGTGGTTAGTTAACCACCGGAAAATCTTAACCTGGGACAACCTCAAAAAAAGGGGCATGCTAGGTCCCTCCAGATGCCATCTTCGTGAAACCCAAGAGGAGACCATCGAGCATCTTCTCAACAGCTACATTTTCATAGACAGGATTTGGGATTTCTTTACCAACATCTTCAAACAGTCTGATAGAGACAAATAATGTATTGGTAACACCCTAAACAATTGGAGGAATAAGCTTTCTGATAATGAAGTTCTCAATTCTGCCTGGGATATCTTGCTGGGTTTCATTATATGGAATGTGTGGAAAGAAAGGAACAAAAGAATATTCAAAGAGGTAAAGAAGGACTCTCTTAGCCTGGTGAAGCTGAAGGTAAAACAACTTAAGGAGACAGTTGGCACCACTGTTAGGAATCTCCCCGAAAATCCTCCCTCAGTTGAAGATTTGAGAATCCTTTAGATGTTAGACATGCAGGGGCTTATTCGTCAAGACCTAGGCAGGAAACTAAGCATGAGAGGGGCGATAGAGGAATTATGGCATCCTCCACCTAAAGTTTTTTTAAAGTACAATATAGATGGAGCTTCCAAAGGCAACCCGAGGGAGGATGGAATTGGGGGAGTTCTAAGGGATGAATCAGGTAGAATAATTACCCTCTTCCATGGATACCTAGGAAAAGCCACCAATAACATGGCAGAACTAATTGCTTTGGAACAATGCTTAGAATTTTTGAAACATAACAATTGCCAAAATGTCATAATAGAGGTGGATTCAGAGTTAGTCGTCAATGCAGCTAGAAGAATTAGTAATGGATCAGGGCTGGAAAAGGTCACGAAACACTGGAGGTTAACTCGGTTTCTTCAGAGAATTCAAGTTCATCTACAGAAGCTTCATACCCTAATATTTATACATGTGAGAAGGGCCAACAAGTTGGCAGACATTCTTGCCAACCAAGGAGTCGGCTGCAAGAACAACGTAATCTTATGGAGGTGGAACACAATGGCGCAAAGCAACCTGAAAAAACTCTTTCACAACCAGGCAGAGGAATATATTGAAGTGTATAGAAGCAAAATGAGAGAAACCAACCAGTAATGAACAGAGGTCAGAGGGTTGCTCAAGGTTGGACAAAAAGGTTTAGGAGGGAAGATATGCCAAGGTTAGCGATTAAGTTGACAACGTGTATGAATATCCTCCATGTTGGGCGTCAAAGTTGCCCTGAACGTAGAAAGCAACATCTCATACTGCATCATCACCTCAAGTGTTTGCCTGTCGGCTGGTTCAGAGTCATCCCTCGCTGGCTCTTCGGTGGATGTTTCCTTTTTCTTTTGGTTCCAGAAGATTGGGCGCATTGTCTGGTGCTCTCACCGGTCACACCACCTGAAGTTTCCTATCTGGAAGTTGCTTACCAACGTGGCAGTGGTATTCTGGTGATCAAAAGACCCAAAGGTGGATTCTGGTTTTCCCGTTTTGGAAGCGAACAATTTCAAAGGTTGATACATGGTGATGGGGTCAGTTGGAATACAACCCTCATTGTACACTATTGTCCGAGGATGTATAGGCTAGTTAAGTGTTGAACTTCTTTCCATTTTGAAGTTAACCGCTGCCATCGGATTGGGTTAGCAAAATCAATGGTGAAGATTTTTGTGACAGGTTGTCCGTAGGCTGCGTTTCGTCATACATTTTGGGCACATACTCATCCTCTTGTACGGGGTGTGTTTCTCTCGCGGTGGTTGTGATTAAAGCAGTTGGTTGGGTTTCTGATGGGAGTAGTCAGTCTTTATTATTATTTGTGGGCCACAAATAGTTCTTTGTGGAAAGCGCCATTCCTTTTCCATCCATAGTTACTCGAGTGGGGTGCTAAGTGGCGTTTTTTTCTTTTCTGATTGGTTCTTCGGCTCTCTTTTGAGAGTTTTGAGGTTTTGTCATTGGGATCGGGGCTAGTTCCTCACGCCCGTTAAAAGTTTTTGTAGGCTTTCTCCTTGGTCCACAAATCATCAAGGATTGTTGTATTCTATGTATTTTAATTACTGATTAATGAAATAGAAGGTCTGACTCTTCCTTTTACAAAAAAAAGATCTACTAACTGTACAAAAGTGCAATTTCAGTAGCAGATATTAAACACAGATTTGAATAAACCTTGTTGCATTCATTCATCAAAACCTCCTCTAAGGGTGCAGAAGTGCATGTTCTGAGGAAACGTTTTTGACAAATTTCAAGACCCTTCTCTAAATGTATGAGAGGGGTTGAAATACTATTATCTAAATCCTAAAATAGTCTATTACAAAAATATAGGAGGCAGTTTAAATGACCGTCCTCATCTAAGGTAAAACTAAAACTAAAACTAAAACCAAAACTGAATCTAAAAAATACTATCTATGTATCTATTCTCTATGGTCGCAAGCATTCAGCATTGGCTTGAGGAGAGTTGGTTGGCCGACCTTCGACTTTAGTTGTCCTACAAAAACAAAATCGGCAAGCGTTGGTGTTATCTTCTCGACAGAGTTAGTGAGGCACTTGAGAGTCATGCATTGACTGTGTGGTTTAACCAAGTATTGCCAGTAAGAATCCTAATTCAACTTGGTTAACCTATTGATGGATTTTTATATTTCTTCAACCTTTTTCCTCCAGATACTCTATAAATTCTGTGCGTTTGGAAGAAATTTACATACCATTTAAATATATCCCTGACAAATACCACTGTTTTTAGAACTCAAGTTTTGTTTTTAGCCTTTAGCACTTTTTCCTACAATTTTTTGGACTTTCTGATGAATGAGCATTCAGAGGCTTTCCTTCTCAAGGGTTTTTCCCAGCGATTAGCGCTAAGCGCTAATCACGCATCGAAAACTGCCTCTGTTTCTTAATCTAGGCTTCCCTGGTGCCAGTTTTCACCTCTTGTGCATTATGTTAGATGACTTTGAAAATTAGAATTTCTCCTTCTTTTCCCATTATACTTTGAACATTGCTACATATATCTTTCTGTTTTCTACTCCTG
Source organism: Pinus tabuliformis (assembly GCA_031772625.1). Taxonomy (NCBI): domain Eukaryota; kingdom Viridiplantae; phylum Streptophyta; class Pinopsida; order Pinales; family Pinaceae; genus Pinus; species Pinus tabuliformis. Next base: position 1,010,198,362 of record CM062817.1, read on the forward strand.
CAATTTATGAAATCAGGAAAGAGTAATGATATGAATAAGGTGACGGGAAAGCTTTAAATGTTGAAATCATATAAAATATATCACCCTACGTGAACTGACTTCTTGATCAGATCGAAACCTTATGTCATTAATGATCATCAACTAACCTATTAAATTAACATTAATGCGCATGACTTGACATCAGATTACGAAAAACCTTTTTTAGAACGACATGCCCTACAAATCTGCGATAATGTGATTTTGCGATTTGCTTTGCAACATCGCAGATCGAAATATCGCAGATCGTTATGTTTCGACAATCATTCATTACCATGTGTTTCTGTGAAATGCGATTTGCAATACCTGTTATCGCATATCGCCAGCTTTGAATCATTTCACCTTAAGTGATTTTTGAAGCATATTAAAACCGTGATGCGATGGGTTCTTTCGTTGTGCGATCTCGCATAGTGATTTTGCATTTGTAGGGGTTTACTTATATGATGTCGTTATTTCCTTTTTGCGATGCGATGATTTTGTTATTAAGAGAAAGATTTTATTAGAACCTATCATAAAACTTAAGCTTTTTTTGGATTTTACGGGTATTCTCCTAAGTTTATGATAATAAAATTTATTCAAAAAGGAAATAAAAGTTCTAATTTTTGTTATTTTCTAGATGAAGAGCCCCCACCCATTTAGTATGTTGGCATTATGATTCAAGTGTTGTCCTTGATGGCAACTCACTCAGAGGATGGTACAGGTGCTCAGAGGTTGGTACAGGTGATGGCAACTCAATCAGAAGACAGATCTTAGTACAGCATGCCAAGGAAGTTCATATACGCATGTTCGTTAAGCCCAAGTCGCGTGTACACGCTAGTTGGATTCAGAAAAAGCGCGTGTATGTGGAAAAGTATCTTTGGTCCATGGTGGTTAGTCCTTGGAAGTTGTGCCTATGATTTCGGACCATTGTATCTCGACGGGCGTGTCGATCCCTAGTTTTGAAGTTGATGGTATTGTGTTACTATGGTTTTGGCTCTTGGTATTGAGCTAGGCCTAAGACTATATAAGGAGAAGAAGATCATTAGGCAATATCATCTTTTCGACAAGGCTTGAATATCTAAGAGAGAAAGAGATCTGATATGCAGGTTCTGGGTTGCTTGATCTAAGCCAAGGAGAGATCACATCGGTTGATGGAAGACTAGATCTAAGGATAGATCGGGATCTAATGGTTTGAAATGCACTATCATGATATGGTTGATTATACGTATTTCTAGATCTGCATATTGTCGCAATGTTACGTTCTGGGTCTAACTAATGTCTGGTATAGCTGCAAATTGAGAAAGTTTATTTTTAGATCTGTACGCAGGTTGGCTTCGGTAAAAGCGCGTGTATACGCAGGTTTTGCTCATTGAAGTAGCGTATATCTTTTGAAGCTTGATTTTGGGTTTACAGTGGGGTCTGACTATTATTGCAGAGTTCTGTAGTCTGCTCTGTGTTCTGGTAACTGGTGATTGACAGGGTTCAGTGGTTCAGTGATTCAAAGTTTGGTTGTTTTATGCTTCAATGATCTATTGTGGAAATTGAATGAATAGTGGTCTTCAGATTGTAATGTTGTGCTTCAGGAATATCCAAGTCTGAAAATGTATGAAAAGTGATACCTGAAAGAAGAAAGATTGAAGGTCAGCACCTACGTACTAGTATCTTGGCTAGTACAAGAGCAAAGGGGGTTGGAGCTCCCTTCCAAGGAAGTTTGGAGAACAAGAGAAGGTTGTAGCCTTCTGCAGGTTGTAGCCTGCGTACTGGTATAAGGCTGCACCAGTACAAAAGATTGTAAACTGAAGTTTCATATTAAAGAAAGATAGAGACAACTTGCAGCAGGTGGTTTTCACCCACATTGGGTTTCCACCTTATATCTTGGTGTTCATGTGTGTGGCTTTTTATCTGTTCTGTTATACTGCACATGTTTACTGTTAATGTGGTGAATAATGTCCTGATGCACTTAACTGAAGAATAAGCTAACTAAATTATGAGTTTTCTTCTTATACGCTGTTTTACTTCGTCACAGTAGCGTGTACACGCTGGTTCACTTAACTGAAGTAGCGTATATGTTTCTGAGCATTTAAAAAGTTTGATTAATCTGATAATACTGATTCACCCCCCCTCTCAGTATTATTTCCAACAATTGGTATCGGAGCAGGTCCTTCAGAGAAGCTTGATCGCTTGAAGGTAGATCATTCATCATGAGCAACTACGAGAAAGAAGCATCAATCAGGCCACCGGTTTTTGATGGAACAAATTTCAATTATTGGAAGGTAAGAGTTACTGCATATCTTCAATCTCTTGGTACAGAAGTTTGGGACATTGTAGAAACAGGCTATGCTTTTCCTTCAGCCACTCCTACAGATCCAGCTGAGAAAAAGGCATATGAAACAAATGCAAAAGCAGTCAGTACTCTATTAGGAAGTATATCTCAAACAGAATTCATGAAGGTCATGCACTTCAAATCAGCAAAAGAGATATGGGACAAAATGATCACTAGCTATGAAGGAGATGAACAGGTAAAGCAAGCTAAACTTCAAACTCTCAGGATTCAATATGAGACCCTCAAGATGTATAATGATGAAAGTGTGGCTAATTATTTTCTTCGGGTAGATGAGATTGTTAATTGTATGAAAAATTTGGGTGAAGAAATAAAAGAGACTATAGTAGTTCAAAAGATTCTAAGATCATTATCCCCCAAGTTTGAATCTAAAGTATCTGCAATAGAAGAAAAGGAAAATCTCAAAGTTCTCACTATGTCTCAGCTACATGGAATTCTAACTGCTTATGAAATGAGAAAGGGAGGTCCATCAGACAGAAGGGAAGCTGCTTTTAAGGCATCAAGAAAAGAAGATTACTATGAAGCAAGCCATGTTCCAGAAGAAGAGGAAGAAGAATCAAATTTTGTCAGAAATCTTCAAAGGGGTGCTGGAAGGTTCAGAGGTAAGCTACCTTTCAAATGCTTTGCTTGTGGAAGAGTAGGTCATTATGCTGCAAAATGTCCTTATAAGGATAAAGGAAAAGAACCTGCTAGATGGAACAAGAAACAAAGTGCAAATAAGAAAAGCTACTACACCCATGAAGATAGTGATGGCTTATCAAACAGTGATGAAGATGAACAAGGTAATAAATATAAGCTGTTAATGGCATTTGAAGATGATGATTTTGAGGATGCTGTAGATGTGGATAATCTCTATAATGAAATTACTAGACTCAAGAGATGCATAGAAGAAAAGAGTGTGATCATTGATACTTTGCAATTTCAAATTGATGAAAAGGAAAAACATCCTGAAAAACTAGAAGGTGAAATTGTTGGTCTCAGAAAAGAAATTGAGAAAACAAAAGCTATTAATCTTAAGTTTGTCAAAGGATCTGAAACTTTGGATGAGATTATCAATGTGCAGCGGTATCCTCTAAACAAGACAGGTTTGGGCTATAATGGAGAAACCTCTCAAGCATCCACCTCAAAAAGTTATCTTGATGCAGCAAGAAGAAATGAGCAGAAGAACAATGAAGATAATCAGGTAAAGCAGGGACGAATTACAAACAGAAATTATCAGGGACAAACCTTCTTAAGGGTGAACAAAAGCTACAACCAACCACAGGTAAAATCTTCTCAGTTTGGCACAAGAATAGATGAAAATAGAAATTACAATCAGTTGGCTGGTAGATTCAATAACCGCAGAAGCTTCTTCAATGGACAATGCTTTTCTTGCCATAACTTTGGTCACAAAGCAGCTCAATGTGTTGCATATAAAACAATCATGACTAGGGAAGCTCAAAAACAAAGAAGTATGACAGGGATTACAAAGAGGACCTATAACAACTTTTCGGTTCTTGAAAATGAAGTTGAATGTTCTATTTGCAATAATTTTGGTCATAAAGAATTTGAATGCAGGAGCAGGTTTCAGGAGAAAAAGGAACAAGCCACGAGCACCAAAAAATGGAGAATAAAGGAACCTCAGACAGAAAGATGTGGGATAGCTTTTTATGCAGAAGGACAGGAAAATCTATGGTACATTGACAGTGGATGTTCGAAACATATGACAGGTGATAAAGAAAAACTTGAATCTTATTCTACCTTAGAAAAGGGAAAGAAAGTTTCTTTTGGAAATGATACTCCTGCAACTATAAAAGGAAAAGGTATTGCTCCTTTGAAAGAAAAGGTCAAGGCTGGAAATGTTTTGTATGTTGATGGATTGAAGCATAATCTACTAAGTGTCAGCCAGATGTGTGATCAAAAAACCGAGGTTATTTTCAGATCGAATGGATGTCTTGTTCGTGATCTTGATACAGGTAAAACAGTTCTCAAAGGCAAAAGAACTCCAAATAATCTGTACATATTTGAAGAAGGACAACAACAATGCTATCTTAGCAAGGATGAAGAGCACTGGTTATGGCATCGAAGGTTGGGACATCTAAGCTTCTCACAAATAAGAAAAGCATGCAAATATCAGGCAGTTCGCGATCTTCCAGATATCAAAATTCCAGACAACACCATATGCAAATCTTGTCAGTTTGGAAAGCAAACCAGAACTAACTTTCCAGAGAAGGAAGGATCAGCTAGCTTGCCTCTTGAGCTAGTCCATACAGATGTATGTGGTCCATTTAGGAAAAGGACACCTCGAGGAGAAGAATATCTGATATTATTCATTGATGATTTCTCAAGGTTTGTTTGGTTAGGGCTTATGAAGCACAAAGATGAAGCATTCGAAAAATTCAAATCCTTCAAAGCATTGGCTGAAAATGAATCAGGACACAAAATTAAGTGCCTCAGATCTGACAGAGGTGGGGAGTTCACATCAAATGAATTTTTCGATTTCTGCGATGAACATGGGATAAGAAGAGAATTCTCTACAGCTAGAACTCCTCAGCAAAATGGGGTTGTGGAAAGAATGAACAGAACTATCCAACAAATGGCTCGTGCTATGCTCGATGAATCAGGTACTCCTGCAACCTTCTGGGGTGAAGCTGCACATGCTGCTGTTATCATTCTTAACAAAACAAATGTCCGAGTAAACAGCACTCAAACACCTCATGAGCTTTGGAGTGGTAAAACTCCTTCCGTGAAGCATTTCAAAATCTTTGGGAGCAAATGTTATATTAAGAATACTGATGAGCAACTTGGCAAACTTGAACCTAGAGCAGATGAGGGCATTCTTCTTGGTTATTCTCCACATAGCAAAGCATACAAGTGCTACAATAAAAGACTTGGCAGAATTGTTGACAGTATTGATATAGTGGTTGATGAGAAGGGATATATTCCTAGGCAAGTTCATCATGAAGACATTGAAGAAGATGAAGGTTACTCTCAAAGGCAAAATGATGAAGAAGAAGAACCTCAAGAAGAAGAAGAATCTCAAGAAGAACCAGAGGAGCAGACAAGAATAGAAGAGAAGACTCCATCCAGATATGTCCAAAAGAATCATCCAGAAACTCAGATTGTGGGGCAGAAAGAAGCAGGAGTACAAACAAGAAGGACACTTGCAGAAGCTTCAAGCTACTTGGCACTACTCTCCTCCATTGAACCACAAAATGTGAAAGAGGCATGCAAAGATGAATGTTGGGTCAAAGCAATGGATGAAGAACTTGAGCAAATTGAAAAGAACAACACTTGGGAATTAGTTCCTAGACCAAAAGATAAGAATGTAATAGGAACAAAATGGGTCTTCAAGAATAAATTAAATGAAAATGGAGAAGTAATTAGAAACAAGGCCAGACTTGTTTGTAAAGGGTATGCACAGCAAGAAGGAATAGATTTTGAAGAGACCTTTGCTCCTGTGGCAAGACTAGAGGCCATCCGAATGTTCCTTGCTCTCTCAAGCTTTCAAAACTTCAAGGTATTTCAAATGGACGTGAAATCAGCCTTCCTGAATGGAGACTTAGAAGAAGAAGTATATATTGAGCAGCCAGATGGTTTCATTCTTGGGAATGACCCAAACCTTGTATGCAGATTGAAAAAGGCACTCTATGGACTCAAACAAGCTCCAAGGGCTTGGTACTATCGGTTGGACAAATATCTTCACCAACAAGGCTTTTCAAAAGGATCAGCAGATAGCAATCTCTATATAAAAGTTGAAAATAACAAATTGCTAATTCTTGTTGTTTATGTAGATGATATTATTTTTGGCAGCAATGAAGAAACTATGAGTCAAAACTTTGCCTTGGTTATGCAGAAAGAATTCGAAATGTCACTTCTTGGAGAATTGACATATTTTCTTGGATTGCAAATCCAACAAAATGAAGGAGGTATCTTCTTGTCTCAAACCAAATACCTCAAGCAGATCTTGAAGAAGTATGGCATGGAAGAGTCAAAGCCAGTATGTACACCCATGGTTACAGGATGCAGCCTCAGTGCAAATGATGAATCAGCAGCAGTTCACCAACCCACTTATAGATCCATGATTGGGAGTTTGCTTTATTTGACAGGTACTCGACCAGATATTACACATGCAGTAGGAATGGTTGGAAGATTTCAAGCCAACCCAAAGGAAACTCATCTTCAGGCAGTCAAAAGAATCTTCAAATATCTTCAAGGGACCCAAAACTATGGCTTATGGTATCCTAGAAATACAGATCTCACTCTTCATGCTTACACAGATGCAGATTGGGCTGGAAGTGTGGATGATAGGAAAAGCACAAGTGGAGGTGCTTTCTTCATGGGTTCCAGATTAGTATCTTGGTTCAGCAAGAAACAAAGTTCGATTGCCTTATCTACAGCTGAAGCAGAATATGTGGCTGCAGCATCTTGTTGCACACAACTTCTTTGGATGATGCAGACCTTGCAGGACTTTCAAATCACTTGCACTCCACCTGTCTCTATCTTATGTGATAATACAAGTGCAATCAGCATTTCAAAGAATCCAGTCATGCACTCAAAGACCAAGCACATACCAATCAAGTACCATTTTCTTCGGGAACAAGTGCTTGAGCAGAAGGTCAAGTTGGAGTATGTTCCTTCTAAGGAGCAAGTTGTCGATATTCTCACAAAGCCACTGCCCAGGGAAACTTTTGAATATCTCAGACAAAAGCTGGGAGTAGTTGATGCTTCATCCTGCTGTTGAAGTTTGTTTGTTCTACAGAAAAGTTGGTATACGCAAGTTACGGAAGGGATATGCGCGTATATACGCGGATTCATGCTGGGTAAGTCGCGTGTATGCTGGACGCTTGTTGCAAAAAGAATATCCGCGTACATACGCTGTTTTATACAGGAGAAATCGTGTATATGAAGTTCTGAACAGCAAGGGAAAACTCTGAAGTTCTGAACAGCAATGGGAATGTCAGAATTCTTCAGGCACAGTTTCAGGGAGTGCAACAGGCACAGGTTCAGGGGGAGCAGCTTAAAAGTCTCATAAAGCATTGTTGGCATTCAGATGTTTTGGTTGTTGGTTTCAAGAGAAGGAGCTCAGAAAGAAATCCTGGTTGCTGATCTAACAAGATGTTTATCAGATGCTGCTGGTGCCTTTCCTAAGTCTTGGTCTAGATCTGTTGTCTCTATGTCATGTATCTCTCTTGTCATATCTCTTTTATGGTGTCAAGGTCATGTAACGGCCTATGTTGGTTTCCCCACTATGCCTGGGATGAATGCTGTAATATAATTGGTTGTTTCTGATATGTCCCCTCTTGGTAGGGAGTATGGATGTATGTATTGAGTCTTTTGGTGATAGGACGGTCCCTTATGGTGTATAAGTCTTGGTTCTTGTTGAAGAACATCTTTTGCAGATCTGGCCTACTGTCAGGGGGAGCACGAGTCAGCACAGCCAAGCAGAGGTATCAGCATGTCCTCAGGGGGAGCACAGCCCTTTGCCCTTGATGTCAAAGGGGGAGAGTGACTTGGTGTGGTGGTTGCCATCAAGTCCAAAGGGGGAGATTGTTGGCATTATGATTCAAGTGTTGTCCTTGATGGCAACTCACTCAGAGGATGGTACAGGTGCTCAGAGGTTGGTACAGGTGATGGCAACTCAATCAGAAGACAGATCTTAGTACAACATGCCAAGGAAGTTCATATACGCATGTTCGTTAAGCCCAAGTCGCGTGTACACGCTAGTTGGATTCAGAAAAAGCGCGTGTATGTGGAAAAGTATCTTTGGTCCATGGTGGTTAGTTCTTGGAAGTTGTGCCTATGATTTCGGACCATTGTATCTCGACGGGCGTGTCGATCCCTAGTTTTGAAGTTGATGGTATTGTGTTACTATGGTTTTGGCTCTTGGTATTGAGCTAGGCCTAAGACTATATAAGGAGAAGAAGATCATTAGGCAATATCATCTTTTCGACAAGGCTTGAATATCTAAGAGAGAAAGAGATCTGATATGCAGGTTCTGGGTTGCTTGATCTAAGCCAAGGAGAGATCACATCGGTTGATGGAAGACTAGATCTAAGGATAGATCGGGATCTAATGGTTTGAAATGCACTATCATGATATGGTTGATTATACGTATTTCTAGATCTGCATATTGTCGCAATGTTACGTTCTGGGTCTAACTAATGTCTGGTATAGCTGCAAATTGAGAAAGTTTATTTTTAGATCTGTACGCAGGTTGGCTTCGGTAAAAGCGTGTGTATACGCGGGTTTTGCTCATTGAAGTAGTGTATATCTTTTGAAGCTTGATTTTGGGTTTACAGTGGGGTCTGACTGTTATTGCAGAGTTCTGTAGTCTGCTCTGTGTTCTGGTAACTGGTGATTGACAGGGTTCAGTGGTTCAGTGATTCAAAGTTTGGTTGTTTTATGCTTCAATGATCTATTGTGGAAATTGAATGAATAGTGGTCTTCAGATTGTAATGTTGTGCTTCAGGAATATCCAAGTCTGAAAATGTATGAAAAGTGATACCTGAAAGAAGAAAGATTGAAGGTCAGCACCTACGTACTAGTATCTTGGCTAGTACAAGAGCAAAGGGGGTTGGAGCTCCCTTCCAAGGAAGTTTGGAGAACAAGAGAAGGTTGTAGCCTTCTGCAGGTTGTAGCCTGCATACTGGTATAAGGCTGCACCAGTACAAAAGATTGTAAACTGAAGTTTCATATTAAAGAAAGATAGAGACAACTTGCAGCAGGTGGTTTTCACCCACATTGGGTTTCCACCTTATATCTTGGTGTTCATGTGTGTGGCTTTTTATCTGTTCTGTTATACTGCACATGTTTACTGTTAATGTGGTGAATAATGTCCTGATGCACTTAACTGAAGAATAAGCTAACTAAATTATGAGTTTTCTTCTTATACGCTGTTTTACTTCGTCACAGTAGCGTGTACACGCTGGTTCACTTAACTGAAGTAGCGTATATGTTTCTGAGCATTTAAAAAGTTTGATTAATCTGATAATACTGATTCACCCCCCCTCTCAGTATTATTTCCAACATAGTATTGATATCAAAACTAAAATAAGAAGGGGGGTTGTTGCTAGCCAAAACAGGAAGGCATTTTTTCTTTTTGTGTAGGGGAATATTCAATCTCAATAGGAATTTATTTTTATGTTTGTGGCTTCCCCTGTTTTATTCTTGTGCTCTTTTTTGTTATGAAATATAGTGGGGTTTGCCTCCTCCTTTTTCATTTTTCTTTGATTGGGGTGCTAAGAGCAGTGAGGGAAGATGCTGCCTCTCTCTCAATGGCCTCTGGAGACACCCTAGGTGACTCCTCCTTTTGTTCTTTCCCTTATGTTTTATTTCCTTCTTCTTCTTTGTTTTTTTTGTCTTCTTCCTTTAGTGGATCTTCATCATCTGTATCAGTTTCCTCTTGGATTTCCTCCTCTATTTCTTCATCATCCTCCTCTTCTCTCTCTTCTTCTTTAGCTCCATCATGTTCCTCTATGTAAACTTCTTCTTCATCCATATCATCCTTATCTTGCTTTGTATCTTCCTCTTCTTGTTTTGCCTCCTCCTCACTAATAGTAAGACTAACGTCATAAGTGAGTTTTTATGTCATCCTCTACTGGAAAGTCTCTGAATACTGACCATGTTATAGGGATTATGAGGTTTTGTAAGGAATCTTCAATGAGGATCCTAATCAACCCAGGGTGAGACAATTGTTCGGAATTCCCTTCCTTCACTTTGTTGTTGGAGTCTATGAGTGATTGCAACAAGAAATAGGGTATGTTGAGTCTTTGGTGGTGTGGTGTTTCTATCCCAAATATTAATTCCTCAAGGATCCTAAAATGATAGCCATAAACAACACAATATCAACCATCACATGAGATGTATTTGATGATTTGGTAGCCTACCCCACTCCATGGGTATGGCAGACTGCCCCTCCTTACTTGATCTGAAAATGGGGCTCTTAGGCTTCTTGCCTAACTTACAAGAACCTCTCCCACTTCCAAAGCTTTAAATTTTCCCAAGTCTTAATGATTAAGCAATGAAGAATTAATAAATTCTTGAAAATATGGGTGTATGCTTGTATTTGTTTTTAGCTAATTATTTACTTTAAAATATGTTGTTTGTGCTGATATGGGAAGGTACTTAAACTAATATATAAATGCACATAACAATAGTTAAAGCAATAGTGAAAACAAACACACAAGGCAACAGTATAATATGGATTTCACCCTAATATCTTGGGCTACATCTCCTTGAGCTCTAATCAACTCAATTAGGCTCTATGTGATTATGGCAATAGTTCTTTTACAAGCTCCATGCTTGACTCCAATGTTTTACATAAGAACATTGGGCTCAGAACACCATCTTATCCCTTTGGCTCTTAGAGCTCTTTGACTTTCCAGCTCCGGCTCTTGGCTCTACCTCTGACTCTAGCTCTAGCTCTGGCTCTGACTCTAGCTCTAGCTCTTTGGCTCTAGCTCTGGTTCCAGCTCTCAGCTCTCACTTCTGGCACTCACTCTGGCTCTTGGCTCTGGCTTCTCTAAGCTCTTTCTGTCGGCCTTTACATGCCTCTGAGAATCACCCAACCTCCGAGAAATTCCAACAACAATATGCTACTGTCAATTAAGCTCTCTAGCTTTTCACTCGACCTCCGAGTGACTCCAAAGGCTCTCTGGGCATTCAACATTTTCCGCTATTCGCTTTGCGACTCTGCCTCCAACCTTTGGTGGCTCTGCCTATTACCGTTAGCTCGGCTCTACTTGCTCTACTTCTAGGTCTGCTTTCTCTTTCTCTCCTTTTTTTTGCCCCCTTTTTACTCTCTGTTTGTTCGTGGCTTAGAACCATGTCATTCCCCGACTATTCGTTTCAGCTTCTGTCTCTTCGGATCACCTGCTATTGTCCCCTCGCAATCCCTTGCCTCTGTGTTATCGCCATTGAATAACATTTCACAAAGAGGTGGCCACTTGTCTCCTCATGAACTGCACCAGTGCATCCTCAAATGGTTCGTTACTTCGGTTACTCTGTGAAATGATTCATCTCCCAACTCAACGATCCAATCGGACTTCAACCTTTATGTGCCGAAGCTTATTTATCCTGTCAAGTCTAGTTTCCCATCGGACGCAATCTTCACTGTTAGATCTTGGGCCTCTAGATCCTACGGTTATCACTCTTATCGCACGGATGACTTGCTCGGACGTTAGCCTGTGATAAGTTTTCTCTCTCATCCACCAGACATGCATCAATTACTGTATGGAATCGTTGGGTCCTCTGACAAACCCGCTTATTGCCAAAAATGCCTTCGATATTCTATCGAGTTTGGAGCGCAAGACCCACCTGTCACTTTAGTTCTTTTCCCATGGTTCTCTGGCTTCCATTGTGACCGAGCGCTCAGGGCCTTTCCATTTTGAGGGGTTTTGCCCATTTGTGCACTAATCACGCATCAGAAAGAACCTCTATTTTCTAATTTGAATCTCCTAAATACCATTTTTGCACCATGCACAGTCCCCATGGGCTAACAGTCAATGCACTTTGACCTAAGTTCTGCATTGCTTTGTGCTAGCTGTAAAGTGTCATTATTCAGAGGTTATTTGTGATAGGCTTCGACATCCATAGGACTTTAAACTTCGGTATGAGTTTTTACAGAGTTCGGGTAGCTTTAAGAGAGTTTGAGGATCTAATTTCGGATCATTACTCCATTTTTATCCGCAGTGGGTTCTTCACCTTCTAAAAATAATTTCCTTTCTGCCACCTGGTTGTCTCCTTTGTCTTCTTTTATCCATGGAATTCCTAAGGGGAGTGTGGTGACCCTGCAGATGAGCTCTAGGGTGAGATCTATAGTGAGGCCCCTTACTACAATAGTGACATGGATTCTGCTATGTGGAGTGAGGGAGTTAGAAAATTTTTGAGCCACCTCATCATCATACCCTATGAATTTTTCAAAAAACCCCATCCAGTTGTGTCTTGTAAAGATTTCAAGCACCTGGGGTTGTTGTTGGATTCTCAAAGTGTTTGTGGCCTCCCTCCTATTAAACCCTCCTATCATCTTGCTGGTGAAGATTGAGGATAAAACAATAGGGTTGACACAATTTTTCAAATGCACGAGCAAAAGAGAGTTGACTATGTATGTAATTTACTTCTCACAGTTACTAAATTCACTATATTATGGAGTATCCCTAGTGTATTTGCTCGCAAAAGGGGATGAAATTTTAGAGCCTACCTCTTTAGAATGGTTTCAGTGCCCAATTCCTGTGATATCCCCTCTTGAACTCTTCTTTGCCTATCATGTAGACTGTCTCTGTATATCCTGTAGAAATTCCTATGCATGCTCCTGTAGGAATTCTTGTGCACAACAATGGATCTCTACTTCCGGTGGGTGGCCTGAGTTATGAGAGTGACTTGAGTGAGGGAGTTTTAAGGAGGTGAAATTCATGAATGCATGGGAACAATGTTTTATTTCCCTTTATGGTGTTTCTAGGTGAGGTGGTGTGCTGGCAACAAAGGTATGATTCCATTTTTGGACCGTTGGTCCCCACTACCACCTCATCATTTCCCACTCCTCGTAATCAGCTCCCACCTCGTAGATCTGAAGTTTAGCTACTTTTTGTCCTACTCCTTCTCTGTCTTTGAGTTGACTATAGCCACACGTGAGAGGACACCCAGTTCTACCTGTGCTGACTGAACAAAGGTGTCCAAGTTAACTAGCCTCCTTTTCACTTATAAACTAACTATCTTGTAACCCTTACAACTTTTAAGTACATGATGCATATGAGTGAGTGAGCAGGATACTTACCTGTGGTTTCGATGCCATGATGTAGTTGTTGAAGACCATAGGTGTTGCATTGTTTATTTGTTGCATGCCATTCTTCTTCCTCCTCTTGCTATTTTTTAATGGTTTATTTGCTTTTACAGGTATATGTGGCTGAAAATCTGATGCTGCTACTACTGTGAAGCTCCTAGATCATCCTACTGAAGATCTGTTGCTGGCAATTGGGATTCTGTGGGATAGGATGCTATAGGATTTCCTGCAGGATGTCTTGTAGCTGCTTCTCCCTCAGGATTCTTATATCATGTTGTTGGTTGGGGCTGTGAGGATGGTGTAATGAATGGAAAGAGTGAGTAGAAGTGTGTAGAGTAAAGGATACTCAGGTAATGCTCTTACTCCTCTCTATTTTCCCTTTTTTTCTAAGATTGGTAGAAACTTTTGAAACTCTTTTTTTTTTGTTTTGAATGGTGGGCGTAGGGATGATGATGGGGGATGAGGTGAGGTGTTAGATCATGCATAGGGTGAATTTTAGGGACCTAAAAAACCTATCATGTGCCCTTGGATTGCTTCCTGTAGGTTTTCCAGGTCAATGATCCTGTAGGTTTTTAGGGGATCCTGTAGGAATACAGGGGATCCTCTAGAAAACACAGTCTTTACATAAATCAAAGCAATGGAGTAGATAAATGATATAAATGATGGGGAGATGCATGGTAAGGAGTGGAGGAGATGAATATGAGTGAGGAAGGGTTCCCTTTGGATCCTCTTTTGCTCCTTGTTTGTCTTTCTCGCTCACCTGCAAATGACAATTATATATTTTTCTCTCTTTCTTTCTTAAACAACTAGGCCGCCTCAGACAGGTTTTCACCCTAGTTGTTTTCCCTGGGCGCCTCAAGGGAGGTTTTAACCCAGGGATGTTATTATTTTTTCTTGTCTCTTTTTTTCATCATTGGGCCGCCTAACGAGGCTTTCAGCCCAAAGATGGGACTTAGGTGCCTCATGGAGGTTTTCACCTGAGTCGTTATTCTTTTTTCTCTTTTTTCTTTTTCAGTGACTTGATGAGGGAGGAGGTTGAACTTGCTCCACCATCATCACTAATTTATTGATATTATCAATGAACTCTTGTTTTGATAAAGGTTTCTTGTACACTTTCAATCAGTGCCCATTAACAACCAAAGGAATGGCTTCTTCATCTATAGTTTTGATTTTCACCGAGCCATTATCATGGAATCTTTCCATAACATAAGGTTTGGGCCATGTTTTCCTTAACCTTCCCTTGAAATATTTATACCTAGAATAATATAACAATGCCCAATCGCCCTCTTAAAATTGATTCTCCTTAATATGTTTGTCATGCCAGATCTTCCTCTAAAGTTTAACTATATTTGTATGTAGGAGGGAATGCATTATGAATTCATCCAATCCATTCAATTGGAACAATCTCTCTTTCTGTGCATTGTTGAGATCCAAATCTAATTTGGCTACCATCCTTAATGTGTTATATTCAAACTCAATGGACAACAAGGCCTTTTTCCCATGGACCAAATCATAGGGTGTGAATCCATTGGTGGTCCTCCATTTGATATTATAGGCCCAAGTGGCCTCAAATAGTCCCTCTTCCCACTCCTTCCTACTGTTATTCACTAGCTTGGTTAAGATTCCCTCTAGTGCCCTATTGGTCACCTCCACTTGCCCATTAGCTTGTGGATGATAGGGAGTGGAGGTCCTATTCTTGATATTGTGATGGCTGAGCAGGTCTTCAATCATGTTGGAGGTAAACTAGCTGCCTTGGTCTGTGACTAGCTCTCTAGGGTACCCAAGTTTGTAGAATACATTCTCCCTTAGGAACTCAGTCACCTTTTCTTCTGTTTGTGCCTTAATTGCCTTGGTTTTAGCCCATGTAGTCAAATAATTAGTGCACACAATAATGTATTTTTTTTCCATGAAGGAGGGTTAATAGGCCCAATGAAGTCCATGCCCCACTTGTTAAATGGATCGAAAGTCACTTGAGGCTGCAGGGGCATTTCATCACTTGGTGTAGGCCTTCCCATCCTCTAGCACTGATCACACTGACTAGTGTACTTTTTCACATCCTGATCAATAGCGGGCCAATAATAGCCTTCTTGTAACACTTTGAATGTTATCCTCTTTGCTGCAAAGTGACATCCACAAGGTTCATCATGACAGGTCATAAGGATTTCAAAAGATTCCTCTTCCCTGCCACACCTTCTAAAGATTTGATCTGGGCCAAGTTTGAAAATATTTCCTCCAATCCAGGTGAAGGGGATGCTTTCCCTGACTATCTTGCTCTTTTCTTTGGAGGGTAAGTCTGGTGGGAATTGTATTGATACCAAATAGTTTTATATATCAGAAAACCATGGAGAGAAAACCAAAATAATAAACAAATTCTCATCTAGTAATTAGTCATCCACCATTCATTCTTTACCTACAGGCACATTTACCCTAGAATAAAAGTATGCAACAACATTTTCCTTACCAGGCTTAACAACAATGGTTAGATCAACATGATGTAATAAAAGAAACCATCTTATAATTCGAGCATTCATATCTGGTTTGTTCATTAAATATTTGACTGCAGCATGGTCAGCATGCAGAAATGTTTGATAGCTTGTAATGTAATGCCTGAATTTGTTTAATGAATACACTTTAGCCAGGAGTTCCTTTTCGGTCATTGTATAATTTAGGTAAGCCTTTGACAAGTTCTTACTGATAAAATAAATTTCATAAGGCATTTTTTCTTCTACCTGACCTAGGGCAGCTCCTATGGCTTTGTGTGAGGCGTCAACATGAATATGAAAGGGAAGGGCCGAGTTTGGGCCTCAAAGAATTGGTGTAGTGGTTAACTTACCCTTTATAATGTCTAAGGTCCCTTGACAACTTTTTGACCATATAAATTCAGAATCTTTGGCGAACAGCCCAAATAAAGGAGAGGCAAATTTGTTGAAGTCCTTTATGAACCTTCGATAGTATCCAGCTATCCCTAAGAAACTTCTAACATCTCTTTTCTTTTGAGGAGGTGTTATAGACATTTTTGGGCACTATAACTTCAAGCATGAAATGTCCATAAACCAAGGGCTCCTAAGTCCCTAAAAGTGTTGTTCTAACCCCTAAAGGAACAAGGTCAACAGATTACAGCTTCTCCCAGAAGTTCTCCATGAAAAACTGCTCAGAATTGGTCAAAACAGGATCATTTCAGCTGCTCCATTGGCTAAGTGCATTGCATCTCACCTAAATACACTGTGAGGGTGCGTTGCGTCAAAAATC
This sequence comes from Pinus tabuliformis, assembly GCA_031772625.1. Lineage (NCBI taxonomy): Eukaryota > Viridiplantae > Streptophyta > Pinopsida > Pinales > Pinaceae > Pinus > Pinus tabuliformis. Next base: position 1,010,214,726 of record CM062817.1, read on the forward strand.
CCTTCTATGGGGTGAGATGGGCGAGAAATGACAAATGGCAGTGTCATTCCGCGAGGTGGAGAGGCAATGGAAGCTTCCAGAAACTTCTCCTGTGACACTTGCCTCACTGAATTCGACCAAGGATGAGTAAGAGATCATCAATCTCCAAGTGGAAGCAAGAACTATCAGAGGGAAGACACTAATCAAATCATAAGCTGACTCATCTCCATTACAGATATCTATATATGGATCCCTCATCCCAAAGATCCAGAGGCTGGAATTTTGCATATTGTAAGGAATTGTTGTTGGTTTCTTGAGACAAACATCAGATTGTTGTGTGATATAAGCTTTGTTTGAGGTGAAGAGGGGCTTCTTTGCTGGGAGGTTGATGCTGGGTCAGAACAACTGGTTGTAACTCCTCTTGGCTCTTTCTTGTTTATTAATAAAAGCTATTCAAGTTTTCCTCCATGCTCTTGTGTCATTGATGCTTGCTACATTTGTATGGTAAATTTACATCTGATCCTAGATTGTTTATAATTATAGATCCATGTCTTTGTATAGTGCTATGCTACTGTGATCTTACAGGTACTTTGTGAAGCTGGGCGTGCAAGGGAGCAGGTAGCTAAAGACTATCAAAGAAGAGGGGAATCAAATCAGGAGATTAGCACAAGACAGAGGTTGGTCTTTCTATTCCTCTCTATCTATAATTCATAAAGGAAAAACGAAAGTAGTTTTTCTCTATTTGTTTCTAAGGCAGTTGTCACACCTTAGTGGGATATATCAGTTCTATATAGACACTTTTCCCTATAAAAAAATGGCGACTCCGCTAGGGAAGTATTAGTTTGTTTGTTTATCATTCTTTGTTGTCTCTTTCATAAACTTATAGGTAGCATTCGAACTGCATTCGCCATAGGAAATGAAAAGTAGATAACTGCTACTTCAATCCATCTACTGGATATGTTTATGATTTAAGCAACTGATTCACAAACTATCCGATTTCCCTTGTGATAGCTCTTAGATCCTCCTTAGATCTACCCTTGATTGTTGCATTACTAATTGCTTTTTTCTCGGCCAAAACCCAAGAACTGAACTGCAAACTGTGACTCGGAACCCAAACAGAGTCTCGTTTCTGGCCCAGCGCAGGTACTGTTCAGAGAATCTGAACTTCAGTGCACTTCATGAGTGGACAAGGTGCGTTGCATTTCAAATTCTTTGTGTTACAGGTGCACTGATCAGACTAGGCTTTGTGTAGTTTTGGTTTCTGTGATTCATTCTTTCCAGTTCTATTCCTGAATTTTGCTGCCTATGATCAGTATATGTCTGTTTGAAACCTCTTTTCCTTGCTGTTATTCCGCCTCCTTTGTACAAAAGAACTGTAGATTTTTTTGTGTGTTTGTTAAGTCATTTACAGTTCTCCTTTGCAAAAGTAGCATAATCGTACTGTCATCCTTTGATTTGAAACTATCGCAAGTGTCAATTTCAATCGTAGGAAAGAGTTTGATTGTTGTTGATGGTCGATTATCCTGCTACTATTGTTTTTGGTCTGAATTTGTAATTTTCTAGTGTCAAGAACAAGTATTCATTTCAAAATCGAAAGGTGTTGTGATCGTCTCCAATTTTTATTTCGAAAAGAAACTTGTTGATATTTGTCGCTTGAAAAGAAATTTAGATTTGTGCATCAACTTTCTTTTTAGCATTCATATACTAAGAAAGTCGAAAACAAATACATGCATGTGCACTTGCATATAAACAGTCTGATTGGCTTGATTTAGGAAAGTGCATTTAGAGTGTGCTATTTGCTCTTTGTGAAAAGATTATGTCTTTCTTTTCCTTAGTAGCTAGGATTTTCATTGCACAAAGAAGATAAAAAGTTTGTTTATCATCTTAGATTGCATTTTAGGAATTACATCTACATCTCACAGTGAACCTGAAAGGAAAACTTCATAAACAAGATCAACTTAAAATAAATTCAATGAATCTAACAACGCTTTGGAACTTAACGCACAACATTTAGAAGTCTACGCTAGAGACGTATTCCGGCGTTGTAAATCCTGGTAACTGTTGTTTTCACTGATGGTTGGGTGATTCCTCCACTTTGAGACGATAAGTGCCAGTATAGACTTGTGCTCCCACGTACCGTCGAGTATATTTTTGGAGACCCCAATAGGCTTAATCCTTTATCCATAGGAAGCCGTGTCTGCCGCCCTATCGATCGCAATGCATTGAACACAACATTCGAGAAGATTGACTGTCGTATCATAAAAAATATTCTGCAGTTTTGCGATTGGTTTGGTAATACCTATACCTAGATTTCCAGAGTAGTCCCTTTCGTTCCTTTTCAGACTCCTTAACAAGAAAGGTCCACCTGAGCACTTGTCACTTCAGGCTCATTAAAAATCGAAGGCGACTAGAGTCATCTTTTGTTTTTTCTCGACTCTTAAAAACTGAAAAAACAAGTTGTGTCAAAGCATCTAAAATTTATTTTAAACAAAATATTCATTACCCTTTCCTACGTTGATCTTGGTTTGAGAAAATGGAATCCACCGACCAAGCAGTTCTCCTTGGAGGAAATCCTAGTCCCTTCTCCTCTTGGGGAGATGTTGGTGCACCCCATATGGCCACATTGTCGCTTCCAGGACTGACAATTGTTTTTCCTGTATGGCTCTTCTCAACATCTGTCGTTCAGAACACCACAATTCATGAACAATCGAATCGGCAACTAGATGAGTCCAGAGTTACCCACCAACCTTCTACTTCCTCTAATTCTTCCTCTCCTCCTTCCTCTTCGCTTGACGGGGTTGGTAAATCCAAAAGTCAAGTACCCGAGAAGAAGAAGGAAAAGAAGAAGAAAGAGAAGAAGAAGAAGGAGCCAAAAGTGAATGGGGGCAAACGAGCGTCGTCTAGCGAAAATCCACACACCATGCACCGACCAGGCCTAAATCGCCATGTGTCATTTGCAAAGGAGACCATTATCATAGAGATTGTCCTTGCATCCCTCGGATCTTAAGGACTGGTCTCCTCATTTGCACAACCCGGTGTCTTAAACCTCTGATGGTCATGTTGAAAACTCACTGTCAACTAATGAAAGTGAAGCCCCAGGACAAAAAGGAAAATATAGATTTCTTTGTAAACTGTGCGAAGGCGATCATGTCATCCACCGTTGTCCCTTCTTAGACGAAGCTAAAAGAGTTTTGTACGATCGTCCGGTTTCACCGTTATGACTTCCTCCTGGATATAAAAAAACTCTTGCTGAGTCTGTCACTGGTTGAAAATCCAGCTAGCCCGCTCAAGTGGTCGGCTGAAGCATCTATCTTTGAAGACAAACCATCTGAACCCATACCAGACGAAAGTCAAAAGGTCGAGGTGACAGTTGACCTGGTCTTGCCTTCAGAGGTTCCATCTTCAGATGATACAGTCACCGAAGAGAAAAAGGATGACACCGTCCAAATTCTTTTCATAAGCACAGACTCCAATGAACATGGGGGCAATTTACCCATTCCTTTACTGCAGGAAGGAAGTTCGTCAGAGCCGTACCGTGCCGTCTATTCGGTCCCACCTCCAAGCATCCTAGTTGTCTCCTTCGACTGGAATCAACTAGGCAGACCCCACATACCAGCTAATATACCATTCTGAATCATTGTTCAAATATATAGATGGTTAT